>JAMPIV010009944.1:55000-426824 GCA_024509875.1 Oreohelix idahoensis | reverse complement strand
GTAGACAGTACATTAGAACACCAAAGTCTCGCGAGAGTTTTGTATTTCCATGACGACAATCGAAGCTTTAGCAATGGCGTCGACCGATGTGAATTTTAACCGCAGTCGCCATAATATATTCTATGCTACCCGTAAGCCTTGCGTGCGATTAAGGTTATCTGTAGACAAAATGATACTGGTAATTTAATCAAGAATAATATGTCCTCCCTATTAAACATACAAGAACAGCTTTCGTTTGCTCATTCATTAGCATCTATTTATCAACAAGAGTTTTAACATTGTTTGATCCATCTAGTCTTTAGTTTGGGCGGTCGTGTGATTGTCATTAAGATAATACCTATACCATTAAAGAAAGATAAAAATTATATGAAAGGATCAATGTGTTTATCACAAACTGATTACAATAGCCTACTTTGCCAGCATTAATAGTTTAATTAAAAATAACATTTAATATCACAACGCCACACGTTAGCCTACATAATAACATCGGTTATGCAGTTTGTATTTTTATGAAATGGGTTAGTTTGGCGGGTCAGATAGTTTTTTATTTGATAAAAGAAAAACTATTGGAAGATAAGTGGCCGCATAAAAATTAAGACGACCCCCCACCCACCACTGTAAAAGGTTTTTAAGTCAACGTTTTCTTTCCAACATTCTAACAAGTGTCATATGCCAGGTTGTAAGACTTAATATTCTGTCTTGGTTTTGATTTTCAAAATTTAAAAAAAATTAAATTCTAAGCTTCTTTTGAAACATAGCCCATGTTTCCACTTATTATATTTCTATACCAAGATTTACAATTGTTATTCGTGTAAAAATGTGGAATAGCAGAAAGCACTTAAATGTTTATGAAAATGTATTGGAGTACAAAGGAGCCTATTAGATTTGTTACTGTTTAATTAATAGTCAGAAGACAGCTTCTATGTAGAACGTATGCAATCATTTCACAATAGTTGTGTGTAATGCATCATCACAAAATTAGTACCGTAACATGGACTATTATATTTGGACATGTGCCCTAATATAACTGAAGGACTTTGTGTCTAGGTTGTACAGGAAGCACACTGCAAAAACTAGACTAAACTCCTTAACAAACCACAAACAAGTACACAAACAAACAAACCGTAACATGTCAGCATATCTGACTGAAAGAAGAGTGTGAACAATTTTTATTTTCAATCAAATTATTAATTTCAAAATAGCATGCTTATTAAGCACAGAAAAACAAGGTCTGTGAGTAGAAAATAATAACTGAATACAAGTAACAGCCACTTGTTAAGACAGAAAGAAGGTAGGGCATTAACACATTAACTACTGCAAGCCGCTGTCAGCGGCTCACAAAATAATCACATTTGGACCGCAAGCCGCTCAGAGCGCCAATTTAATTTTAGTAATAAAACGAATGAAAAATGTACTGAAACACTCTCTGATCTGGTTCGAGATTTTAAGTTGCCACCAGAAAAAAAATTCCCAAAGCATGGTTGTTGTAGAACACTGGAAGATTGATATTATGTTCATATTTTTCAGCGTTTTGGGTTAGTTACCAAATTGTGTAAAACTGTTTACCGTGGCAACTAGTAATAGGACTACAAAAAATGCGTGTACATCTTGTCCAACGGCTGAATAGGATGGAAACGTGTTTCAACAATTGACTGATAGATCTAGCGATGAGGACAAGAGTGAAAACGGTGTGCACATTGATAGAAATTGTGATTTTGATAGAGATGGGGCACAAGCAGTTATAATTGTGAAAATATTGCAAGTCCTCGGCCATCGGAGGGCCGTTAAATAGCAACAACCTCTATTAGAGTTACAACCGGTGTTTATTGTAATAGTACATTCATTTATCTTTAAAATGAAGTGTAATTCATAAAAATCTGTAAACAATTACGAAAACTACAGCTTACTTTGTGCAAACACCTTCTGGATGAAAATGGGAAAAAAATTTAATTCGGCCACAGTGTGTTTTTAAATTCGGTAGTTAATGTGTTAAACCACAGAAAAATAGCAGAAGTGCCAGCCTCACTGAGAAATTGAACCAGGGACCATCCAAACTGCACCATTGCTTTGCTGCAAGAGTAAATCATGAAAGGACACATGACCAACAAAGCACTGCAAACTAAAAGTGCCTCATTGGCAGTAGTCATTATAATGAAATAGTGTTTAGTCTCCCTGATTTTTTTTCTCTGTAAACCCATCACTTCTTTTACTTTTCTGTTGTCTAATGCCATCTTTCTTTCTGCCTAATGAGTGCCTGCTATTTATCTGTATTAATGTGTGAAACAGCAGTCTTCATGATGTCAAATGGTGTAATTTATATGTGTTAAAATGACCCTAAATACACTCAGAAGGCTTTTCAACACTGTGATCTATTAGGAAATGTAAAAATTACATAGAATGTTAAACACAATTTTCCAACAGTTGGATATATCAGACAATCCATCTTCAAACACACATACCCTTTCCTCAAAATTATAAACATTTTTTTTCAACATTTTGCCTAAGGTTTTATAAAGACCTTGCATATGATACAAGTATCTCAAAATACTGATATGATATGGATTTTATAGGGATGTATCATATGTAGCAAACTGTGGCAACCACACAACAATTTTCTATTTTAATATGATGCAACCATTCAAACATTTCTTTTTTTTCTTCTTAAAAGCAATACCTGAACAACGTTCATGAAACAGATAATATTATCAAACACTACTGGTCAGTTAAGACAGTGACTGAGCTGTAATGGAATATAAGGAAATGAAGATGACCCTAGCAGAGCGGGAGAACTTAATGACTGACCATTTACCACACTACACAGGCTTCACTCCACAGCCTCTACAGTGCTTGACCAGGCGCTGCAGACCACATAAAATGATTGACATTGAATGCCGCCATTTTCTGCGAACTTCAACTGATGAATTTACACATCAGCATCCTACTGTAGAGTATAGACTTTGGTTAGAGGCTGGTAAAGCTGCAACCCCATTTCCCATTCCACAGCACACAAACTATAACAGCAATATCTGGAGAAACTTCCATCGTGAATTTGGACTACATTTTTCTGCTGAAGGCAGAACGATAACAGAAGCCATTGCTGCTTTGTACCCTTTAAACATTCCACCACCTTCCCAGGTTGGAGACTATACATTTGACAAATACCTGAGAGAAACTAAATTGTTTGAGAATGAGAAAGCTAAAATTTCAGCAATTAGAAGAGCAACAATGGAGATCAGTGACTTCAGGAAGCTGAGATGTAAAAGTGAAGCTCGTAATCCACCCATTAATGAGAAAGGTAAGTAAGAGTGAAAATGGCTGTCATGATGTAGGAGTTTTTTTTTTTAACTTTAACAAGATATAATCAGTGATGTCATCCTTCATTAGCTCAGTCACACGCTGCCCATGTCATTGACCTTTGTTCAAACACCATCAATGTTCTGCAATTTGCCTCCTTGTAGCTTCTGTTTTCTATCTTGAGCTCTCTCCCATGTACCTTAATCTTGCCTGCCTCTTATTCTATCCATGTTCCTATCTTTTGTTTACCTAACTGTCCGTTCATGTTCTCCTCTCCTGTTTATTTTCTCCTCTCTTGTTTACCCAACTGTTTATTTTCTCCTCTCCTGTTTATCCAGCTGTTCATATTCCTCTCTCCTGTTTACCCAACTGTTTATACTGACCTCTCCTGTTTATTTTCTCCTCTCTTGTTTACCCAACTTTCTTCTATATTCCCTCCTGTTTACATTGACCTCTCCTGTTTACCCAACTTTCTTTTCATGTTCTCCTCTCTCGTGTTTACCAAACTGTTCATTTTCCCCTCTCCTGTTTGCCCAACTACGTTCCTATCTCCTGTTTACCCTGCTGTTTATTTTCCCCTCTCCTGTTTACTCAACTTTCATCTCATGTTCCCATCTCCTATTTGCCCAACTATGTTCCCATCTATTGTTTACCCAACTGTCTATGCTCCCATCTCCTGTTTACCCAACTTTCTACTCCTCTGCTTCTTTCTTCAATGTCAAAATTATCTTCTGATAAACTTGGCACAGATGACATTTTAAGACTAGTCAAGGAAACAGAAGACAGTTAAAGATGGGTCCATGAAACATGACACTTAAAAGCCTGTCTGTGAAACATAGGGCATCTGAAGACAAGTTTATAAAATGGAGGATATCCTAAAAGACCAAATGATATTTTCTCTAATGACTTTAGTCAAATTCATTAAACACTACCCCACCATTTGTATCTGAAGCACATGTTTCACATTAGCATGTACAGTGAATTCAGATGTGAATGTACTCACTTTATTTGTCTCAGATGAAATTTGATTCATTTCATAAATATTTTTATGTTTTAAGCTGTCTGTTATTGTCTCAATCAGACCAAAGATGGAACTCTGAATTAGAAAACAAAATACCTCAAGCAGTAGCAGAATTCTAGAAACTGAAAAGCATTATATGTTAAAAATCGTTTTCAAAGGAAGTTAGAAAGAGAGTTCTTCAGTGTTATGCGAAATCAGTTATATCATAAAAAAAGAAGGGAGACCACTAGACCGAGATATGGTTTACTTAAGAATTTTTAGACAGCTAAAAAGGCAATGAGAATATCCTGAAAGAGGCCAGTACAGAAAACAATTTTAGAGAGAAGCATTCCAGGTTTACTGAGAATGTTATGAGAGGACATCTGGAATAATTGTGACAACAGGCAAAGATGACATTAACAAGAGATAAAGGACAACAAAGAGAGAGAACACTGGGCTAAAACATGGCTTGAAAATTGGTAAATAAAACTAGTAAAACATGAGTGGAGAGACAAGATTACCTGTGCCTGTTGGAATAGTAAACAAGATGTAGGAGTAGAACAGAATATGTGTTGCATTACTTGTGTTGTGTGTGTGTCTTTTTCTTTGTTGTGTCTGCATTAAAATGTTCAGTTATGGTTCATGTCTCATACCTACTTTTATATAAAAGTTTTTTTTTTGTTATTTTTTTTTTAACGTACATCCGCTATTACTCGAGGAGAAATCTCAGGTTAGTATGTCCAGCCTGAGACTGATTTTACGTGAGAATCCTATTTTCCCTGTACGCTGACAAGTATCCTCTCACCATTCAGGCAGATATTCGCTGTCTTCAGAGAGTACCCATTAGAGCTGGGTCAGCTCAGGAGCCGTTCAGGTTATTCCAGTCCTTGGTCGACGACACTTCTTCAAATGTACTCACCAGGGCTCGAATTAATCCAGTCCACATTCCAGTCGATGACACTTCTTCAAATGTCCTCGCCCGGGCTTGAACCTGGATCATCCGATCGCCGGCACAGTCTGGTAACCCTTACACCATTGCGGCTCCCATATTTTTCTTCTTCTTCTTTCCTCATTCATCCTGAAAAGGACACCCGTGTGTTACCGGGGCCCGAAAGGGGAGCAAAGAATAGTAACACTGCACCCTACCACGCATGTCGTAAAAGGCGACTAAGGAGGGTATGGGCATGGGGCTGTTTACCCCATCCCGTAAAAACTTCGCACAGTGGGCTGATCACCTGCTTGCCAACCAATCTGATTACGGAAACAATGATAGATTGTTTGGTCTGTTTTTGTTCCACAAAGACGCCACTAGGCGTGGTGGAAACAGCGATAGATTGATCAATTTGTTGTTGCCCTAAGACGCCACTAGGCGTACTGGCCACATACTGCTTTGCCGGTTGATGGCTAAGGATGGAAGAAGAAGAAGATCCTGAAAAGGATGTTGGTTGCGTAGTGTCCATTTACAGCGAAGCTGCAATATCTGCACCTTTCGGCTGACACATCCGACTTCAGCATGGCATTTTTTGGGACCGGGTTTGCCTTCCCATATCAATCCCTACTCTCTCAGCCAGACTGCAGTGATGCAGCCTGTTTCCAGGACCACCACTTGGAGGTGGAGTAGGGTCTTGGTCAGCTCTGGTTCGCTGACCCTGACACAAGCAGTCAAGCTATTGGTCGCTGACTGCATTCTCTATTGCTGCATCTTTGTGCCCGGCTCCCATATCAAAGTGTTAATCTGTGTCTTCTTCTTCTTCTTCTTCTTCTTCCTCGTTCGTCCTGAAACGGACGTTGGTTGCGTTGTGTCTGTTTACACCGGAGCAGCGATATCTGCGCCTTTCGGCCGACACATCTGACTTCAGCACGGCATTTTTTGGGACTGGGTTTGCCTTCCCTCTTCGATCCCTACTCTCTCAGCCAGACTGCAGTGATGCAGCCTGTTTCCAGGACCACCACGTGGAGGTGGAGTAGGGTCTTGGTCAGCTCTGGTTCGCTGATCCTGACGCAAGCAGTCAAGCTATGGGTCACTGACTGCATTCTCTATTGCTGCATCTTTGGGTCCCAATCTGTGTCTCATGTCTCCTACTTTTCCATCAGAGTGTGTCTCATGTCACCTACTTAAGTATCAGAGTGTTAATCAATGTCTCATGTCTCCTGTATTAATTAACGTTTCATGTCACCTACTTAAGTATCAAAGTGTTAATTTGTATCTCATCCGCTACTTCTCTATCAGTGTATGTTTCATGTCACTTACTTAAGTATCAGTGTTAATTTATAAATCATGTCACCAACTTAAGTATTAGAGTGTTCACCTACTTAAGTATTAGAGTGTTAATTTATGTATCATGTCACCTACTTAAGCATTAGAGTGTTAATTTATGCCTACTTAGGTGTTAGAGTGTTAATTTATGTTTCATGTCACCTGCTTAAATATCAATGTTAATTTATGTATCATGTCACCTACTTAAGTTTCAGTGTTAATTTATGTTTCATGTCACCTGCTTAAGTATCAGTGTTAATTTATGTATCTGTTGCTGTCATTTTCGACGGAGTCATCTGTCAAGTTATTTGCTTATGTTTGTATCATAAGTATAATTGTGTCTTTACCTGCGATGTCAGGTTGATTAGGGGTTGTCTTCCCTTGTTTATTCATTCATTGTGTTTGACCTTTAGGGTCAGAGGTTGACAGTTCGGCGTAGGCCTAGGGGAAGGTTTTTTTAAGCGGGAGTGAGATATACTTCCGGGAAGCCGGGAGGTCCTGTTTTTCTGAAGGGACCAAGAGTCCATTGTTTTTTCGGGGAGAATCTTCGAAGTAACTGCTATGGCAGTTTTCCCCAGTGAATCTCTGTGCGTCGGGATGATGACAGAATTCCTTGTGATGTTCTGAGGATTCATTTGCCAGGTAATACCGACCTTTATGCATTATTACGCTTTTCGGTGGCAGAACATGTAAAGGATTACCTAGGGTGAACAGCAGCTCACTGATCCGCCATTTCAGAACTTATATATTTGTGCTCGAGGTAGCCATCCAAGACTGTTAGTCTTAGATTGTCCAGAAATCCAGTGACGAAGATATATTGTGGGAGCCGCAGATTGGCGGAACTTCTATCTACAATAAGTATTACTGCAGGGTTGATGATAACCTATTTAACAGAAGTACACGGCCGACGTCAGAACGAGGCCTGTGCTTCCGGCTATTATACTACAGCCTGATATGTGCAATTGGCGGGGAGTGCCAAGTTGCACCTATGTGTCATAGTAACCAAGGCATCTGACGCGTTTAGTCAGAGACGCCAAGGGCGACGCTACGAACTGTCATTATTGAAGAACTTTGCTATTGACCATGCACGTCTATTCTGATGTTTACCTTTTTGAATGCCAAATGTATACCTATCGATGTCAGGTCAGCATGACCTTGTTACACTGACTGTTCCTGTTGATATTATGTGTGTTCCCGTCAATAAATGTCTTGAAACATGCCTGCAGTGTCAAAGCATCCTTGATTACTGCATGTGAGAGTATGGGTTGCAGGATCTACATCTATACGAGCCTAAACACATTCGCGTCTTCATTCGCACCCACACTCAATTCATCATACGCTCGCACTACACATCTAACAACATGTATACTGTCTTGGGCCAGTGATCACATCAACAAGAGAAAAAAGACAGTTACATTTCTGGTGGACCAGTTACGTGGGCTCTTATGATACATTTCTTGTCGCCAATGTGGCCTAGAAACTTACATTTCTGATGGACCAGATCTGTGGGTTTAAAAAAGAACAGAGCGAGCATTTGACATTATTGTTGACATTTATGGATCCAGAAATTTACATTCCTGGTTGGCTGTTACATGTATGATGTCTCCAGTTTTGTCGAGAAAGTTACAAGAAGGACAAGTACACATTACACTTCTGATCTGTGGGTCTAAGCTACACACGGGACAGCCGTAACACACAGCGCTAATTCTACACTTGCAAGTTTTGGCTACAACAGGACAGATATAGGTCATCAACGGTTGACCCAAATAAACAGTACGAGCATTTATATTATAATGCTACATAAAGCATAACAAGACATGTACTGAAGTTAACTACTAGGCATTTGCTACGTGGACCATAACTGCATAGAAGGCGGGTTCCTATTGTAAACAGTACTGCTGGTTGTTACACGTTTCATTCAACAACAGACTTTTCTAGGTCAGAGCATTCAAGCTACATTGTTGGAGGTCAAGTGTCTGTAAACAGTACGTGGAAATTGTAAACATTCAATGTGCAAGCCCTAATTTGAGAAGGTCATAGTAACTTTGGTTCGTGAATACCACTTTATGTTACAGTGGATTTGACGTTCAGTGCGCGTTTGACATTTCGTTTCTGTGTTCGCAAGGAGCAAGAAATTTATTTTAGTTTCAGCTGTGACTGAACTTGTTCTGCAACACATTGAAATTGATTGCTATATGTTTATGTCACCTCTACTGTTTTTGTGTATTTTTCTGCGGGTTTTTCGGTTGGTGGGTCTTACGGTAAATATGCCACTTGATCGAGGCTTACTGTAAGCGTTCTGTAGGTGCAAATTTTCTTAATTTGGAAATTTGCTAGTGACAATTGGTCGCTATTGATGTTAGCTGTGATGTAATTGTACTTAACGTTGTTTTTGTAATATTTTGTCTGTTTTTCAGTTTTGATTGTCGATTTGTTTTGTTTGTATTCTGTAGGTCTCTCCTTTCTTGTGTATTTCTCTACACATTTTTGGTTAAAACAGTGTTGCCATTTGTATTGTTTTGTATCTTTGTCTTTGTATTTTTTTTTTGGTTGTACTACATTACTGTCATGCACAGTCTACATACATATACTGGGTCATGTTTTGATATTATTGATAAGGTAGACTCTTCATATAGAGTTTGTTAAATAATATTATATAAGATATTTATACAAGTTCTTTGATAAAAGACTTGTTATCTACAAAGATTGAGACAAGGTGAAATACATATTCAAGTTCTTTATAAAAAAGACTTGTGCCCATAGTGAGTGGGATATAAGGGAATTTTTTTTTTCCACAGGTACTCAGGTGATTTTTTTGGGTACATTATAAACAAGAGGAACATACAAAGTCTTTGTCTAAGACTAAGACAGTAAATAAAGTGAAGTGAGTATACAAGTCTATCATTTCAGACTTGTCTCCCATTAAAGTGGGATAATTTAATATATTTGCTTCTGCAAGTTACTGATCTCAGTAGACAAGATGTCTACATTGGACTACTTTATTACACAAGGGAGAGCCCTTGATAAGACTGGTCAACAGTTAGAACAATGGGTTGTTGCTCAGTATGACAAAGCATTAGCTGCTGAAGAGAGAAGGGCTGCTGCAGAGGAAAAAAAAACTATGGCTGAAGAGAAGAGATTAGAAAGAGAAGCAGCTGCTGAACAAAAAAGGCTAGACAGAGAAGCTGATATTGCTGCTGAACAAAAGAAATTGCAGATGCAGGTGGAGGAAAGGAGATTTGAAGCTGAACAAAAGAGATTAGACAAAGAATCTGAACAAAGGAGATTAGACAAAGAAGCTGCTGCAGAGGAGAGGAAAGCTCAAGCTGCTGCAGAGGAGAGGAAAGCTCAAGCTGCTGCAGAGGAGAGGAAAGCTCAAGCTGCTGCAGAGGAGAGGAAAGCTCAAGTTGAGGCTGAAATTAGAAAAATGGAACATGAGGAAAGAAAACAGAAGATGGAACTTGATGAAAAACTCGCAACTTTGGAGTTAGAGAAATTGAAATTGGCGAGTACGGGTGCTCAGCAAACAACTTCGAGTACGACAAGGGAGTTTGTTAGTAGGATTAAATTGCCTCATTTCAATCCTTTAAAGGATGACGTAGCAGATTATCTAGATAGATTCCAATTTTTGTGCGATACGCATAACATAAAAAAGGAAAAATATGTTGAACAACTGATGCCATTTTTTACAGGTGACACAGTGACTACTCTTATGACAATAGACGAACATGAGAGGACTAATTATGATGTTGTCAGGGCAGCATTACTAAAAAAATATCAACTAAAACAAGAAGACTATCGTCTTCGTTTTAGGACAATGTTGCCAGAAAATGGAGTAGATTTCTCTGATTTTGTTACAAAGATACGTCGTACATTTACACGATGGGTTGAGTTGTCTCAGATTGAGAAAACATATGAAGGTCTAATGGACTTATTATTGCGAGATAAGGTTTTGTCATCTGTTAATGATTCTTTTCTTGCATTCCTTCATGAGCGTAAGCCTAAAAACTTAAAAGAAATGGAGGAATACTGTTGTCAGTATGCCACAGCACATCCCCATGCTACAGTTAGCAATTCTAAAGTGAAAGAAGGGTTGCCAGCTGCTTCGGCAACACCATATGGCCCTAATTTCAAAAAAAAATTTCAGGGTGCTCAACAAAATTGGAATAGGGGAAGTAATCAAAATTACACTCAGAAGCGGAATAATCCAACACATGATGGTTCTTCGTCTATGCAGTGGAGACAAGATGGTAGTTCTCGTAATTTTAGTGGTAATAATTTGAGACACTTTCGCAGAGGCTATCCAAATAATAACTATTCAAATTTTCGAGGTAATCATTCTCGACGTCAAGATTATGACGATGGTGAATTTAGAAACCGGGATTCAAACCGGAATGATGATTACAATAGGCAATATGATAACAATTACAGGGGAAATGATAGTCGAAATAATTACAGGGGAAATGATAATCGAGGTAGACCTAGGTTTAACAAGAAAAGACCTTACCAACAGGCAAACTCTGCGCAACAAGAGTTTGATGGAGCCTGTAATACAGTAAATGATAGTGGTAACTCTAGGGCTATCACTGGTTGTGCTTTCGATTTTGGGAGAGCAACTGAATGCCCCCAATGCTTAACATTGTTCGATTCATCGACTGTATCTACGCTAAGTTGTGGTCACCCTCTTCCTGCTCTACCTGCTACAGTTGCGCATGATGGGAGAGGATCTCTCATCTTAGATAAAGGTCTAATAAATGATAGGCTAGTCTCAGTACTTTTCGATTCGGGATGTACTACCGTCGGGGTTAAGGAGTCTCTGATAGATCCTTGCTGTGCCACTGGAAAAACAATCAAATGTGTTACATTTGGTGGTACTATGGAAAGTTATCCTACTGCTATTATTAGGATTGACACTCCTTTCTTCACAGGAGATGTCCATGCATGTCTTCTTCCTAATCCTATTGCGGATCTTATAATCGGTCGTATTCATGGGGTTAAGGAATGCACCCCGCAACAAATTTCTAGTTGGGAAGAAGAAAACATTCAAACGGTCAATGCAGTGATGACAAGAGCTCAAGCTCTTAATCCCCCAACTTCATCTGATAATAGTAATGAAGTTGATAGCCAAGACGAGCACTTGGTGATTTCCCATGACTCGTTTGTTAAACGTCAAGAAGAGGATCCTTCTTTGAAGAAATACTTCCTTCTTGCAAAGAAAGGGGATCCCAATCAAAATACGAATCACAAATCGTATATTACTATGAAGAATGGTATATTGGTACGAATGGTACAACACTCGGACAAGTCTATGCATTCGCAAATTCTTGTGCCTAAGTGTATGAGAGCCTTAATTCTTCGGCATGCACACGATTCTCAGTGTGCTGGACACATGGGTTTTTCCAGAACTAAAACTAGAGTCCTTGCGTCCTTCTTTTGGCCATTCGTGAATAAAGACATCCGAATTTATTGCCGATCTTGCAAAATTTGTCAAGAGGTCAAGTCTAAGGGTCCGAGACATGCTGCTCCTATTCAGGCTGCAGATATTCCGATTCGGCCGTTTCAGAAAATGGCTATAGACATCATTGGTCCGTTCAAAATTAAGTCAGCCAGAGGACACCAATTTATCCTCACTTGCGTGGACATGTGCACGCGTTGGCCAGAGGCTATTCCTCTGAAGAGCATATCAACTGTCGATATCGCTGATGCTCTTTGGCTCATATTTTCTCGTCTGGGATTCCCCGGAGAAATACTGTCGGATCACGGCACTCAGTTAATTTCGGACGTTATGTCTCAGGTAATGGCTACGCTAGACATTAAAAGGTCTCTCAGTAGTATTTATCATCCAATGTCCAATGGATTGGTAGAACGTCTTAACAGGACACTAAAGAACTTACTTGGCAAGATAACGGAGGATCATCCTGAAGATTGGGACAGGGTTTTACCTGCAGTCCTCTTTGCCTATAGAGAGGTTCCCAACGAGCATACAGGGTTTTCTCCTTTCGAACTTGTCTTTGGCGCGCAACCGCGCGGGCCGATGTCCTTGTTACACGATTTGATAACTTCCGATAATATTGACGATGATACACAATCGTCATATGAATATGTTATAGCTCTTAGAGAAAAGATTATCGAATCATGCAGGTTAGCAACTTCATCTTCCGAATTTGCGAAAGAAAAAGCTAGGCGATTTGCTAATAAGAAAAGACGCCTACGTCAACTTTGTCCTGGAGACAAAGCATATGTCTTACTGCCCTCAAGAGAGAATAGACTTCTCATTTCTTGGAAGGGTCCATACACTATAGTCTCGAAAATTTCTGATGTCGACTATATTGTCGATGTGGATGGAAGGCATAAAACCTTCCATATAAATATGCTAACAGAGTTTATTGAACGTCCAGACTATTTACAGCCTATTTTCCAGGCGACGGACGACTCTCCAGTTCAACATGGTCACATCTCATCCCTGTCCGTTATACAGGATGAGGAAACTATTTTTTCTGACGTGAATTTACCTCTTCCTACGATTCCACTTACTTCAACGGAATCGTGGAGAGACGTTACAGTCTCTTCCAACTTGTCTTTTGAGGAACAGCGTCAAGTATCCTCTACGTTACAATCATATCAGGATGTCCTTACCGACATTCCTGGACACACAGATGTCATAGAACATGACATCATACTTACTGATCGTAATCCGATCAGAGTAAGACCATACCCAATACCTATTCATTTTCAAGCACAAGTCGAGAAAGAATTGGATGAAATGATTCAACTACAAATAATTGAACCATCCACTTCAGCTTATTCTTCGTCGATAGTTATTGTTCGAAAGAAAGACAATAACATACGTCTTTGCGTTGATTATCGCAAATTAAATCAAGTTACGAAGTTCGATGCTGAACCTATGCCGTTATTAGATGATCTACTTATTAGACTTTCTAAAGCTAAATTCTTTACTAAACTAGACTTGTCGAAAGGTTATTGGCAAGTCCCATTGACGGAACACGCCAAACCTCTCACTGCTTTTTCGACACCTAGGGGTCTGTTTCAATGGAATTTTATGCCTTTCGGGCTTATGAACGCCCCAGCGACTTTCGTGCGCATGATGCGACGAATTCTATCAGATCGTGCAGATGTCATTGCATATTTAGACGACATCTGTCTTTTCAGCGATACTTGGGAAGAACACTATGTGGGTCTAAAGGAATTGCTATCTACTCTACGTGAGCATAGATTGACTGCTAAACCCTCTAAAGCTTTTGTTGGGTTTAGTGAAATTTCCTTCCTAGGTCATCGAGTTGGTCATGGTCTGTTGAAGACAGAGGACCAAAACATTTCAAAGATATTAAATATCTCGGTTCCGAAGACAAAAAAGCAAGTGCGTAGTCTCTTGGGATTGATACAATTCTATGGAAGATTCATTGAGAATCTGTCCTCCATTATGGCACCACTTTCAACGTTATTGAAAAAAAAAGGTTCTCCTAATATGGTGCGTTGGTCCCAAGAATGCCAATCTTCATTGGATCAGGTTAAGAATTTGTTCTCATCTCATCCTATCTTAAGACTACCAACGATTGATAAGACTTTTGTCCTTCGTAGTGATGCCTCTTCCACTGGGATTGGAGCGGCACTAATGCAGGAATATTCAGGAACTCTGCATCCTGTAATGTATATTTCTAGGAAGCTGAATGCGGCAGAAAGGAATTACTCGGTTTTGGACCGTGAATTGTTGGCTATGGTTTGGTCCATTCTTAAGCTACAAAGGTTCCTTCTGGGCGCGCATTTCTTTATGGAAACCGACCAAAAAGCTCTTACGGCTATGCAAAGTAAGGATTTGAAGAGCTCGAGATCTACTCGTTATGCTATTGCTCTTCAGCCTTTCCATTTCACGGTGCGAGCTATCCGTGGTTCGGATAATGTGATGGCGGACATATTGTCTAGATGCCCACATGATTCCAGTTAAATCTTGTGTCCTAGTTTTTCCTGATATATTTTCAGACTTAGGTCTGTCCTTAATATCATAATATGTTGTAATACAAATGTATTTGGATGATGTTTAGATAATTTAACAAATTTCATTTTGTCCATCCATCAGTGATATGTTGCTAAAATAGCATTGACATTTGTATATTGCTATGGTTATATTATTTAGTAATGTTTGATATATGATTGGTATTGCCAGCAACTTAGGTTTCTTGAATGGTATCCCTTAGTTTGTTTGGCTTAAAGGAAATATTTTCTCCTATGTTGGGAGATGATTTGTACCCTCTTCTATTGTACCTGATATTAGGTTCATTGTTTGCATGAGCACAGAAGTGATACTGGTGCTATCTTGCTCATGAACATATTAAAAAAAAAAAAAAATTGCATTTTTTTTTTTTTACAGGGGGGTGGTAGTAATGTTGCTGTCATTTTCGACGGAGTCATCTGTCAAGTTATTTGCTTATGTTTGTATCATAAGTATAATTGTGTCTTTACCTGCGATGTCAGGTTGATTAGGGGTTGTCTTCCCTTGTTTATTCATTCATTGTGTTTGACCTTTAGGGTCAGAGGTTGACAGTTCGGCGTAGGCCTAGGGGAAGGTTTTTTAAGCGGGAGTGAGATATACTTCCGGGAAGCCGGGAGGTCCTGTTTTTCTGAAGGGACCAAGAGTCCATTGTTTTTCGGGGAGAATCTTCGAAGTAACTGCTATGGCAGTTTTCCCCAGTGAATCTCTGTGCGTCGGGATGACGACAGAATTCCTTGTGATGTTCTGAGGATTCATTTGCCAGGTAATACCGACCTTTATGCATTATTACGCTTTTCGGTGGCAGAACATGTAAAGGATTACCTAGGGTGAACAGCAGCTCACTGATCCGCCATTTCAGAACTTATATATTTGTGCTCGAGGTAGCCATCCAAGACTGTTAGTCTTAGATTGTCCAGAAATCCAGTGACGAAGATATATTGTGGGAGCCGCAGATTGGCGGAACTTCTATCTACAATAAGTATTACTGCAGGGTTGATGATAACCTATTTAACAGAAGTACACGGCCGACGTCAGAACGAGGCCTGTGCTTCCGGCTATTATACTACAGCCTGATATGTGCAATTGGCGGGGAGTGCCAAGTTGCACCTATGTGTCATAGTAACCAAGGCATCTGACGCGTTTAGTCAGAGACGCCAAGGGCGACGCTACGAACTGTCATTATTGAAGAACTTTGCTATTGACCATGCACGTCTATTCTGATGTTTACCTTTTTGAATGCCAAATGTATACCTATCGATGTCAGGTCAGCATGACCTTGTTACACTGACTGTTCCTGTTGATATTATGTGTGTTCCCGTCAATAAATGTCTTGAAACATGCCTGCAGTGTCAAAGCATCCTTGATTACTGCATGTGAGAGTATGGGTTGCAGGATCTACATCTATACGAGCCTAAACACATTCGCGTCTTCATTCGCACCCACACTCAATTCATCATACGCTCGCACTACACATCTAACAACATGTATACTGTCTTGGGCCAGTGATCACATCAACAAGAGAAAAAAGACAGTTACAGTATCATGTCACCTACTTAAGTATCAGTGTTAATTTATGTATCATGCCACCTACTTAAGTATCTGTGTTAATTTATGTATCATGCCACCTACTTAAGTATCTGTGTTAATTTATGTATCATGTCACCTACTTAAGTATCTGTATTAATTTATGTTTCATATTACCTACTTAAGTATCAGTGTTAATTTATGTATCATGTCACCTACTTAAGTATCTGTATTAATTTATGTTTCATATTACCTACTTAAGTGTCAGTGTTAATTTATGTATCATGTCACATACTTAAGTATCTGTGTTAATTTATGTATCATGCCACCTACTTCAGTATCAGTGTTAATTTATGTTTCATGTCACCTACTTAAGTATCAGTGTTAATTTATGTATCATGTTACCTACTTAAGTATCTGTATTAATTTATGTTTCATATTACCCACTTAAGTATCAGTGTTAATTTATGTATCATGTCACCTACTTTTGTATCAGAGTATTTATTTAATGATGGTTTTATTTAACAGGTGACATTCTACCACCAGAAAACTTCAAGAAGTATGCACATCGGTTTGTTCCCATTCCTTCTCCTCCACCAACTCCGCCACCACCTGGGCAGAAGACAGACATATTTGGACGACTGTACACGCCTCGCTCCCAGCCAGCCCTGTGGAAGTTAAGCTACAAACTCAACCATCCTAAATTTCAGAAATTACAAGAGGAGATTAAGGCGAAACGAGAAGTGGCAGAACAAGTGAGAAAGAAAAATGTAGATAGCAACCTTGCTCGAGCGTTACCTTCACCTTTTTTAAGTCAGACACCATCAGAAATATTACCAGATGTGAATATTTCCGAATGATAACTACAATTTGGAAAAATGATATAGAATAGGCTGGCAATAAACTAATCTTGTTAACTGATCTATTATTTAGAAAACAGCATGCATTTGGTGTCTTTATTTTTTTTTTAATGCAAAGTTTGCTTCATTTCTTGAGTCATTCCCTTCAGTCATAAGCAAGTGTCTTTTAGTTATATCATGATGTGATTCTGTATTGTGCTAAATTAGATTTGCAGATAGTGTTTGATGTTCACTTAATGTAATGTAACAATGTAATCTGAGCTCAAGTTTGTTGATGCTTGAATGCTTCATATAGATTTGATCTCTTTCAAAACAGTATAATCAGCCTTTAGTAAACTGGAAACAAAAATTGATCTAAACAAATTGTAGATAAATAAGGATAGCTACATCATCATCATCAAGTGCACTGGCATGAAGTGTACACAATTATGTCTCTCCACAGATCTCAGTCTTTGATGCTTGTCCATGCCTTAGTCAGGCAGTCTACTAGCATTTCTCTCTGTCTTCATCTGCTTCTTGTGCTCTATAATTTTCCAATACTCCCCTTTTCAACACATGACCCATGAGGGTCACATTGCCTTCCTTTATCTTTTTTTTTGTTGCATTATAATTATTAGCTCATTAACTGATCCCAGATATTCTTTATTTGCTATTTCAGCCTTCCATGGGATTCTTAACATTCAACTAAGAAACCACATCTTTCTTGCCTTAAATGATTTTCTCATTTATTTAATCAGCAAACAGTGTTTGATCTCATTGGTGCACCTTCCATTTTATGTTAACAAAGTACTGGTACATAAGTATTTGAATTTGTATGTGGTTTTTCAATTTTATTGCGTTGATAAATCTACTGTGCAGGTTATTTATTGTAACCTTCAATTAATATTGCTGATTTGTCTTTGACCACAAATTATCAGTGTATAGAGATAATAAATCAGATGAAAGAACACATTCCTGCTTCATTCCTCATATGTTCTAGTTTTTCATCTTCCACCATTTTTCTAACGTTGTTAGTTTTGCCAGCAGCAGGTGGATGATAGTCTGGTGTCATCTGCGCTAATAATTTTCCCTAGCAGACATGGGCTTCTTGATGTGACTTTCGTTAATATCATTTATCAGTATTTCAGATCTGCGCTGAAACATATTTTTCTTAAGGTTACCAGTAGTTTCTCACTGGCTAACAAAAAAAAATTTTTTTTCTTTCTCTAACATTTCTATGTTTTTCTGGTCAATTTTAATGCGCTGTTTTTAAATCTGCTAACCATTTTTCTCTATCAGGTCGGGATCTCTAGAAATACGCAATGGAAGATTTTTAACAACGCATACAGTATTACAACATCATTCGTACAAGAAGTATAACAGTTATGTAGGCTTGAATTTCTTTGCAGTCAACTTTCGTCGGTGAATGGCATATGGTACATCGCGATGAAGCATCTAACAATAATCGGCAAGCATGGTCACACTCCACCGTCCTTGATAACGTGACACCATTACGGCGATATCTTGATGGAATCGTTCTCCATGTTCATCGCTGACTTCGCCAAGGTTGTCAGGGAAAAAGTCAAGATGCAAATCGAGCAAATGGATTTTAGGGACATGTTACAGCCCATAATTCTGTATGCATCTATGCACTGCTTAACAATATGCACATAGTCGACAGATTTGTGATTTCCCAGAAAGTTATCGACGATCGATTTGAATGCCATCCGTGCGCGAAGTTCACTACCATGTAACAAGTTCTCGAATTGTTTGTCTGCAATAACTTTCCTAATCTGAGGTCCTACAAAGATACCTTCCTTTATCTTTGCATCGCTAACTTGCGGAAACTTTTCTCGAAGATAAGTGAAAGCTTTGCTCGTTTTATCTAACGCTTTTACGAAATTCTTCATGAGCCCCAACTTTATACGATCCCTGATAGGCCACAGCTTTCTTGCATAATGTTCCTGTCTGTTGCGGCTGTCCCATTCACATAGGAAGCAACAAAATTTAGTATACCCAGTCTGCATGCCCGTGAGAATAGCAATGACCTTTAGGTCTCCACAAATCCACCATTGGTAGTCACTGTACTTTATTTTTGCCAAAAGTATAGCCATATTGTCATAAGTTTCTTTCATATGAACAGAGTAGGCGACTGGAATTGATGAAAATAAATTTCCGTTATGCAATGTTAATAATCAGTGGAAAGGCAATCGCCACTTATTATCACCTTCGTCGATTTTCAAAAAGCCTTTGATAGTCTACACCGCCCATCATTGTGGAAGATACTTACAATCTATGGTTTTCCAACAAAATATGTGAATATAATCAAAGCGCTATATGACAATGCAAGATGTTGTGTTAGAACAAATAAAGGGAATACAGAATGGTTTTACAGTAGAAACAGGGGTGAAACAAGGCTGTATTATGTCACCACTACTTTTTGGAATAGCTATTGATTGGGTTATGAGAAACTATACCCACAATGAACAATTGGGTATAAAATGGACAAATGGAAAATTCCTGGGGGACCTGGATTTCGCAGATGATGTAGCATTCTTAAGTTCAACACCAAGACAATCCCAAGAAGCAATAAATAATTTGTGTCATCTCTCGGTTAAAATTGGTCTCCAAATAAATGCCTCTAAAACTAAAGCTATGAACTTTTCTAACGAGACCTTTGATATCATCTTGAACGGGGAAAAACTACAGAAAGTTGAAAGTTTCAATTATTTAGGCAGTAAAATGACTCAGGATGGTGACACAACAAGAGAAATCCATACTAGAATTGCTTTGGCAGCTAGCGCCTTCAATAGATTATCTAACATTTGGAAATTACGATCATTGAATATACATACCAAGCTTCGTCTGTTTAATTCAAATGTCATCTCAGTGTTAACATACGGCTGTGAGAGTTGGAAAATAACAAAATCATTGGAGAACAAGCTGAATACATTCGAGAACAAATGTCTTAGAAAACTCATGAACATCAGTTGGAAAGAATTCAAGACTAATCGACAAATAAGAGAAGACTCTAGGCAGAAATATGTCTCCGACTATATAAGGAAAAGACGATGGTCATATATCGGTCATGTCCTACGAATGCAAAACAACAGAATACCACTACAAGCGCTCACTTGGGTTCCTGAGGGTAAGCGGAAAAAAGGAAGACCAAAAGAAACACTCAGAAGAACAATAATAAGAGAAGGAAGAACGTTGGGCCTAAATAATGTGCAAGAGCTAAGAGGAGTGGCGTCACAACGAACAACCTGGAGAGCACTGGTTTCTGCCTTATGCGCCGTGTTTGGCGCTTAAAGAATTTATTATTATTATTATTAATAACACGGCTTTTAGACTAGTCTTGGAAGAGTCGATGAAAAGTCGCCATTCGTTGACTATGTGCTCATGACCGAGGTGCACCATTAGACCGTTTACATCTTTGCAATAGCAAATGTCATCATCCATCTCAAAGTATTGAACAAGTTCTCTGTGTCTATGACGAAATTTAGATATCGGAGTATTGGGTGCTAAAAGATTCCATTCTTTGAGTCGCGAATCGAGTAATTCCGCTTGTCCTTTGGTAAGAGCGAGATCACGTATTAGATCTGAAAGTTCTGAATGGTTAATTAAGTGAACACCATCATTCACCGGTATATAATCCGAGTCAGAATTAGTTTCTAAAGCAGGTAAACTATCACTTTCTGATGATTCATTCACGTCCAACGGATATTGTTTTGGTGGAACTGGGATCGGACACGTGATTGGATCATGAGGCACTGGTTTCGAAACCGATTCAATATTTGGATAAACCACAGACTTTCTAGTTTTAAAAGTGAAACCATGGATATTTGTCAAGCAGAAGTAACAATCAGTAGCGTGATTTGTCGGTTCACGCCATATTACTGGCACTCCAAAAGGCATCGACTTATGCTTCGGCGATTTTCGTAACAAACCTGCCGATGTATTTGCACAAGTTGAACAAACTGCATTTGGCTTCCAAGATTTATTTGCATCATCAACTTTCGAATCGAAATAAAGTTCACATGCTTTCTTTAGTAATGGTGTAAAGTTTTTCTGGTGAACACGATCGGTAAAATATCCGCACACGTAACAGAACAGATCAGCCGAATTTCTACAACTTCTAGAAGCCATATTTCACTCAGAATTATTTCAAAATACAGTAACTATTTGAAAAAATAGCGTAACAAATGTCATGCATCTTTTAACAGTATAAAAAGTAGAATTATTTTGCATTTTATTAATTTTTAATAAGTTATATAGTAAAAATAAAACGGAGCAAATAACGGTTTCCCAAAAATATATTTATTCACAAATATCTTAAGAACCCGATGTGATAGAGATAAATGGATTTCAAATTTGAAATCAGCGCAAGAAACTGACCTAAGAACACTTATTCTTATATAAGAAAGAAAAATGTTGTTTGTCAGTATTACTAAGGTGACCATATTTTCAAAACCCTATTCCGGGACAAAATAATAGATTTGACCTATTTCAATGCAAAAAATCGGGACAAAAGGGTAAAGAAAAGGTCAAAAGTCGGGACATGTCCCGGAAAAATCAAGTTGATGTCAATTTAAAATAATATACATTTTATATATACATTTGAATAACACTGAATAACATACATTTTACTGTATAAGTTTAACTACTTAAACTAATAAGAGAGAAAAACATCAATAATCCTTACTTAAGGTGAAGCTGAGTTACTGTACTTTTCAGATGAGTGGATTTTTATCAATAGGTCCTTCTTTGCAAGCAGCATCTTAAAAAACTCGACACATGTTTCCTCACAGTTCACTTTGGTTGTCAACATAGCTTTCAAAGTTTCAACACCTAGCTGTGTTTTATCACTTGCCCATAAGCTGTTCATCAAAGAAAACACTCTTTCTGTGGCAGCATTTGTTCCAGGTAGACAGAAAAAAAACTCTTACTTACTTAGTCGTTCCCCTTCTACCGTTAGGTGTAGAGGTAAAAAAAACTCTGCCAACTTCAAAATATTTGAAAATGTCACATTATTGTTTTTGAAGTGGGAAACCATTTCAATCCAACGTTGTGGTGGCAATGTTTTTTTGGCACTCCATTCACTAACTTTCTGAGAAGTAACAAACTGCTTCATATAGACATATTCGTCATAAATTTCAGTTTCTGTAAAGTGGGCTGAAGGTAATGTTTGAATCACTAGTGATGATGATATCTCAATATCTGCCCAAATTGGTATTCTGTTCAGCGTTACCCAGCTGTAGGATTCCAGGTCTTGAAAATTTTTTGCAGCCCATTTATTCAAATAATTGAAAGCTGTTTCATAGAACGAAGAAACGCTAGCATGAAACTTTTTCACATCCTCCTTTGGAAGTCCTTCCATTTCCAGCTTTTCAAGGATTAGCTTAACTCTTGATGGCAAGAAACAGTCTTCCAGTTTGGACTTCAAAATAGTTTTCAACCTGTTGATGCTGTCAATGACTTCAAACACAGTGATCGTCTGTCCCTCTATTTTTTGCTCTGCTTCGTGGAATGGAGAGGTCTGACTGTGAACAAAAACAAGCCATGCCTCAGATAGAGGATTTTCAAAGAATGTCTGTATAAAAATTGGGCATCTGTCTTGAGATTGAAAATATGATTTTAGAGGCATGAACATCTGAAGAACCCTTTCAACAGCAGGCAGCAGAGCAAGCCACCTAGTCTGAGCATAACCTAAGATCATCTGGAAGTCTGTTTCCACAAACTGGCAAAACTCCTTGAGTCTTTCAACTCGTACTGTGTATGATTTGAAGAGTAGATAAATTTTAGCAATAATCAGCTCGACATCAACAGGCAGTACATCTGCAGCTGTTCGAACAGTGTTGTGGAAAATATGACCTGCACACCCAACTCCTATAAGACCATGTCCAAGGTTTTCTTGCAGTTTTTTGAAAACATTGTTCAGTCCTTTCCTTTCAGCACCTCCAAAATTGGAATTTGTGTTGTCTGCGCATAATCCAACTACTTTCCTGTCTAAACCATTTTCAGTTATGCAGTCATTAAGAAAACTACTTACAATATCAGATGTTTCACCTGGCAATGACTTTAACTCTAATATTTTAATTTTCACTCCATTACTGTGATCAAAGTATCTGACAAGCAAAGGAAAAATCTTGAATTCTTTGTGATTGGATGCATATGTCAGTACAGAAATAAATGTAGACTTTTCTAGGTCACATCTTAACTCATTTAGAATATGGGGTGCCAAGACATTTCGAATAATGGCTTCTGTTTTCGTACATGCACATGCCAATTTTGGCTCTAAAGTAACCTGAAGTAATTTTGATGTGCAATCCATAGACCCGAAAGTATGATTGTGTAGCACTGTATGGTATGCAAAGGCGCCTTCTATAGCAGCTAATTGCTCTTCTTGGTCACCAATTTTATCAGCTCTGAAGAAAGTGGTTAACGACAAGCTTGATGCAGCTGTAACGATGGCTCTCTTATGTTTCTCACTGCTTATGTGGTTCTTAATATCACCACGTCCACTATGGCTTATCGAAAACCCGGAGGCACATATATTGCATCGTACATTGAAGTTTGATGTACTCTTTTTAATAAACGGATATTCCTTTTGTAAATCTTCATTGAAACTGCATTTACGCTTTGGTACCATTTTCTTACAACAATAACAAAATATGCACAAATAGTTCACCGTTTAAATTAAATAAACGTATACCGTACGCAAAATCTTGGTACTTTACCACTACCTAAAATTTCAAATAACTGCGAATATCACATTGGAACTACAAAATTAATTCACGGTCCTGACAACCTCTTGTGCTGTTTCGGCGCCAGTTCACTAATAATTAAAAATTCCCTCAAGTCAGCCACGGAATAATAATTTTTTTTTTAAATCTGTGAGATTTATGCCAAATTGGCAAATTAGTCCAAAACCGGGACAAATTACCAAAAATGGTCGAAAACTGGGACTGTCCCGGAAAAACGGGGACGTCTGGTCACCTTAGTGTTACAGGCTTTCCACTAGACTTTAGAACATCGCCCAGAGGCAAAGTAATGGGGAAAGAAAGCTTTAAAGCATTCTCTGGCCCACAGATTACAAACTACAGTAACCAGATAGGACACGATGCACTTTAGGTAAATCCTGTAGTTTCCAGAGTTGACTATAACTCCAATGGCTACAGAACAATCAATCAATATCCCTTAGCTCCCCAAGGAGCACAGGCCTTCAACGAATACATGCCAAGTCCACCTGTCACGTGCCATCAGCTCAAGTCCTTTCAATGTCTTCCTCACCATTTTCACTTCTGTCTACAGTTCTCTTCTCCGTGTTTTTTATTGTCTACCTCTGCCTCCCTGGAGATTCCAGAACAAGGACTGTCTTGTAATGCTATCAACAGATTTCCTGAATGTGTGTCCTATCTATTGCCAGCGTCTTCTTCTGATCTTTTGTTCCACTGGCACTTGTCTGGTTCTTGTTATCAGTTCCACATTGATAACCTTGTCATACCATTCCAATCCTTTTATTCTATGCAAGCATCCATTTATGAAAGTCTGTAGCTTTTTGGTTGTTGTTCTCCCATGTTTTAGAGCCATACAATAGGACTGACTTGACATTTGAGTTGAAGATTCTAATTTTTGTGTTGGACCTGATTTCTCTTGAACATTTCCCAAAATGGCATACATCTACATGCACCAGAGACAGGAAGTTGTAGAGAGACATGATCACCTATGCAGCTAACAACATGGAAAAAAAAGCACACACTGATTAAAAAAGATATAACTGTGTAACTGCTGTTACCACAGTAGTATGTAGCACAGTCTCAATGAAGGAAAGCCATATTAAATTTATTTAAATTTCAAAAATATAAAATACATGACATGACATTACAAAGTTTCATAGTTTATATTTCTTACAAATATGCGTTATAAATCAAATTAGCATGCAACATTAAATGTCCACACTGATCCTTGGATAGTTCTCTTTTCAGGTATGGACTAATGTGACATATGTTCATGTCCATTTACAATAAACAACCAAAAAGCTACTGACTTTCATAAATGGGTGCCTGTGTAGAATAGAAGAAGTATGATTGACAGGATCTCTAATGTTGAACTAATGACAAGTGCCAATGTAGAATAGTAGTGTGTATGACAGGATCTCTAATGTTGAACCAACATACCTGTCAACCTGTACGAATTTTTCGTACAATGTACGGATTTTTGATACTTTTAGCAGTGTACGGCCGTACAGACTCGTTGTACGGATTTTTCTCCCCCTCCAAAAAAAAAAAAAAAAATTTTTTTTTTTTTTTTTTTTTAAATTCTAAAAATATTTTCCAACCCAAGTTTTTTTAAATTTTAAATCAGAAAATATTTTCTAGCCCAGGTTTTTTTTTTAAACCAATTTTTTTTAAATTTTTAATTCCGGGAATCTCGGCGTCCGTTTTTAAACTGAGGTCTCTCCCAGCAACCAATCAAATTCTTTTATACCGAACAATTCGGCAAAAACTTTGAATTTGACCTCAAAAGCTTTTGGTTTTCAGCTTGACATGACGTATTTTTAAAGTTACCTGTTATCAATGACCACGCTTGCTTGCCACCACACTTCGATGCCATTTTGTTTAAAAAAGCTAAGTACTTATAACTTGGTTAAATATTGCTGTTGTTTTGCTTTGTTGCAATTTAATCGCTGTATTAATCTTTCCAGCTATATCTTGACCTTCAATATATTTCCGATAAATTGTCATAATATTTTGTTAAGGCCCTACATAACTACAAAAAAAAAGTTTGTTTGCATTGATTAAGCCTACTTTATTCCAGCGCTCAAGATTCGCTGCTTTATTTTTTAATAAAGTGGCAATCTGTTATCACTGGTCTAGGCTACCAACTCTTAAATAGTAATTTTGTACATTTTTGGTGGTACGTTTTTTCTTCCTAGATTTGATATTCTGTTCATAATTTTGTTTCTTCTTTTTTTTTTTGCTCTTAGCGTTTGCTTTGTTCGTTGTATTTTTTAATCATTCTCTGCTGTATGTTGTCTGATGTGTGTGTGCCTCTACTGACATATAGTGGTCAGAACAAGAGCTTCTGTAGCTATTGGCTGGAAGTTGTTGACCAGAAAACTAGTACTGGTGCCATCCGCTTCCCTAATTTGAAAGTCATCATTCAGCGACTGCTGATACTCCCTCACAGCAATGCTGACTGCAAAAGATCATTTTCAATGATGAAAAAATCCACACACACTGCAGGAGGTCCATGAATGCGGACACACTCACTTCTATTTTACAGTGTAAGATTAACATTGATACATGCTGTGCAGACTTTAAGCCCACAAATGCAATTCTGCAAAGTGTTAAAAGTGCATGTGTTGATTATAATACAAAACACTGTACATCGAAAGAATAGTGTACCTCATGATCACTAAGTTTTTTTATATGTAAAGAACAGCATGAGACTATTAGCATGTTTTATATCACAATAATTCAAATGCTAATAGATTTGTATATGTCATTTCTCATTTTAAAACTGTATTGCGTATAATTTATTAATAAATTTTTTGCGTAAGGATTTTTGGGTGTTTGTAAGGATTTTTTGGGTCCTGCGTACAGATTTTTGTCTCAGGAGGTTGACAGGTATGAACTAATGACAAGTGACAGTGTAGAATAGTAGTGTGTATGACAGGATCTCTAATGTTGAACTAATGACAAGTGCCAGTGTAGAATAGTAGTGTGTATGACAGGATCTCTAATGTTGAACTAATGACAAGTGCCAGTGTAGAATAGTAGTGTGTATGACAGGATCTCTAATGTTGAACTAATGACAAGTGACAGTGTAGAATAGTAGTGTGTATGACAGGATCTCTAATATTGAACTAATGACAAGTGACAGTGTAGAATAGTAGTGTGTATGACAGGATCTCTAATGTTGAACTAATGACAAGTGACAGTGTAGAATAGTAGTGTGTATGACAGGATCTCTATTGTTGAACTAATGACAAGTGCCAGTGTAGAATAGTAGTGTGTATGACAGGATCTCTAATGTTGAACTAATGACAAGTGCCAGTGTAGAATGGTAGTGTGTATGACAGGATCTCTAATATTGAACTAATGACAAGTGCCAGTGGAATAATAGATCAGAAGATGCTGGAGATGGATAGGACACACACTGAAGAAAACTGTTATTAGTATTACAAGGCAGTCCTAATTCTGGAATCCCCAGGGTAAGACATAACACACGAAGAAGAGAACTGGAGACAGACATGAAGGAGATGATGACGACATAACAAAGATCTTGAGCTGATGGCACGGGACAGGAAGAATTGGCATAAGTTCTGTGATCCTTGGGGAAGTGAAGGTTGATGAATTGTCAACATATCAACATGCAAAGAAAATGTTGGATGTTGTCAACATATCAACATGCAAAGAAAATGTTGGATGTTGTCAACATATCAACATGCAAAGAAAATGTTTGATGTTGACAACATATCAACATGCAAAGAAAATGTTCGATGTTGTCAAAATATCAACATGCAAAGAAAATGTTTGATGTTGACAACATATCAACATGCAAAGAAAATGTTTGATGTTGACAACATATCAACATGCAAAAAAAATGTTTGATGTTGACAACATATCAACATGCAAAGAAAATGTTGGATACTGACAACATATCAACAGGCAAAGAAAATGTTGGATGCTGACATTTTCAGAAGTACATGTATTTAAATATTTAGCCTGGTCTTGCTACAGGTCTTACCCAAGTGCCCCCTCCCCCCCCCCCCCCCCCCCCCCCCCCCATCCCTTGAAGTGGTGGGTCTTCTTGAGTGCCTTGAGGAAATTTTGAGCTAAATCAGCGGGAGCTTTTGCTCCTGGTAGGGTAAATCAAGTGGGCACACCTCCCCTTTCCTCCCAGTTAAAGGAGGTTGGAGAGCAGGGCCAACAACCCTGCTGGAAAAAACAAATTGTCACAGAAACGGAAACAGTTGAAGAAATAAATAAAAGCTAGAGTCAGGAAGAATCCTCGCAAGACAGACGTATGACACAGACACCTGATGAAAGCCAGTCAATGGAAGTCAGGCTGCCGACACCTCTTCTAACGACGAAGGCAAAAACTAGAATAGGCACTTGGAACATACGGACAATGCAGGAAGCCAGAAGGACAGCACAGGTAGCTGGAGAGATGATACAATACGAAATAAAACTATTAGGGCTAGCAGAAACGGGAATAAATGGAACTGGTGAATTCATGACCAATACAGAGGAAATGTCATATATTCAGGACACGAGGATGAAGACCACACACACACACACAGAAGGGGTGGCTATTATGATATCCCAGGAAGCCAGAACAGCATTAATAGAATGGTAACCAATATCACCCAGGATAATAACAGCAAGATTCCAGGGAAAAGGAAGAAAAATCACCTTCATTCAGTGTTATGCCCCTACTAACAACGCAGATGATAAGAAGCAAGATTTCTATGATGAACTCCAAGGAACAATGGACAAAACACACAGAAGAGACATTAAGATAGTAATGGGAGATTTAAATGCAAAAGTAGGAGTAGACAACAAAAACTGTGAACTAATCATGGGGAAAGACTGGCATAGGAAACAGAAATGAAAATGGAGAGCTTTTTGTAAACTTTTGTGATTTGAATGATCTGGTCATCGGAGGGACTATCTTCCCACACAAAGACATACACAACATGGAACTCCCCAGATGGGCACATGCAAAGTCACATAGACCACTTCACCATAGAAAGAAAATGGAGATGCTGCCTACAAGATATTAGAGTAAAGAGAAGAGCTGACGCAGCGTCAGACCACCACCTTCTCCTGGCGTCACTAAGGATAAAATTGAGGGCCCACAAAGGCAGAGCAGAAAGATCAAGCCCGAAGTATTATACCCAGAACCTTATGAACAAAGACACAAGAGTTCAGTTCAACCTAAAGTTGAGAAATAGATTTGGAGAACCTGGAAGAGGAAAGTATAGATAATCATTGGTGCACAATTCAGGAAGCATACAGGAATACATGTGAAGAAGTTCTTGGCAAAAGAAATAAACAACAGAAGGAATGGCTCACAGAAAACACATGGAACCTCATAAGAGAAAGGAGAGACATCAAACAGCAAGTAAACAACTTTAAAGAGGCAGAACAGAAAACACAACTGCTCACAATATATTGGGAGCTAAACAGGAAAGTGAAAAAGAGTGCCAGGCAAGATAACAGATAATTTATTGAAAAACTAACAGAGGAAGCCGAGATTGCGACAAAAAAAGGAGACTTGAAAACATTATATAATATTACTAGAACTTTATCTTAGAAAAAGCTAAACCACAATACAACAACAGTGAAGAGCAGAGAAGGACAAAACATTAGCAATGAAGAGAAACAAAGGGCCAGATGGGCTGAATATTTTAAGGAAATCCTAAACCGAAACCAACCAATACAGCAACCCATCATAGAACCAGCAGAAGAGCCGCTACAGTGCAACATGAACACACCCACTAAACAAGAGATCTCTTGGGCAATAAAACAGCTGAAAAATGGGAAGGCCACAGGACCAGACGGAATACAACCTGAAACCCTGAAGGCAGATATACCATACACTACAGAGTTGCTACACCAGCTCTTAAAGAAAATCTGGGAGAAAGAGGCCATCCCAAACAGCTGGAAGGAAGGCCACATTACCAAGCTGCCAAAGAAAGGAAACTTGATTGTATGTAGCAACTAGAGGGGTATAACACTAATAGCAGTGGCTGGAAAAATTTTGACCAGTTTTGTTTGACCGTATTAAAAAGGCGGGTGACAAACTCAGAGAGAAACAGACAGAATGTTGTGCAGGAAGATCATGCAAAGACCAGATAGCAACACTTAGAATCATCATAGAACAATCAAATGAGTGGCAGACCCCCTTGTATATAAATGTTGTGAATTTCGAAAAAGCTTTCGAAAGTACAGACTGTACTATGATATGGAAAATCCTGAGACATTGTGGAATCCCTGAGAAATTCATTAAAATCATCCAAGATTTCTACCAGGAGGCCTCAAGCAAAGTGTGACCGTATGGACTACTACGTCGGAATAGCACTAAAGTGCTGCCACTTATTAGAGTTAGAGTAAGAATACTTAAGCAAGATTTAAACACTAAGTATTTGAGCGTGACTAGTTAGTAAATAAACACTAGCCACAAATCCTGTGAGTCATTCAATCGTGGTGTACATGAAATGACATCATCAAAACGTGGGGTGGAATTGATACAAGTTAGGACGGAAGTCATTGTTTTGTTCTAAAGCGTGAGTGGGAAATTTTGAGCACGGGATGAGCGGCAGTTTTTCAAGATCTCGTAGGTCCGATGGCTGTGTGATAATTTCTGGGATGACTGGTTTGTATACCTCTGAAGAACATGTATTTATGAACCAGCATGAAGTTGTCAGAGTGTGCAACCACCAAATAAAGGTATTCGTTTATTTAGACAAGATTGGACTTATTTCCTGAACGTCAGTTGGAAGTGTTTTTTGTCTACATCAGGTTATCGAAAATAGAATACTACCTTATTTTGGACGATCATACAGCCTAAATCATAAAAACAGAACGAGTCTCCCAAAGAACTACCTGGGTTTCATTATAAGTCACCTCTGTAATTAGGCTACCATCTCTGGCGGTGGCCAGTAAACAACAGAAGAACATTGACAAAAGATACTGCCCCAAAATTTATTAGTAATATTACCCTGTCACAGAACGATTTTATTTATTTCTTCACCCTGTCACAAAAGTAATACACAAAGGAAAACTATCAGAGCCCTTCGCAGTACACAGTGGGGTCAGACAAGGATGTCTGCTATCACCAACAATTTTTCTCATGGTCATAGACTGAGTTATGAGACAGACAACAGAGGGAGAGAAAACTGGAATACAGTGGACATTTAACAAACAACTGGAGGATCTAGACTTTGCAGATGATTTGTGCCTGCTATCACATAGACAGCAAGATATGCAGGAGAAAACAAATAGATTCATACCTGTCAACCTGTATGAATTTTTCGTACAATGTACGGATTGTTGATACTTTTAGCAGTGTACGGCCATACAGACTCGTTGTACGGATTTCCCCTCCCCCCCCGCGCCCCCCCCCCCCCCCCCCCCCCCCCCCCCAAAAAAAAAAAAATTTTTTTTAATTCTAAAAATATTTTCCAACCCAAGTTTTTTTAAATTTTAAATCAGAAAATATTTTCTAGCCGGTTTAGCCCAGGTTTTTTTTTTTTTGTAACCAATTTTTTTTATTTTTCATTCCGGAAATCTCGGCGTTCGTTTTTAAACTGAGGTGTCTCCCAGCAACCAATCAAATCCTTTGGCACTCCTCCGAATACCGGTCCCAGATGACTCAATACGGTTTGTGTTAGAAAATATCCCTTACAGGGCCTCATTTTGACATATAATAAAAAATATACAAGTAGAAATGAATGGAAAACTACTCTTGAAACACAGAAATTGCCAAAAAGGAACTTTTGGCGCCCGGTGAAGTGAAGTGAATATGTATTAATAATGTTAGAAGGTTATATGTTGAAATTTTCGCACAAAAGTTGTAAATACTGCCCGAAAACATGTTGTTTGTGACTGTAGCGCCACTTAAACTCTGCTAAATAAGAATGAAACTGTCCACGGCTAGTGCCGCCTTGGTGACGTTGTTTCCTCTTCGCTTGCATCCACACACCTTCAATAGTTTGGGTGTGAATTTCACTGTGTACAGGGTCAACGAAATTATTAGCATGAACAACAACCGTATGATCATAGATGCCATGGTTTAGTCGACCAACGTTGTTGAGTATTAAAATGTAATTTTAGTTCCCTATTTAATGTCGCCCCTGAACCGGCATTACCAAATGAGGCCCTGTAAGGGATATTTTCTAACACAAACCGTATTGAGTCATTTGGGACCGGTATTCGGAGGATTGCCAATCCTTTTATACCCAAGAATTCGGCAAACACTTTGAATTCGGCCTCAAACGCTTTCGTTTTTCGGCGTGACATCACATATTTTTAAAGTTACCTGTTATCAACGACGCCATTTTGTTTAAAAAAGCTAAGTACTTATAACTTGGTTAAATATTGCTGTTGTTTTGCTTTGTTGCAATTTAATCGCGGCCTTAATCTTTCCAGTTAGGCCTACATCTTGCCCCTCAATATATTTCCGATAAATTGTCATAATATTCTGTGTAGGCCCTACATAACTAGAAAAAAAAGTTTTTTTGCGTTGAGTGGGCCTACTTTATTCCAGCGCTCGAGATTAGCTGCTTTATTTTTTAATAAAGTGGCAATCTGTTATCACTTTAAGCTACTAACTCGTAAATAATAATTTTGTAAATTTTTGGTGGTACGTTTTTCTTCCTAGATTTGATATTCTGTTCATAATTTTGTTTATTTTTATTTATTTATTTTTTTTTTTGCTGTTAGCCGTTTGCTTTGTTCGTTGTATTTTTTAATCATTCATTTCGTCTACAAAGATTATTAGTTGAAATATTTCATCCACTGAATGATGGCTGAGCCTAATTCAAAGAAACAAAAGCTTGCAGGTCATGGTAAGTTTCAGGTCGAATGGGTTAAACTCTTCCCTGGCATTGTAGATGCATCCAAGTTAGGATCAACCCATGCTTTTTGTAGATTATGCAGCAAAGATATTAAAGTAGTAGCTTCAGGATTATATGATCTGAAAGTACATTTTAAATCGAAATTGCATGAACAAATGTTTGCAATGAAGAAGGGAGCATCTATTAAGACCTTTTTTGCTCAGCCAAAGCAGGAAGAGGCTGAATATTCAGCATTATAAGGGTTGAAGTTTTATTTGCCAATTTCATTGCCCAGCATTACTTAACTGCATCTGTTGCTGATCACTTTTGTGACATGGCGCCTGTAATGTTTCCTGACAGTGATATTGCCAGAAAATTCCAGTCGAAGAGGACCAAGACAACACTTATCATTAAAAACTGCCTGGCTCCATCTGCAACAGAACCAGTGATAAAGCTGTGCAGGGAAACACCCTTCTCATTAATGGTTGATGAATCAAATGACAAGAAAACAGAGAAGCAGTTAGCTATTATGGTGAGAGTTTTTGAAGAAGGATTGGGACCAAGAACGAGATTGCTGGACATGCCTGTATGCAGTGGTGGAACCAGTGAGGCGATATTCAGTGATGTTGATATCTGTTCACAAAATTTCATATTCCATGGAAAAATTGCATCGACTTTGCTAGTGACAACTGCAATGTCATGGTGGGGAAATCAAACTCAGTACTTACTAGGATCAAGCAGAGGAACCCTTATGTTTTTAGTATTGGGTGCATTTGCCACCTTGCAAATTTATCCACACAGACTGCAGGAGGTCCATGAATGCGGACACACTCACTTCTATTTTACAGTGTAAGATTAACATTGATACATGCTGTGCAGACTTTAAGCCCACAAATGCAATTCTGCAAAGTGCATGTGTTGATTATAATACAAAACGCTGTACATCGAAAGAACAGTGTACATCATGATCACTTAGTTTTTTATATGTAAAGAACAGTTTGAGACTATTAGCATGTTTTATATCACAATAATTCAAATGCTAATAGATTTGTATATGTCATTTCTCATTTTAAAACTGTATTGCGTATAATTTATTAATATATTTTTTGCGTAAGGATTTTTGGGTGTTTGTGAGGATTTTTTTGGTCCGGCATACAGATTTTTGTCTCAGGAGGTTGACAGGTATGTAGATTAGTAACAGAAGCAGCAAAGATGGGACTACACATAAATGTAAATAAAACAAAGGAAATGAGAATAAATAATAGGCAGATGGACTCGGGGAAGATCAATGATCAAGTCATTGAAGTAGAAAGCTTTACATATCTGGTGAGTAAAATTGACAAAGGAGGGGGAACAGCTAGTGACGTCTGCTCAAAGATAAATAAAGCCAGAAGCGCTTTTAATGCCCTTTGACCAATATGGAACTCCTCAGTTTTATCCAGAGAGAACAAAATTAGAATCTTTAACTCAAATGTAAAGTCAGTCTTGCTGTATGGCTCAGAGACATGGCATGTCTCAAAGAGTATCACCTCCAAGCTACAGACATTTGTAAATAGATGTCTCCGACGGATCCTCCATATAAGATGGCCAGATGTAATAAATATAGAGCTAAGGAAAAGATGCAGGCAACAGCCAATACAAACAGAAATTTTGGTAAGAAAGTGGGGAAGGATAGGACATACACTCATGTCCTAACACTGATAGAGGCAAATTTTATCTTGATTTTCCCCACGTCCTAACACTGATAGAGGCAACTTTTATCTTGCTCTTCTCTCCACATGTAAGCCTACCTTGCCGTGGTTGGAGAGCTTGAGCGCCTCAATGATCCCGGGAGCTATGCCGGCGGGAGTTTTACTCCTGGCAGGGTCACCCAAGCCGGACAGGTCCTGGGTGAGGGGCCAGACTAAATGGGCTGAGGAGTGGGTGGAACCCTATAGGTGTAGATGCAGAACCCACCGGCGAGTGGTACATGCTCTGGTCTGCACCAATCCACCCCCACTTCATGGGTTAAATGCTTTCTTGCCTCATTCTTCACTGTTTGTCGTCTATCACGCCCATGGCGACCGTTGCCTCAATTGGCTGTGTGTGGTGTACCCGGAAACGGGGCCTCCCAGTACTGAGGCAAAGTTAAGTCCCCGATGTCACTTATCGGTGCAGAATTGAGAGAGATGGCTGAGCATCACAATCCCTCCTGTGTTGCAGCATGATGAGAACCCAGCATTGCACACTGAGCTTGGGGGGATCACTTGGGCACCAGACTTAATACTGGCTCTTGACTGGATGGCCGCATGCAGGAGATTTCTACAATGGAGGGTTGGCAGGTGGTGGGTATCGGGAAGTGGCTCTGTGCAGGACGTGAGGATTCCTTGGGAGAGCCCAGAACCAGAGCACAGCATTGTGCAAGCTCTGCATAGTTGGAGAGCCCCCTGGATGACGGGGAATGCACAGTGTGCTACCCCACCTATCCCCAACTGCTAACTTAGAACCAGAAGTGGGGTCCTCTGTATGCGTGCCAGGCCAGGATAAAATGCCTGGGAAAGAGACTGGAGCTCAGAACTCCCTAACTCAAAGTTGCAGGATGGCAGAAAAGCCACGGGAAAGACAGGGCTATTTTGAAGATAACGCAACCATATTTTCACCATACGAGCTCGGACGCCGCCTCGGTAAACAAGGTCCGCGCAGAGCAGTGACACCCCCAGGCTGCTTGCGAATAGTCTACTACTGGGAACATAAACAGATTAGGGATGAGCCCACTCTCCCGTTGAACAGGTGCTAAAGTCGTAGATACTGGGCCAGAAGGCGCACCGGAAACCACAGTATCATGCAACTCGCTTTTTTTTTTCTATGGAGAGTACACCGTCAAATAAATCTCGTTCTGGTGCTCGCCCTGTGGAGCTCCACCAGGCAGGTGCAGTGCCGGGCTCTGAGCCTCGACAGAGCCCACCCTCAGCTACTGGAGGACCCTCTAGACCGTCTTGTGGAGTCAACAGACGGCGGAGGAGAACTACTGACCAAAAACAAAACAGAAAAAGAGAAACCCAGAGTGCCACTTGTCATGATGCACTGGAATGCAGAGGGAGTGAACAGCAAGCAGGCTGGATACAGCAAAAAGACAGAGCTGGAAAACATCTTGTATGAGAAGCAAGTCAGTGTTTGCTGTATCCAAGAGACTCACTTGAAAGCAGATCAAACCTTTAAAATAAGGGGATATCAATGCTTCAGATCCGACAGACAAGATAGACGAAAAGGAGGAGTACTTACTCTTGTAAGGAATAACATTCCTGCACACGAAAGGAAAACCTTCATGGATGGAGCAGAATATCAGCTGCTGCAGATAAAGGTAGACAAGATGGAAATAGAACTCCTGAACTATTACTGTCCGAACAACAAACCCCAGAGTCTCAGCTCTATACAGGTACCAGCCACCAACTTTATAGCAGTTGGAGACTTTAATAGCCACTCCCAGAGCTGGGGCTATAACCATCTGGATCACAGAGGTGAAGAGGTTGAAACTTGGCAAGATGATCACTCCCTAATCCTAGTCAATAATGCCACAGATACTCCTACCTTCTACTCCAGAGGATGGCACACAACCTCAACACCAGATCTTGCCTTCTCCACACCAGATATAGCTGGATCTATTAGTAGAGAAGTAGGAGACCAACTAGGGGGAAGCGACCATCGCCCAATCTTTCTTACTGTCCAGAGTGCAACTCTCAGTACAGGCCCAGCCATTACAAGATGGAACTACAAAAAAGCCAACTGGGGTTTAGTCAGGCATCAGGTGAACACGCTGCTGTCTACCCTCAAGGTACAGAACAGAGACATTAATGAAGTGGTAAAAGACTTCAACAGATGCATACTACAAGCTGCAAAAGAAACCATTCCCAAAGGATGCCGGCGTAACTACATACCATACTGGTCCAGCACACTCCAAGAACGTCAGGAAGCTATGGACAAGGCTAGAAAGGACGCAGAGTCTCAGCCTTCACTTGAAACTCACAACAAATGGAAAAAGGCTGTAGCAGAGTTTCAGAGAACAAAGCTAGAAGAAAAGCGGAAAAGCTGGAGAACTAAAACGGCATCGCTGAACCTTGAGAAAGACGGCAGGAAACTTTGGAGATTAGTCAAGTCTCTAAATGAAGAGCATTCCTCACCAAGGCAGACTATCACATTGGATGAAGGTGGCAAACTTTTCAGAGGAAAACAAGCTGCAGACTTGTTTGCTAGAAGATACAGTTCAGAAAGCAACTTACCCATTAACATAGACCATCAGAGAGAGATAAGAAAAGAAATACTGGCAACCATGGGACAGACAGATACTCCTGCCCCAATGAGGGAACCCATCACACTAGGAGAACTACAGAAGGCTATTTCCAAGCTTAAGTTTCAAAAGTCACCCGGCCCAGACAAAATCAGCAACGAAATGCTAGTAAATCTGAGCTCAGCAGCAAAGACAAAACTGCTTGAGATATTCAACCACAGCTGGTTGAAAGGAACGGTACCCCAAGTATGGAGAGAAGCCATCACAATACCCATACTAAAGAAAGGGAAATGTAAGACCGAGGCTGCAAGTTACCGGCCAATCAGTCTCACAAGCTGTGTTGGGAAGACTATGGAGCGAATAGTCAACCACAGATTGAAATGGTATTTAGAGTCTGAGCAGATCCTGGTGCCGGAACAAGCTGGATTTAGAGAATGCTACAGTATAGAAGACCAAGTTACTTACTTGTCTCAAGCAATAGAAGATGCCTTCCAGGAGAAGAAAAAGGTCCTAACGATCTGGGTCGACTTCAAGCAGGCCTTTGACAAGGTGTGGAAAGATGGCCTCATTGCAAAACTTAGGAGAAGTGGAATCCAAGGCAACATGATGAAATGGATCCAGTCATACTTGCATAACAGGAGAACTAGAGTCACTCTTGACGGTCTGCAGAGCAGAAAAGTGTTGCTCCATCAGGGGGTACCTCAAGGAGGAGTAATTTCCCCAACACTCTTCCTTGTTTACATCAATGACCTGGTGAAAGATCTCCCTGCAGGAGTTAAAGCTGCCTTATATGCAGATGACCTAGTACTCTGGTGCGCTGATGAAAATGTCACCACAGCAAATTATAGAATGCAGCGGGCAGCAGACATGCTAGTGTCATGGGCAGAGAAATGGCTTATCACAATAAACACAGACAAAACCTCCACAACACTGTTCTCCCTCGCCCCCAAGGACAAATCAGCTAACATACACCTAGGGACAACCGTGATCAAGGAAGAAAGCTACCCCACCTATCTTGGGGTGACATTTGACCAAAGGCTTACATGGAATAAGCATATTGAAAATGCAGAAGGAAAGGCCCGAAGACGACTAGGCATACTCAGAAAATTAGCAGGTACCAACTGGGGAGCAAATGAACGAAATCTAAAGAAGATTTATAATGGAGTAATAAGACCACACTTAGAGTTTAGCTCAGCAGCATGGTCATCAGCTGCTAACTCACATCTGCAGTCTTTGGACAAGGTGCAAAATCAAGCTCTCAGGCTCATTACAGGAGCCATGAAAACTACACCAATAACAGAGATGCAGAAGGTTGCTGGATTACAGACATTGTCCCATAGAAGAGACACAAAAACCATGATCCAGATGGAAAAGTACAACAGTATGCCAATGCACCCAATGAAGGCAAGACTAGATGATCTGGCATTGGGACGTCTAAAGCGTAGCAGCTTTGTGCATCGGGGGAAAAGACTTATAAGACAGCATCAAGAAGACCTATCCATGAAGACAACACCACTGAAGCCCACCCTATACCCTGTACCATGGGAGCAGGCCAGCAGTGCCCTCCAAATTAATACAACAGTCAGTGGTCTCACAAGTGGATGTGAGTATAATGATCTGCAAAAACGAACTGCTACATTGAGTATGATCCAAGAAAGCTATCCCGATCAATCATGGATACATGCCTATACAGATGGATCAGCAACTAATGCTGTTAGGAATGGAGGTGCCGGTATCTTTATCTCATATCCTGACAACCACTATGAGACTAGGCACATTCCCACTGGTAAATTATGTTCCAACTATACAGCTGAGGTTCAAGCTCTAGAGCAAGCTGCAAATATGATTTATAACACCAACTCTGACTGCCACCAGGTAGTCATCCTCACAGATGCACTGTCTGTCCTGCAAGCTCTGAAGGGTGGTAAACTCCCGCATCTGAGAAATGAACTAAACAAGGTAGCTGCCAAAAAGAGAACCATACTTCAGTGGGTACCATCTCATTGTGGTGTACCCGGAAATGAAAAGGCAGATAAACTTGCAAAAAAGGGAGGAGAATGTGAACAAGAAGATAATGAAGTCACATACTTTGAGAAAAAGAGAGCTATCCAGACTATCAGAAGAGAACAGAACCAACCCAAAGACGACTATCACACTCTCGACCGGCAGGGACAGACAACTATTTTTCGACTCAGGACAGGGCATAACAAACTGAATAAACACATGCACAAGCTACGATTGTCTGCTTCACCACTGTGCATATGTGGATTAAACGAACAAACTGCTGAGCATGTTCTACAGGACTGTCCTCTGTATGACCAGTTAAGAAAGATATACTGGCCCAATGACTCAACACTAAACTCAAAGCTATATGGAGTTAAAGAGGAACTTCAAACAACAGTCGAATTCATCATGAGAACTCGTCTGACGGTGTAATCATCAAAGATGCGATCGCAAGAAGAAGAAGAATCTTGCTCTTCCCCATGTCCTAACACTGATAGAGGCAACTTTTACCTTGATCTTCCCCATGTCCTAACACTGATATAGGCAACTTTTATCTTGATCTTTCCCATGTCCTAACACTGATAGAGGCAACTTTTATCTCGATCTGTCCCATGTCCTAACACTGATAGAGGAAACTTTTATCTCGATCTTTCCCATGTCCTAACACTGATAGAGGTAACTTTTATCTCGATCTTTCCCATGTCCTAACACTGATAGAGGCAACTTTTATCTGGCTCCATTCTCATGAGAGGACCAGATCACGTTTGTTTGTATATCTGGTACAGGATAAATCCCACATCCACATCATAGAAGGTAGAAACAGGATGAAATAAGGGATTGCTGAGCTGAGGAGAAGCATGGTGTGGGTTATCCCATGAGACCACTAAAGTAGCCATGAAGGCCAGTTGGGTCACCCTAAAATGTCGCTGACCTATTAGGCATTGGCACTGCAGCATATGGCCTAGTAAGTCAACAGTGGTCATTTTGTTGGTGAGAATTCTATGATGGAGCAGACATATTTAGTGCTAGTTTTGAAACTGTCATTATGTATTAAATTCTGGAGTACAATGAGTGATCTATGACACAATGTTTTGTACACATGCATGTTTTAATTGAAAACTAATATCTGAAACACAAAAACGTTATTAAATGCTCACATCAATATAATGATAGTGCTATACAAACCTTACTTAGTCGTTCCCCTTCTACCGTGAGGTGTAGAGGTTTAGAAGAGAGAGCGCCAGACCATTCTATCAGCTGTCTTCTTCCTGGCCTGGTTCCATTCTAGTCCTCGGTCCTTCAAAGATTGTCTAATGTTGTCCTCCCAGCGGACTCTTGGTCGTCCTGGAGGTCTGGATCCCTGGCTCTTTGTTTCCCATGCTTGTCGTGGTAGCCGATCTTCTCCCATTCTGCAGACATGGCCAAACCATCTTAGTTGGGACTGTTCTATTTGGGTCTGCCGCGGATGGGATTTTAGGCCTTGACGGATCGTCTGGTTGCGGACCATGTCTCTTCTTGTTACTTCAACCACTTTCCTCAGATACCTCATTTCTGAGGTTTGGATCTGGCTTTTGTGGGTTGTAGTCATTGCCCACGACTCGCATCCATATGTCAAGACTGGGACATAGGTGGAGCGGTATACAGCCATCTTCGTTTTCTTACCAACCTCTTTCTTGCTGAGGAATCCACGATTTATGGCCTGAAAAAGTCTCCCAGCCGCATTTGACATGATTGATCACACTATCTTGGTTCAAAAGTTGGAAACCCTCAGAATAGGCTCTAATCCACTAAACATCATCAAATCATTCCTGGCAGATCGACAACAGTTAGTGCTTCACAACAACTCGGCATCAGATTTCTCGAAGGTAGTTACAGGAGTACCACAGGGCTCTATTCTTGGGCCCCTACTCTTCGCAATGTTCATCAACGACCTGCCACTACATCTAAAATATTCAACTTGTGACCTATTTGCAGATGATTGTACTATCTACACTAGTGACAATGACTGCGTGGCACTTGAAATGACTCTTCAAAGCGATGTAGACAATCTAACAAAATGGAGTAATATGAATCGTATGCCAGTAAACACAACAAAAACGAAATCTATGTTGATTACCACCAGACAGAAACTCCTAAGCTGCACCAAAAGATCGCTACAGCTACACGCGGAATCAATAAAAATTGAACATGTAACAGAACACAAAGTTCTGGGGATCACGATTGACCAGCACTTAACGTGGAACTCCCATGTACGGAATTTAACCAAACACATAGCACAAAAGACGTACCAGCTAGCCAAAATAAAACACTTCTTAGACGCAGACACTAGACTATTGTTCTACACCTCACATATACAGACACATCTAGATTACTGCTCTACACTATGGGATTGTTGCCCTGCTTCCACCTCGAAGAGACTGCACTCCCTGCAAAAGAGAGCAGTGCGTCTGATCACCGATAATCGCACGACACCACACACAAGGACAGGAAAAGAACCCAAAATACTGTCGCTAAAAAAACGTCTTCTCTACAACAAAGCCAAGCTGACTCACACAATTCTATCTAACAATGCCCCGTCGTACCTAAGATCATTGTTTCAAACCAGTAGAAGGGAGGGACAACGATTACATCAGTTACGTCTGCCCAAACCTAGGATCGACCTGTTCAAAAAGAGTCTAGCCTACTCTGGTGCCTACTTATGGAACAGCCTTCCACACCACCTAAAAAGCCTACCTACACAATATTCTTTTAACAAAGCACTTTTCAAACACTTCCTCAACACTGATTATCTACCCCCATAGAAACAGTATTTGCCTGTCAACATCTCATCCATAGGTCAACATTTCTTTTCCTCTTCCGCTCATTTTTGTGTGTGAATAATTTGTTTTATATCCATGTAATATCATTATTATATTCACTTTAAAATATTATTATATAATGTAATGTATGTGTGAATGTACCCACATAATACTGTACTTTAGAAATGTGAGTCGTGAGAATGTACCCGCATACCAAAAATACAGATTAATTGTAGACATGAGTGAGTGTCGGTATACAGAATTTATTTATTTTTATTTATTGTTTTTTTTATTTTATTTTATTATTACTTTTTTCCCCCATTTATTAGCTTGTTTGTTTCAAAAAAAAAAAAAAAACCCTGCTCATTTTTTATTATTATTATGCTTGCATACTGTAAATGAATGCTGTTATGGTAACTTTATAATGTTGCATGCCTTTAAATTAATGCTTAAAGCATCATGTGGGAATGAAAGGATATAGTATGCAAGATTAATGAGAGTGGAAGGGCAGAATGTTAGACGGGCCTGCGCGCCCATTTCTTTACCCTTCGAAAATAAAGTTCGTTCGTTCGTTCGTTCGTGCTTTTCGAGTGGCCAACTCTTCTTTGATGCCTCCCTTTCGGTCTATAATAGCTCCGAGATATCTAAAGTGGTCCACCTGCTCCAGGACCTGTTCTCCCTACTTAATCTGATGTTTTCTTTCTTCTCGTGATATCACCATGGATTTTGTTTTAGAGCTGCTTATGACCATCCCTCTCTTCTCCAGCTCTTCCTTCCAGACTTGCAGGTTGGATTGGAGATGTGCCTCTGATTTAGCAATCAGGGCAACATCATCAGCAAATGCCAGCTCCGAAATATAGACCTGTCTCATCTTCCAGTACCCCACTGAATACTTTCTTGTTCTCTCCTTACATGCCTTGATGACATCGTCCATAAGGAGTATGAAGAGGTAAGGTGATAGGATATCACCTTGTCTTACACCAGTGGTGGTCCTGAACTCTTCTGACTTATGGTTTGCTGTCCTCACATAATTTCTGCAAGACTTGTAGAAGCTCTGTATAGCATGAATCAGAGGTGCTGGAATATTCTTCCTTGCCAAACAGTCCCAAAGTTTGCTCCAGGGGACCCTGTCAAACGCCTTTTCCAGATCTATGAAACAAAGATGGATCTCACTCTTATACTCAAGGGCCTTTTCACTCAGCTGTTTGAGTGTGAAGATTAGGTCTTGAGTACTTCGGTTTGCTCGGAATCCGCACTGGACCTCATCCAATTGTGGCTCAGCTAGGCGTCGGAGTCTCTGCTCTAGGATTCTAGAGTAGATTTTACCAGGGACACTGAGAAGGGATATGCCTCTATGGTTTCCACATTGTCGATTGTCACCCTTTTTGAAAATTGGTGTTATGATGGCAATCTCCCAATCCTTTGGTATGGTCTTGTTGCACCATGCTGCCTGTAGGACCTTTAAGAGTAATAGGTCGCCTGATGCTCCCATGTACTTAACCATTTCTGGTGTTATACCATCATGCCCTGCTGCTTTGCCCATCTTGATTTTCTCTAGTGCTGCCCTCAGTTCGTCCATCTTTATGTCATCTTCACCATCATTGGTTTCCTCTTCTGTGTCAGTGGTTATCATTTCTGATGCTTCATCATGCTCACCATCCAGGAGTTCTGAGAAATATTCTTTCCATCTTTCCATTACTTCCTTCGGGGCAGTAAGCAATTTGCCTTGCTTGTCCTTTATAAATTTGAGAGGGCATTGTTTTTCTTTCCTCATGTTCTTTAGGGTCTTATAGAACAATTTCTGGTTTTCTTGTGCATCTTTTTCTAGCTTTTCTCCAAATTCTTCCCAGGACTTCTGTTTTGCTGCTAGCACTTTGTTCTTTGCTTCTGTTCTGAGTGTCACATATTCTCTATATTTTTCCATTTGTCCTGTTGTGTTTTTAGCTCCTAAGTATTGTTTCCATGCCATTTTCTTCTCTCTTATTTTCTCTTTGACTTCCTCTGTCCACCAAGGTGTCCTCTTTCTCTGGTTCCCAAGTCGGACTTCACCGCATGCTTCTGCAGCAGCTGTCTTTATGATATCCTTGAATTTATTCCAGAGGGTTTCCAAGTCATCAGGTCGTTCTTCTGTGTTGCTCACTGCTGTAGCAATAAGCCCCTGATATCTGGTCTTAATTTCTGGCTCTCTCAGCTTGTAGGTCCTAATGCTCATTTCTCCTGCTCGTTTACTTGGTTTCTTGCGTGATGTTGGGCAGTTCCTAGGCTGAGCAACTCTTTCAGTTGTTCGTTTGATTGTTAGCAGGTAGTGATCACTTCCAATCTCTGGCCCCCTCCAGACTCTTGCATCTCGGACATATCTGAATGAGCTTCTCCGAACAATGGCATAGTCGATCACTGACTTCTCATTCTTGGTTGGTTCACATCTAGTGTATGCATGTATGCGCTTATGGGGGAACTTTGTGTTTGTAATGATCAGATTCTGCTCACTGCAGAATCTAAGGAGTCACTTTCCATTGTCATTGAGAGTATCTTCTCCATATCTTCCGATAACTCCACCCCATCTAGCATGGTCATTTCCAACTCTGGCATTAAAATCTCCGAGCATAATAACTTCATCTAGGCAGTCATCCACTGTCCTTTGAAGCAGCTCGAAGAATTCCTCCTTGACCTCTGCTCTCTCATCCTCATTTGGCCCATACACTATGACCAGGTTGACTATGGTTTCTCCTTCTTTTAGTTTTACAACCATAATGCGCTCCGAGACAAAGTTCCATCCCTTGATACTATCTTTTTGATTTTGGGCCACAATGCAACCCACGCCCCCTTTAGCTCTTTCAGATATGGGTACACCACTGTAGAGCAACGTGTTGCCATCGAGATCCATGACTCCTTGTCCTTTTTTCTTCGTTTCCGTTATAGCCAGGATTTCTAGTTTTGCTTTCCTCATCTCTTCCACCAGCTCCTCTTCCTTCCCATTTATACTTCTTGTGTTCCAAGTTCCATAAGTCGTAGTCCGTAGTCCGTTCCAGTTCGTCGCCTTTAGAATCAGTCCGGTTTTCTCTCTTGTAGTTCGCGTAATCATGATTTAAAGCAAACAGGTGATTGGCCTGTTGTGCCTTTGCATGGTGGAGGGGCTGCCTCCTTACGGCCTCCATGCAGGCCGCCCTCCTCCTTTTTCATCCGGGCTTGGGACCGGCATTGGCGGAGTTGCTATACAAACCACTACTGTAAAAGCACATAAAAGGCTTTGGTGTAGGTCTCCTGCCAGGTAGTTAATTATAGGGGTGGAGCCATGCTAAGTAGGAAGCAAAACAGGACAAGCAGAAGAAAGAATGCAATGTTTCTAAGACAATCAAAGAAAAAAGGGAATACAGACAGATCTAAAATAAAGTTCATCAACCAACTGAAGTATTTGGTTATAATACGAGTACATATGACTGTTCCCCACGAAGCATAAGCCTTCAAAAGATTCCTTCCTAGCCCTCCTGTCCTGTGCCACATGCTCAGTCATTCAAGACCTTCCCAATTTCTTTCATTACTGTCTCCTGTTCTCTTCTCCGTGTTTTTTGGTTTCCTTCCTATTCTCTTATTCTGAGAATAAGAACTAACTTGTAATGCTTCCAACAGGTTTCATCAACATGGGTCTTATCTATAATCAGCATCTTCTTCTCACCATCTGTTCCACTGGCACTTGTCTGGTTCTTGTCTTCTCTTGTTCCACTGGCACTTGTCTGGTTCTTGTTCCACTGGCACTTGTCTGGTTCTTGTCATAAGTTCCACATTGGTCATCTTGTCGTACTATTTCAATCCATTTATTCTATGTAAGCACTACCTTTATCAATCCTTAAGCACTGGTTCACCACTACAGCTGGTTACACTACATAAACCATGTACTGAAGTATTGGTCCACCACTACAGCTGGTTACACTACATAAACCATGTACTGAAGCACCGGTCCACCACTACAGCTGGTTACACTACATAAACCATGTACTGAAGTATTGGTCCACCACTACAGCTGGTTACACTACATAAACCATGTACTGAAGCACCGGTCCACCACTACAGCTGGTTACACTACATAAACCATGTACTGAAGTACTGGTCCACCACTACAGCTGGTTACACTACATAAACCATGTACTGAAGCACTGGTCCACCACTACAGCTGGTTACACTACATAAACCATGTATGGAAGCACTGGTCCACCATTACAGCTGGTTACACTACATAAACCATGTACTGAAGCACCGGTCCACCACTACAGCTGGTTACACTACATAAACCATGTACTGAAGCACCGGTCCACCACTACAGCTGGTTACACTACATAAACCATGTACTGAAGCACCGGTCCACCACTACAGCTGGTTACACTACATAAACCATGTACTGAAGCACCGGTCCACCACTACAGCTGGTTACACTACATAAACCATGTACTGAAGCACTGGTCCACCACTACAGCTGGTTACACTACATAAACCATGTACTGAAGCACCGGTCCACCACTACAGCTGGTTACACTACATAAACCATGTACTGAAGCACCGGTCCACCACTACAGCTGGTTACACTACATAAACCATGTACTGAAGCACCAGTCCACCACTACAGCTGGTTACACTACATAAACCATGTACTGAAGCACCGGTCCACCACTACAGCTGGTTACACTACATAAACCATGTACTGAAGCACCGGTCCACCACTACAGCTGGTTACACTACATAAACCATGTACTGAAGCACCGGTCTACCACTACAGCTGGTTACACTACATAAACCATGTACTGAAGCACCGGTCCACCACTACAGCTGGTTACACTACATAAACCATGTACTGAAGCATTTACTCTTGAACTTGTGGTTTCTGTAGCAGCTTGTTTTACATGATAAGACTGCTGGCCCCAGGCACAACCTTCCAGTCATGTGACATGCTAGGGAGAGCTCAACAAGCCTGTTCTTTAGTCTTCATTATTTGATCTATGGCAAAAGAACAGTTGAACAACCACAGCTGAGGTTCAGAGATGTGTGCAAGAGAGGGCACTGGACATAAATCCAGCAACCTGGGAGGATGAAGCTGCAGATCGCAACATGTGGCGATGCTCTCTATAGCACCACCTCAGATTGGGCGAAGAGAAACTCTCACGGCAAGGAGAAGAGAGGATAAAACGTCGAAAGGAACACCAGGAAAATAAGCAGCGGAGGGCTGTCACTTCAGGGGCACATTCCCATAATCAGTTATAACTGAAGGGGCTAGTATTATTATTATTTGGATCTACAATGGCTGTAAATGTACACACAGGTCAACATGCAGGATATGAGGAAGTTGGTGGTAACACATGCATACATCAGCTACACAGAGAGACAGAAAGGAAGACAGTATGGACATCTTGTCAGAACACCATCACAGGCCTTTACAGTAGAGGATTCCACTGGTGAGCATCGGGGCACTTGAGATGAAGGTCAACATCTGGTGTCATAGAAATCTTGACAAAAAAACATGGAATGACACCAGCCAAAGCATCACAACCAACAAATAATAATAAATCTTACATGTATTTGTATGTAGTGATTAATGAGAAGACATTCTGTGGATGTCTGACTTATGCTTGTATTTAATGATGCCCTCCCTTATCCATATCAAATGCGCCTATAGGTGCTCTTGAAGTTTGTCAGCTCTTTCATTACCGTGTACTGCTGCATGATCAGGTACCCTCAGCGTGGGTCCTATCCAATGCAAAAATCCCTTCTTCACCTCTTTTCCAGCTACCCCATGATGTAAAGACTTCAGTCACACAAAAAATATCAGTCAATAAAATCAGAAACATGCCAGACATTACTTATCCCAAATTTTGTGAAAGACTTGAAAACTGTCTTACTCTGCACAAACTCCTCTGAATTTTGAAGAAATCTTCAAATTTATATTATGGTTTGTAGCTGCATTTATCCAGGTGACATTATAAGTTATTTAATTCTCCATTTCTTAGATCAGTGGCCATCATACCTGATGGCATATTCTAGGGCAGCAACTCTCTCCACTTTTATCTCAGCTTGTACAGTTCTTCATCAAGCAACTTTTGATTGGCCTCTATGCACTAAATTCAACATGCATAAACATTTTAATTAACAGAAACTTAAAGATGAAACTTAAAGATGACAATGTTGTCACAGCTAACTGATTCTGCATTTCACAGATAAAGCATCGTTTTCCACCCTACAAGAATAGATCATGTGATAGCCACCATTCTTATCTTTCTGGTAAGCATGAGAATCTGTTATTCTTGTATCACAAAGGCACACCCAGGACCATAATAATGACAGTATTTTTCAGCAGCATTTGTTAAGAAAAGAAAAAGCACCTTATGGTCCAGGAAAATATGGTACTTTCTGTGGTAACTTAGCAAATTATTTTAACAAATAACAACAAAAATTACAAGTGACAAACACATTTATTTTGTTCATCAAGGCCATTTTATAGATATTTATATAACGACCCAATATTTTCAATGAAATATTCGTATACATTTATATACAAATAATATTCAGAAAGCATATTATCACTAATTTGGATTATTTAAGATAATAAAACTTCATCTGATCACATGACACAAGACACATGAGAGTCAAGCTCTCAGTCATTATCATTCGCCAGCTCCCTCAGGAGCATTTGCCTTCAACAAAATCATGCCAATCCTTTGTGTCCTGTGCTATCCATTCCTGGTTTTTCCATGTCTCCTTCTCTCAGCAACCTTGACTCCTTTCTGCTTTGTCTAGGCTGCATGATGAACCTCCTTAAGACAGGACCTTCTTCCATCTTGATTGGTGGAATTGAATAATTGAGATTATTTTCTCAGGTTGACATGTCCATGTGGTTGCTGAAGCTATTTTTAAGCTTTCATTTTCTACCCAATGGGGTAGCCAACCCTATGCTTAACACTCTCAGTACTAATATGTAATTGTGAGAGACAAAACATCTTCAAATCTGCTAGTGCCACAGCTCACAACAAGAAGCTAGAGTTTTATCCAAAACATGAACTTTACAAACCTGGGTACAACGTCTGAGCAACAGAAACAAATAAAGAACAGCAGACTAGGAGTAGGATACAAGGCACAAGAGATTATATCCTGAAAGATACTATGGCACTGAAGCAATGAAAGTGGTCATCAAATAAATATTTTTTAAAAACACATGCGGTAACAACAATACCCACAGTTCTGAATGGCACAGAGAATTATAATAAAACTGTCACACGACTCTGAGAGAGATTTTTAAAAAGTAGTAGTCTGAAGATGATGTTAATTTGTAAACTTTTGATGCAAATTTGTGCAAACTTCTGTATGGGAGAATAGAACTTATTTATGACATAAAAACAATTCACTAATGACATTGAGACCCTTCAAACTGAGGTAATCATTTGGTTTCCTTCAACAGCTAAACAAAACATACCTGCAGCAAATGGTAACTTGCATTAAAGGAAAAACAAGAGATAGAAAGCCTAAAAAAATAATTCATTCATATAATATTTAATTGGCTTACACAAATCCAAATAGCAAAACAAATGTCATAATATTTTCTTCTTACTTATGACAGGCAAACCACTATCCTTGTCAGGCAAACCACTATCCTTGTCAGAAAAACCACTATCCTTGTCAGGCAAACCACTATCCTTGTCAGTATTTGTGATTTTTATTACAAAAGATATTCCTTCATTGTTTTAGTGGCCAGTGACGGCAGGCAACTTTTCACAACAGAGGTGCTGATAAAGGTGACATACAGAGAGGATAATGATTTTTTTAAAACAGCATATTTGATTTCAAAAGAAAATGACAATAATTAAAATGTACGAACATGAGAACAGTTTGTCAAGTGTCACTCATATTTTGGGAATATCTGAGGTTATTTTTGTCTAATGTAGGCTATACACAGAATCAAATAAGCGATGAAAAACAGCCACTGAACAAAACAGACATCAAAGCATTTAACAGAATAAACAAGCAGGAAGCAGAAATGGACATACAAGGAATTAGGAATGCCAATTAGAAACACCCAAACCTGTAATACATTTATCAATTTATGAGCTTTGTATAATTTGATGATTGGATATTTGTATTAAAAGCTGTATGTCACTTATTTACATAGGAATAATTTTATTTTTCCCTATGTTTGTTAGTACTTTTCAAATTACATAAACAGATTTTAGGCATTATACACCGCAGCTTTGGTCTTCATTGTGAGTCTGGAGTTTCCCCAAACACGCATTGTGAGGCGGGCGAAGGTAGCTGCAGCTTTGCCAATGCGGCTGTCAATTTCTGTGTCCAGAGACAGTTTGTCGTTGATGGTAGACCCCAGGTATGTGAAGTGGTGCACCACTGCCAATTCATAGTTATCAATAGTGACAACTGGTGCAACTTCCCCGTCCTGACTCAGCACACATTTGTTTTCTTAAGACTTATTGTGAGGCCAAAGTCCTTACATGCTTGGGTGAAGCGATTCATCAAGCTCTGAAGCTGCTTTTGACTTTGAGTGATGACTGCAATGTCATCAGAGAATAACAAGTCTTTTATAGTGACTCTTGTGATTTTTGTTTTAGACTTCAGTCTTACGAGGTTAAATGGTCGGCCATCTGACCTAGTGTGAAGGCACATTCCTTCAGTTGCATCTCTGAATGCATGTTTCAAGAGCAAGGCAAAGAAGATCCCCTAAGAGGGTTGGAGCCAGAATGCAGCCTTGTTTAATGCCACTGCATATGTCTTCATGGATGTGATGTGCTTCCAGCATATTGGACTATTCCCTTCATGTCTTCATGGAATGACTTTATCATTTCCAGCAATTTAGGGGGCTGCCTATTTTCAGAAATATTTTGAAGAGTCCATACCTACTAACCAGACCAAATGCTACTGTGAGGTCTATAAAGGTGATAAATAAAGGCCTTTTCTGCTCTCTTGATTTTTCCTGAAGCTGGTGGAGAGAAAAGATCATGTCTGTTGTTAATGTACCAGCTCAGAATCCACACAGTGACTCTGGATATATGCATTCAACTAACTTGTGTAGTCACATTAAGATGGCTCATGGCTCTGGCAAAAACCTTACCAACAATACTAAGAAGAGAGATGCCTGTGTTGTTATTGCAATCACTTGTGTCTCCTTTATTTTTATACAGTGTTACAATCTTGGCATCTCGCATGTCTTGAGGAATAGTTGTCTCTTCTCAGCACTGGCACAGCACATATAGTGGGGATGTAATAGTGTGCTCTTACAGCATTTGATTAAATCAGGAGGAATCCCATCACTGCCTGGTGCTTTGCCAGAGGCCAAGCTATCAATGACTTTGATGAGTCCTTCCAATGTCGGTTCAGCGTCCAGCTCTCCATAGTTGGCAGACATTTGACAGTGTATATACACATAAATACATAGGTCCTTATCATCACATTTCTAGGATATGGACATGCATCAGTCATTATCTTATCATCTCATTTCTAGGATATGGACATACATCAGTCATTATCTTATCATCTCATTTCTAGGATATGGACATGCATCAGTCTTTATCTTATCATCTCATTTCTAGGATATGGACATGCATCAGTCATTATCTTATCATCTCATTTCTAGGATATGGACATACATCAGTCATTATCTTATCATCTCATTTCTAAGACATGGACATGCATCAGTCATTATCTTATCATCTCATTTCTAGGATATGGACATACATCAGTCATTATCTTATCATCTCATTTCTAAGACATGGACATGCATCAGTCATTATCTTATCATCTCATTTCTAGGATATGGACATACATCAGTCATTATCTTATCATCTCATTTCTAAGACATGGACATGCATCAGTCATTATCTTATCATCTCATTTCTAGGATATGGACATACATCAGTCATTATCTTATCATCTCATTTCTAGGATATGGACATACATCAGTCATTATCTTATCATCTCATTTCTAAGACATGGACATGCATCAGTCATTATCTTATCATCTCATTTCTAGGATATGGACATACATCAGTCATTATCTTATCATCTCATTTCTAAGACATGGACATGCATCAGTCATTATCTTATCATCTCATTTCTAGGATATGGACATACATCAGTCATTATCTTATCATCTCATTTCTAGGATATGGACATACATCAGTCATTATCTTATCATCTCATTTCTAGGATATGGACATGCATGTCATTATCTATCATCTGATTTCTAGGATATGCACACACATCATTCATTATCTTATCATCTCATTTCTAAGACACATGGTCACTTATCATGCATTTCTAGGATATGGACATACATAGAAACCTGCTGATAGCTTTATAGGACACTTTTTGTTCTGGAATCCTCAGAGCAAGAAGGCAGAGGGAGACCAAAAAAACATGGGAGCTGGAAACAAGATATGAAAGTAATAAAAGTGATCTGTAAAGAACTTGAATGGATGGCACTGGACTGAAAAGTTTGGCAGACATTTTTGGAAGGTCTATGTTCCTATGGGAGCTGTAGTATAATGGCTGAATGCCTAAGACAAACACACACACAACAGCCATTATGTTACCATCATATCTGAGACAAACACACACACAACAGCCATTATGTTACCATCATATCTGAGACACACACACACACAACAGCCATTATGTTACCATCATATCTGAGACAAACACACACACAACAGCTGAGACAAACACACACACAACAGCCATTATGTTACCATCATATCTGAGACAAACACACACATAATAGCCATTATGTCACCATCATTTCTGAGACAAACACACACAACAGCCATTATGGCACCCTCATTTCTGAGACAAACACACACAACAGCCATTATGTTACCATCTTTTCTGAGACAAATACACACAACAGCCACTATGTCAAAATTATTTCTGAGACAAACACACACACAACAGCCATTATGTTACCATCATTTCTGAGACAAACACACACAACAGCCATTATGGCACCATCATTTCTGAGACAAACATACACAACAGCCATTATGTTACCATCTTTTCTGAGACAAACACACACAACAGCCACTATGTCAAAATTATTTCTGAGACAAACACACACAACAGCCGTTATGTCACTATTATTTCAAACACAAACATCAGCCCACTATATCACCATAATTTCCAGTTTAAACATGCATATCAGCCATTATCCTACAAACTCTTGGGAATACACACCGATCAGTTATTACATCATCATCATTTCTGCAATAAATCAGCACATCAACAATTATTTCACCATCATTTTTTGAGACAAATACATGAGTAATTATCTCATCATCATTTCACAGACAAATACAAACATCAGTCAACTATTATTAGGTACCACAAACTGCCTCTTCGCCGTGGTCGGAAAATTCTTTGACGCGCAAGCGAGGCCCAGTTTGGGCCCTTTTCAACCTCGCTCTGCCTAGTAATTAATTTGCCTTTCCTAAATAAAAATTGTATCTTCTGGTTCCTTGATCTTTCTTCTTTTATAATATGTCAATTGTAACTTTCTGCGTGTCATTGAAATTGAGTGAGACAAAAAAAATAAAACACCATTAAACCCGCTTTTACCGTGTGCTGGCTGACCGGCGCTCACGAGAGCGAAATTCCGTGAAAGGACCCCCACCTCATTCAAAGCGTCCGCGCTATGTCCTCAAAAATGCCACACTAATACGGTTTTCACCATTGAGAAGAGCGGAAACTGAGGTTTACGCACATGTAACACAAGGCACAGATTTTTTATAGGAAGATATCGTAAATGAGAAAGTTTTGATTTAAATACACATCTGGGAGGCCTACCTACACTTGTGTTACATCAAACAAACGAGCAACCATTCTGCTAAAATCGTATCAAAGTTTTAAACGCCGTCGTTATTTGAGCAAAGAGCGAACGAACGTTAAAACAGAGCACCTCCAACACATTTCGGCGTGTAAACATAATGACGGATGTTCCATCTGACAAACCCGGACACGATGGGCCGGCTGTACAAAACACAGCACGAAATGACTCAGGCGCTGAACTGAAAGTTTCACCAATGGAAGTCGACGCAATATGTGTTCTGAGTAAGTTTTGAACGTTGTTTTATTTCTATTCATTTCAGACCTATTTAGTTTATTTGCAATATAGCAACGGCAAGTGACGGAGGGTGGATGTATTAGTAAAAGAACAGCCAAATGTGACGTCTCGATTCACACAATTAGACAGAAAGTTTTTCGTTTTTTAAGCAATTTTGGGGGTGGGGTATTGTTGTTTATGTAGCTATTTGGTTGTTTTATCGGACCATCACCATTTTCTAAACATTGGGTATCAGAATTAAGGTCTAACACTTAGTAACAGTTTGTAAAGCCGCTGACCTCCTTTCGATAACGTTATGGATGTCAAAGGTCATGTTTAGAATTTAGCTTGCTACACATTTGTAATCGTTAATTTTTTTTTTTTAAATTGCCTCTCTCTCTTGCTTAATTAACCTTTTTTTTTTCCTCAATTATTTCAGGGGATGATCGTTATGATGCACATTTTTCAATGACAGGAAGAGGCAGACGTCGGGCTCTGCCACCGATTTCTACTGTGACAAACAGACTATTGGCACAGTTCTGTCTTCTGGAGGACTAGGAAAATGCAACATGGGAGCTAGTACGTCTTGTTGTGTAAAGTTTATATATCATTATTTCCTCTCATTCTCTGATGTTAAAAATCATTAGGCTACTATGTAGTTGAAGCTTTCCTAGAAGCCTCTACAGGTTTTGAGTTTATTTTACAATTACAAACATAAAAGCTGCAAATTTTTTTGCCTTTGATCCATTTTCACATAATGCAGTTTTATAGTATTCAGTATTTTATGTGGCTCAAAAAAATTAAGCATCAAGTATATAATGCTCTCTTTAAGCTCAATAAATCTTATAGCTTTCCTGCGTGTAGTTTTTGATTTATGAGTGCATGAAAATGCATATTTGCACTTTGCGAGCACAACAATGAGACTTGAAACTGTATCTTTTGTCAATTTTGATGGACCATAATTCATTTAATTGATTTGTTGTACTTCCCATATTTCTTTTATGCAATAAGGACTTGTATGACTTTGTACAATAAGCATTATTGACTTGGTAAGTGTTTGTTGACTGTAGTTATGATTGTGCAAAGTCAGGCAATTTGTTCGGTGCGAAGATGTTTGAAAAATTTTGTAATTCCCCACAATTTTGAAATGCTGTAAGTTGGTTGTTTGATGTCCGATTTTTAAAATTTAAATAGGAAATTTCATGGCTTAAAGAGATTCATTAAGATCTATAAATAAAGAAACTGTAAAAACAAAATGAAAAATCAGTTTGTGGTACCTACTATTATCTCATCATCATTTCTGGGACAAGCATGCAAATTATCACACTAACATGTCATGGACAAGTATGCACATTAACCATTATCTCAGCTTCACTTCAGGGACAAGCACATATATCAACCATTATCTCACCATAACTTCAGGAACAAGCACATATATTAACCATTATCTCACAATAATTTCAGGGACAAGCACATATATCAACCATTATCTCACCATAACTTCAGGGACAAGCACATATATCAACCATTATCTCACCATAACTTCAGGGACAAGCACATATATCAACCATTATCACATCATCACTTCAAGGACAAGTCCGCACATTATCTCATCCTAATTTGTTAGACATAAACATTCAATTTCCACAAAACATTCCATCATCAACAATACAGTATTACATGTCTACACAGAATGATTACAAGTTCCTGACAGCCATGTCATACTCAAAACTAACTGCTATAGTCTAAATTGATGCTCGTCTAACTTCATGAATTAGTAAACCACCTTCACAATTTTTGCTATACCTCACAACATCCTGTATCGTTACTTGCTATACTTTTCCATCACACGTTTTCAAATGTTTCTCCACACACAACCTGAAATCCTCTTGCGAACATCAGCAATATGAGTACAACTGTTTGCAAAACCCTGCTCTAAATTAATTATGACTCATGTAGCTTTAGATTTGACTAATAATATCAGAACATCGATTGGAGGCCGACCTCTGTGCAACCTACGTTTTGCTGATGATATTGATCTGATAGCTGGATCAGAATCAGAACTTCAAGACCTTACCTCTAGACTGGAGAAAGTAACAAGAACGTATGGGATGGAAATTAATATAGAAAAAAGCAAGATATTGGTGAATAGCCATAAGAAACATGTTGCGACCAACATTACGTTAAATGGGCAAACGTTAGAAGAAGTTAACACCTTTAAATATCTCGGGTCCACTATATGCAGTGATGGAAGATCAATTAAAGAAATCAAGACAAGACTTGAGATGGCCTCAGCTGCCATGACAAGGTTGAATGTGATCTGGAAAAGTAACATCAGTTTTCCTGTGAAGATCAAATTATACAAATCACTTGTATTATCTATTCTCTTGTATGGGTGTGAGAGCTGGACACTCACTGCAGATACGGAGCGAAGGATTCAGGCTTTCGAGCATAAATGTTATAGAAGAATTTTGCGCATTTGCTATAAAGAGCACAAAACAAATGTCTATGTTAGAGAGAAGATAAACACCTATGCAGGCCACCAAGAACCACTTTTGTCAACAGTGAAACGTCGAAAGCTTGCCTGGTTTGGGCATGTAACTCGTCATGACTCCCTTTCGAAAACGATCCTTCAGGGAACAGTCGAAGGTAAACGGAGAAGAGGAAGGCAGAGAAAATCCTGGGCTGATAACATCAAAGAATGGGCAGGACACGGTTTTTCCACACTTGTACGCATTGCTGAGGATAGAGAGCAGTGGAGGACCCTGTCTGCTGATGCTTCCACCATGGCACCCCTACGACCCATGACGGGTTACGGGCTGAGATGAGAGATGAATGAGATCAGAACATCAGACATGACACATATGTTTGTGTGTATTAGCCATTTTGACTTGTTGTTAAAACAACAAAAACTATTTGTTGCTGCTGTACTAAAAATGGCCAGAGTTTTCTACAGATGCTGACCACGTTTTGAAATGCAGAAACAAAAATCACATTATAACTTCACATAACCTTGACTTCCATTTATAAATATGTAACCCAGACACACAACATAAATGAACTAAAAGATAGTATCAAAAATGAGTATAAAATCACAGTAGAAATGTACACCCATATTCAACAAATATAAACCAAATCTATATCACCCTTCAAATGGGATAATCTCTATAAAATCTGGTAAAAAATAAACAAAGTCTGCTGTCTGAGCACAGGTTATGTTCTTTCGTTCAGCTGGTAACAACCCTTGACAATGTCAACCAGGAATAAACATTAGAACTTTCCTCAATTGCCTGGCTGTTTTTCATGTTCCTGGCTCAAGCTTTCACAGCGACAACAATTATAATGGTGATAATGACAGCAATAACCAGTAAAATGACAATCAGACAGCACATCTTCTTTCTGGACTTGCGCTGCAAACAGAAGCAAATAAAAGCTGATAAAGGAGAAACCTTGAGAGAAACATGTTGAATATGTTAATGCATCAGATTTAATTAAATTAAGAATGTCACTGGGAGATTACTACATGGCTCAACTGTTCTTCTTCTTCCTTCCTCATTCGTTCTGAAAAGGACGTTGGTTGTGTTGTGCCCGTTTACAGCGAAGCTGCGATATTTGCGCCATTCGGCCGACACATCCGACTTCCGCACTGCATTTTTTGGGACCGGGTAAGCCTTCCCTCTTCGATCCCTACTCACTTAGCCAGAATGCAGTGATGCAGCCTGTTTCCAGGACCACCACTTGGAGGTGGAGTAGGGTCTTGGTCAGCTCTGGTTCGCTGACCCTGACGCAAGCAGTCAAGCTATGGGTTGCTGACTGCATTTTCTATTGTTGCGTCTTTCGCTCAACTGTTCAGGTAGCCTTATATCTCCATGGAGACAAAACAACAGCTGTTAAATAGCATATTCATACCACCTCTACATAATCAGTGCAACACATGGCCCTATCAACAGTATAGGAGAGGATGATCAGAACACATGAGATGTGATGCCTGAGACAAACTGCAAATTCACCAGAAGAGATGGAATGGGAAAGAAGGAAATAAAGAAAAGGGACGAGGTTTTAATCATTCTTCTACAAAATCACACCTCTATGCCCTAGGGTGTATTTCTCATTTTTCACTGTCCATGATTCACTTCTGTGTAACTTTATGGGCTAAATTTTAATTCTTTCTAGCCTTTTTACTTTTCACTGTCTGTTATTTGCTTGCATATAACTTTATGGGCTAAATTTTGATTCTTTCTAGCCTTTTTGCTTTTCACAGGGTTCATAGCAAATTTCTTCAAGCATTTTCCAGGTCCAAGCACATGATTTTCAAAGATGGGAAACTAATATTTTCATCTAATTTTCTCAGATATAATTATCACTTTGCTGACCAGCAATCCGGAACACTACTGTCTCCCATTAACAAGGGTGTTTGCAGATTTCTTTAAAAATTACTGGGTTTTTTTTTTTGTTGAAAATTCATAAAAAATTGAAAAACAGACATAGGCTTTTGAAATTTTCAGAGCACCATTTTGAATAGTTGCCACATCCGAAAAAACATATTTTATGCAAATTGGTCACATGATCATGGCGGCCGTCTTGAATTTGTGTGGCTATTTATATAAATTTCAGGAGATGTTTTAAAACCATGATCTTTTTCAACTTTATAGTGAATTTGTTCAATGTCAGTGCAATAAAATGTTAGGGACATGGATGGAAAAGAATAAACTAAGCTTGATTGACGTATTGATTTAACGATTAACCACGTATTTCAACATAAAAGGTTAACAAAAATTGTGAATAAAATGCACACAAAAATTTAGTTTTTGTGTTTGTCTTTTTTGAATGTATTCTGCGTCTGTGGCATCTGACAATGAGTGTTTTTAAATGCTTGAGTAGTTAAGTACTGTCACGACTGGTTTATATGGACTAAGGCTGTCTACAAATAGTGACACGACACAGTGAGAAGAAAGACTGAAAAGGAAAGATTCATGTGAAAATGACAGTGCAAAAGTGAAAGTTGAGACCATTTGGGCACCGTAGGTAGAGAATCGAAGTTGACCATCATTCTATCCTAATCATCCTCGCCAACAAAACTGTCGCCACTCACCAGACGTTCCTAAATTGCTATGGCCTCGACCCCCTCTAAGAAGAACCCCTAATAGGGGAATACGTGATACAAGTAATCAAACACGAATTCCACAACAAATCCACGAGATACATGAAGCATAAAGCTACTACTACAATAGAAATGACGTATCTGAGAAGCCAGTCTATGAATGGTACAAGTATTATATACAATAACAACCCAGGAAAAACCACAGCGGGAGGGCAAAACGCGGCGTGTGCAAGGGATAGCCGGGGGTCGTAATGAAAGGAATGTGAATGGGGGTAGGTGTGCAGAGTATGGGGGAGCAGCTTTGCCGGGTATGTCACTTGAGGACACAGTTAACCCAAAAAGCAGGGGGGGAACAAGGGAAGGGAAGTGTTGCTTTATGATCTACAAAAATTGGGTATTTTGATTTTTATTTTCAGGATACTTCTATCATCTCTTTAGCACACAGAGGGTGAGCAACAGCAGGCGTCTTTCTCAATTGTAGCAACCAAATGACGATCTAACGATTCTGCGTGTACGACTATATATCAAATCACTATCACAGTGATATATTGAGCTGATGCGTCACTGGTTTGTTACCAGAGTGCATCTACACTGCAGTGGTTTAGATGTGATAGTGAGACAGGTATTAGAAGTTTGTGAGTTAGGAGTGTAAATCTAAAACTTGTACGATATATACATCTGCGAAGATCATCAGATACAACAATGTACCGTTTCACTCTGTAGACGACTATCCTTGATGTCATACTTACTCGTGTGTAAGTTTGAGTGCTTGTTAATTCTTGACATTAAATACGCACATACAATATACCACTCAAAAAGTGGATATAGCTTATTAAAGAGCGTGTGGTGCGAGGCCTTATGAGCAAGTTAGATTCTGAAATCACAGAGTATACTCCGAATCAAGGTAGGGACATATACAACACACTAAAAGCCGCCACTTCTAGACAACTACTGCCGAGGTCAACTGATAAATATAACCATTTAACAACTGTTCTCTGACCAACTACTCAGCACTTTATGACACTGTCTCTAGAGTCTTAAATAGGAGTGATATACACACGACGAATCTGCGTCAGAACAAGTCATAAACTATCTCACACAAACTCAATTCATGTGAAAATTAACGCAATATACACACAATATATTTAGTGATGACTCAAAAAATCATGCAATAATCTTCTGGCAGAAACATCTACAAATCACCATGAAAAATGATAAGTTGAGGTTGGAATGTAAGTCAATATAACAACAACATCACGACTCATTTCACACAATAGTTATAAAAGGTTACCGGGAGAGCTTTAAATTTGTAACTAGTGTAAAATCATGTTCATACTAGGAACATAAACATATAACTGCATAATTTTTATACTTTCGATAGGGAAGAATAAAACAAGCTCAGGTATTGGATAGTCAATGCAATATAACCTATTTAAATACAAAAAGCATGTGAATGCTCAGTACAGGCTATCTAACAGTTTAATTCGCAGTTGCCAGAAATACAATAGTTAGAACGGTATAGAAGGACAAAAAAATGCATTGTTGTTATAGGGATACATGATTGACCATAGTATCTCCTATCCTCTTTAAAATGTGTTAAGGCATAATTGCGCGCGTAACATCTATTCTCTAAGACAATTATAAGCACATCTAAAACTATCTACTATCAATTATTGTTTCACATAACAGTAGGGGACTGAGCGTTAATCTAGCATTCATACAATAAAGACTTCTTTCAAAACACTACTTCATATTGTCTATTAGGTTATCCACAGTTTTGACTTGTTGTAATATTTTTTTTAGTATTTTTAATATGTCTGTTTTGGCAAATATAAAACTCGAGACAATTTTTTGGGAGGTGCATGGGCGGTAATAATACTGTTACAACAATCTGGTTGGATGGGATCAGTGGATGAGGTCTTTGTAGGGGAGTTGAGGGGATTTTCCGCAATTAGCGTAGGGTAGACTTTTTTCTGATAAGTATCAGGAGTGGAAAGGGGGCGGAACACCAGATTAGTATTACACACAAGACTTATAGCAGGCTTTGTCATTATTATTTGGTTCTACAGAGAAAGTGTAAATTTATATTTAAGAGAAACGGGGACAGTGCAGATATCGTGGAATTTGGTGTTATTGTATACGTTTCGAAGTGACAAACAGTCCCGGGCCACTGCTTTTTGTCTGCTCAAAAATACGCGCTACCTCTCCAACGTGCTATGTTATATGTTAGTATTCCTATTTTAATCACAAAATATATTTTGACGTAAGATGTAACCGAGGGGACAATATCACTGAGATTGTACATGGTGGTAATTGGGGGATGCTACAGGACGCATTTGGTGGTGGTCAAGCAACTACCCATTGTTTTGCACGGAGGGTTGGTGTTTTCGTGATGTGACAGTACCCTGGTCACACTGTATTGGGTGAGTTAGAAAAATGGTTTTTCTATGCACTTATAAGTCTATCGTAGTAAGAAGGTGATTTTCACTCATGCTTCACACCAGAGTAAGGAAAAGGGTTCTGCAGAGTGGAAGAATTATTTCTTATAGCAAGTGTTATAGCAGCATATTTACATGGTACTAAATTATATACTTCATTAGTATTATATATATTAAGAGAGGCCTTACAGTAGTGTATAGATAGCATTTAGAAAAGTTTTCATCAGGACACTAACCACAATCAACCATAACAACAACAGGTGTTCCTCAATCCAACTTTAGAAGGGGGAGAAATGTATTTATTATTGTTAATTGAAGCAGGTAGAATCAGGCGTGCGGGTGGACCTTGGATAACAATTTCATATAGTGTAGCGAGTACGGGAATTAAATCTGTTAGTTTTTGATATTTATGGTAAGGGTGTGTTAGTATTGGTAGATTGAGTTAGCATAGTAAATCTACCTCACCGGTGCGGATTTTTCGCAATGGTGGCAAGTGCCGGTGTCAAATTGTCGAGAGTTTATGCGAGGAACCGTACAGATTCTGACTGATAGACATCTCATGGAAATTATGTCAAACAAGGCAGTGATAGAATCTGGCTTGATATAATCAGAGCCTGTGATGACTGCAATATAACTATAAATGCTCTGTCAGGCACATTGAAAATTGGGCCCTTGTCGATATCAATTCCGCTTACGATGTCATAAACGGACATTGCATAACCCTCTATTACTTGATTCATAAAAGATAAGACACTTGTGTTCAATTTAGTGAGTAATTGAACCAGTATTTGTGATATCAATCTTAGCACCCGCATATTATTAGTTCACAAGTTAGGATAACTCGTTAGCTTCATCAAGCTCGTTAGTAACAAGATTAGATACTTCTTTGGATGTTCGAAATGCTGAAAGCAGGTGATACCCTACAGTTCAATCCGTTGAAAGAAGCTGTATGGGGCGAACGTGGTTAAAATTGCTAACGCGTAATATGGCGGAAGAACTAGTTGAAGCGGATTTAGTAGGACAGTTTGGTATGTATAGTCTGTCTCGAATACGACAAGAGAGTAGTTATACTGCGAGGGGGGTCAGGAGGTGTCGGAAACTATTGAACGGGGAACACATAGATGGTATGCACGTCTGTACTCATAATTCGAGAGAGACAGGTTGGTCATTTGGAGACTGGGATGAATGAGGAGTGGTGTGCGTGTGGCAACATGAGATGTGCCATATGCAGTTCTACTCTACACCGAGTGCGGATAGTATCGTGGGACGCGACCGGACAGTGTATGATGTGCGACACGTCGCAGAGGTGTATTACAGGGCTCGCTACATTTGGGGCGAGCGCTCATCGAGCGATTTAGCGTCGGAAAATATATGATCGGGGTGCATAGTGTCTCTATGAAGAGAACATATGGTTAACTTCTTAAGTGTCGGATGAGTTGCAGTAACTTCTGCAAAGTGCACTATTAAGCACATCCTATGAGCGCCGATCTCAATCTAGGAGGAGTCACACATCGTATACAGATTTGTTCGGAGTAACAGTAAAAGGTTGTGAAAGAGAGGATACACGACTTGGGCTGGAGCTATTCGTCGCTGTTATAGCGGCATCGATACATCTGTGACAGGAGCGGCGTGGGGTGTGTTTGAATTACTTCCAGATATGATATACCTTTCACACTTCTTTCCCCAATAGAGTAGCAGCTATGTCTCTGGTATCAGTAATGAGGAGTGACTTATGCTTGGATCTGTGAGCGTGGGGGGGCACGTATAAAGGCAAAGGCAGAAGTTATACAAACTTCATACTCATATTGACATTCTATTCTGCTACTGTATGCGGTCACAATAAATGCTGAGAGAGGCGCGAAAAGTCACACACAACTTGATAAATGCTTGCAACAATCGAATTCGAAGTTGGCTGAGAGACAATGACAGTGATGCAGAACGCATTCGTGGATGTAGTCTACGGGAGTGATAGTGTGCTAGGGAGGATGACAGATTGCGCATGGAAGTCTTGGGTGGGTATTTCGAATATGTTGAGTATATGGTGTGATAGTAGAGGAGTCACAGAAGAACACAAGAGCGTACATTGTTTGGCATGAGTGTTACAAGTGACATGCTCTAGTAGTGTCATCAACGGGACCTCGAGAGACAGTGCGTGTGGAATCTTGTGTATATTTAGGACATGTAGATGATAAAGAGTACACACTTTAGTAAATGTCTGGTCGCTTGGGGAACTGCGGGGTTCATATGTGTATGTTGGTATTATTGAATGTGAGTGAATCTGTGAGGTCATTTGTGTGTGTGTTAGATTCAGGTTGGAGGAGTAGAGGGTACATGAGATGGTAGTGAGAGTTGGAGTATCAATTTAATATCGTGTGAGACTATTTGGTTTGATATAACATTGTGGTTGAGAGTATAGGAGCAGTCTAAAGTTAAATAGTGACGCAATTTAACTCATTGTTATGAATACCTGGAAAAACTCGGTAGAGAGGAGGGGTGGGTGGGGGTCATGGGGGGGGGGGGGGGGGGGGAGGGGGGTTGGTGGGAGGGGGGGATTTGTTACTATATGTGGAGAAACTTATGCGAGTGATTAATGGTGTTGAGGGTATCTAATCTGGAAGACATGGGTATATGTAGGATGGGTGAGTTATACGTGTGTGATCAAGTACATTCAACACAATTAGATCTAGCCTAGGGGTGTGATACAGTTTTTTAGTATCGGTGAGTGCATATGATTTTTATTAGCAGGATATGAGATGTATAGGGGGCAGAAGTAAAATATATTTTGACTATTGATGACACATAGATTAGTATAGTATTTAACTAAAATAAATCAAGACGAGACACAAACTTTGAATGACGTCCAGATCGCGTAGATGCGGAAGCTGCGTATGTGAGCGGCGCTGAATCCATAGGACGCTAAATTTCTCGCTACTCAGCTACTCGCGCTGTACACATATCATGAATGCAACGGCAGCTCCAACCTACGATCCTTTCACGCAACAGAATGAGGCCACTAGTGATATAGTGCACAGACAGGGGAGCGGGGGGGGGTGTGGGAGCCGTGGGGAGTAGTTTAGAGTCGTGCCACCGGGGGGGGGGGGGGGGGGTGGGGGTAAGAGAGCGAGCGCGAGTAACGTATAGTTGAGGGGAAATCTGAGAGGGGCATTAGAGAAGGAGGGGGGGGGCAAGAGGCGTGTGAGTGGGAGGCTCGGTGCGCGAGTATTCGGGGCCGGGGGGGGAGGTCAGGGCGTTGTTTATCTGACATACTGTCTTGATCTCAGTCTGTACAGATGCCGAAAAGAGGTCGACAGTGCTCTTGATGCTGTTACAAATTAGTCATTTGTGACAAACTGGTTAAGAAACAAAGTTGCTGTACAACTATCTCGTATCGGGAGCGCGGTTATAGGGTAGGGTAGAGTGTAGGGGGGGGGATTGGGGGGGGTGTGGGGGTGTGGGAGGTGGGGGGGGGGGGGGGGGGTTATGAGAGTAGAGAGGGAAGAGAGGTGAGAGGAGCGCGTGAGAGAGGTGGCGTTGAGGAGCGGGGAGACGGGCGAGGGAGGGGGGGGGGGGGTGGGGGGGGGGGGGGGGGGGGGGGGGGGGGGGGGGGGGGGGGGGGGGGAGGGGGGGGCGGGGGGGGGGGGGGGGGGGGGGGGGGGGGGGGAGGGGGGGGCGGGGGGGGGGGGGGGGGGGGGGGGTGGGGGGGGGGGGGGGAGGGGGGTGGAGGGGGGTGGTGGAGGGGGGGTGGGGGGGGGCGGGGGCGGGGAGGGCGGGGGGGGGGGAGGGGGGGGGGGGGGAGGGGGGGGGGGGGTGTTGAGATTCTGGGTCTATATGACATTAATTTTGGATTTATATGTATGATTTTGTGACTTGTAGGTTTTTGGGGGGTGTGAAATGAAATTAGTGAATTGATCAGGAGGGTGATTGTTGATATGATTGTGAGAATTAGTAAATTGGTGTATTTTATTAATGTCATGTGCTATGCAGAACATTTTACAATGACTCGTAGATCCAACTTTGTTTATTTTTTACCAGATTTTATAGAGATTATCCCATTTGAAGGGTGGATATTAGCGGACGCGCTTGGCTATTATAGTACTGTTGATATAATGGGTGTACATTTCACTGTGATTTTATAACTCATTTTGAAATATCTTTTACAGTTTCATTTTATGTTGTATGTCTGTATCGGGGGGCTCAAGTTAGGCGCGCGCTAGCGAATGGTTTAGCATAGGATTTACACAAAGAATAGAGAGCAGTCCGCGAGTACCATTGGCCGTGATAACCCTGATGTTGATCAAGATCAAGGGTATATGTGAAGTTATCACTATCGTTAATTTGGTGCTTTATGCTGCATAGGGGGATGGAAAAGAGGTCAGGACGGGCGGGGGGGGGTCGGCTCAGTGGTCTGGAGGTGTAAACTGCTGATGCCTATGTTAGTGCAGTATACAGCAGCATAGGCAATCACAAGAAGTTATTTCAGTTATGTATTTAACAACAAGTCAAAATGGTCTAATACACTCACACCTAATTACAACTGTTATGTTTCATGAATCTGTATTGTCTCTACATCTCAACAGTAAAATTTACACAATCTACAGTCTCATTAATTATCCCATGTAACTACGCAGTACATTGAGAGTCTCAGCTAGAGAAACACGATGCCATGGTGGACACACAAAGCAGCACGACATGGTCCACCACTGCATCGCTCTACCCAGCAGTTTTTCTTGTGTAACAACTTGTGGCATGATAGCTGTGATATATCACACACATTAACAGACATTTACAAGCACAGTCAAGTGCTGAAAAATACTTTTCATGCGGGCGGTCCGTTCCGATCAGACAACCGACCAGAAGAAACCATAACAATTGCATGATCAAAACAGATCGCATGTGATTGATTTTAACTCTGGTAACTCTACACAATTCTTCCCTCCCCCCCCGCCCCTTCCCTCTTCTCCTTTTACCTTCGACAGTTTCCTTAAGGATCGTTAAAGGCTCGTCAATCTAGAGGTGGCAACATAGCGTGACGGGAGGAGCATGTGCGAGAGAACGGGTCAGTCATAGACGGAGTTTGAACATGACCTCAAATCAACGCGCGAGCAGGCAAACGTCTCGACATGGTCGTCGATCTCTCATTGTCGACGTACAAGAGCTAGGAAAACGTGGTTGCTGGACTCAATGTATGCAACTAATGCATAGAGTAGTATTAAGCGTTAAGCTCTCTAACTATAGAACAATTGTGCGTTTTCAGGTGCTCTTATACGGTCAAAGTGCAGCAAACACATTAATCGTATAGCTGCATAACATTATGAAAATTCTCGCGAAAGACACGACTGAGCATCATACTCATTCGCATACTATCAGTATCTATGCAGTGAGTGTCGCAGCTCTCACACACCTATAATACAGTAGTTAATTATGATCAATATCAAGTGATTAGTAAGTATAACATTGAGACATCATCCAGTTTCAGACGAATCTGAACTGGTTAATATGATTACGTGATTCACCACAGTATCATCATCTTTCCCTTAGTCATTCGGGCAGCAATATAGAGGCATCATGCAATACAACTTGTCTTCGATTCGTCTGTATCTCTATGTGTGTGTAGTGGGGCGGGGTATACTTCGCATACAGCATCCTCGAGGGGCAACATGTGAGTGGAAGCCTCCTGATGCACACACTTAGCCTTAAAATTAGTAAATTAGGATAATTCAGTTTATTAATTGCACAGCATATTAAGTGATAATTGTCAATTTATATAAATTGTAGTTAATGATGAACTCTAAATCCCTTTGCTACTAGACGTATCATATTAGCACACACAATTTACATCGTATGATAATGGCTACGGGGACACATCTATTGGAGAGGAGATTGGAAGTCTAATCAAACATAGGGTCAGGTCATGACGTAACATACAGTTAACAGTTTTTTCTACTCTGATAGTAATCACATGACTTTTCTATTTTAGTTAATTTCCAACGTACCATTAACGTAAATCTTAGTACTACAATTGTTCAACAATCTCATTAAGAAAAATATACAGGCGTAATGTCGATGCGAGGATATTGTTATTAAGTCCTGACATCGGCTAGCTACGACTCGAGGAGCATAGGCCTCTACAAGATACGGAACAGTCATACAGTCAGATAACAGATTAAATGAGGTGTGCACAGAAGGATCGTGCTCTTAGCCAAGATAGCTGATGTCTAAGATAGTTAATATAGTCAGGAATGCAACTAATAAGCTAGCATAGCGTCTATAAGTTAAATTTAGAGCAGGGTTTGGGACGTATCAATGAGAGCATCTGATATCGGTATTGTCTTCTTCATCTTGTGTGTATTTATCTTGATCTTCGGGGGGGGGGGAGGGGGGGGGGGCAATAAAGCTACTGACCTGTCATCGGGAGAGAGTTATAGAAGTAGAGCAATCTTCAGGTGCGTTGTGGCAGATAAGCTAACTACTGGAAATCTCTCTAACCAATAGTGGTGAGAATCAGGTGAAAGAGGATAATAGCGCGCGGTAGGATTGGAGGGACGATACAGATGTTGATGAGTATAAGCAAATAACTTTGTGAAACGAGAGGTAATCTATACATCAAATTACAGATGAAAGTTAGACGAGTGCCAATACCGAGTGAGACAGCGATTTACGACATAATGAGACGTTAGTCTATCTCGTGGTTGGGTAGTTGGAGGTATGGTTAGGGTTTTGATGGATGGGGGTATATATTTTCACGCAACTAACACTGTCAGTCTATTACATGATAGACTGTGGAAAATATGAGAATAAAAATTTATATGAGTATAAGAGTCAGGAGTAGTGGCAAGTCAAAAGAAATAAATTAAAGCAAAGCGTAATACTGTGATCGAAGGAATATGAGGAAAAATGAGAAGTATATTAAAAATGCAGAGAAGTTAAGATATGAGTTATATAACACGAATCTATAAGCCAGGGAGTCTTGTGCACCACAAAAGGAGGAATGTGTGATACAAATTTGTAAAGAGACTAAATGGGCCCTTAGTAGATCTTAAATGACTCATTGTATAAGATACTTACTTAGTCAAGTCTACTCACTTGTCTACCAGTGAGATGTAGATGGTTAGGAGGGGGGAGATACAGCATTAATTAATATTGTAATGATAGGGGGGGGTGGGGGGGAAGGACATTAATATTGAATGATAAGAGACATTAAATTATTTTGTGTGTTGTTGGGTATTTTTTAATAATTTGTAATAAAAATTATTTAAAAATAATAGGTAAAATAAATTTGGTATTTTGGAGATTCTGATGCATTTAGGTGTTTATGAGCGAGTGCGTCTATTAGCCTTTACTCACATGGGAAAAGAAGTGCGCCATGATCATTCTTCTCAGTTTAAAAAATGTAGTCTTTTAAATGCTAATAAACGCAGTTGTTATAAAAAAATATAGCTGTTATAGATGTTGCTATTATTGTTTAGGCATATGTTACATTAATTGCCTAACAAAATTTTTTTTAATGAAATAATTAGACAGTATCTTAAAAAGAAAAAATGTCTTTTCAGTTTCCGACATTTTGGTTTATTTTCTATTTCCGGGCACTCGACAAATTGCCTCTATGGACACATTTTTAAATAATTATACAAGTAACGATAAAAAAAAAAAGAAAGTATGTTAAATCCTGCTCAAAAAAAATTTTAAGAAGGAGTATATTTATGGTTAGTTATGTGGCGATTAATATGTACAAATTTAAAGTTTTTTCTATTGGATTACGCTTTATTTATACTTTTAGAATATAAATGTGATATTGACTTTCATTCAACAAACTTATATTTTTCGGTTAATGTGTTTGCAGATTTTGCAATTTTTGGTCTCAAATAATATTGATAAATTATTTCATGATGTGAGGGCTCTTGATAGTTTTCTTTGAGTGATGCGAGTAAATTCCAGAGCTAATGTTATGATGTTGTCGGAGGTAGAAAGTTGCTAAATGATTATATTTAAGAAGATCGGTAGTTTTCTGAAGTTGGTGTGATGTAACTTTTTTGCAATGTTGTACAAGAGTCCCCATCAATCATTTTTTAAAAATTGCTATAACATTTTATTTGTTGATCCTATTTTTTAAAAAATAAAGTAGCGGGGCAAAATGTCCTGAGTTAACTACAAGGGCTTCAAATAGCATTACATTTGTTTTCTTTGGTGTTTTCTGTGCAAACAAAAAACACCTTATCGAGGGGTTGGTACATACTTAATACAACTACATCGGGCATTCATGCTAATAGCGTCAAGAAACAAACAGGCAGCCTAAAGAAACAGAGGGTGGAAAACATCAGAAAGGTAAGAAGAACAGAAGCGCGAAAGATACAACAGGAGGGCGTACCCTATAGTCCCGCTTACCTGTTTAAACAATATATGTCCGAAGAAAATCAAGAGGAACCGTAGAAGAATTGACGCACGCTAACCAACACAGGGTTTTGAGATCGATTTTTAAACATTCGGCGGGTATGCGGTCAGATCTGCAGGTAAAATAGCAGATATATGCTGAAACACGACATGTCTTATACGACCTATAGCCGCAGTTAATAGGACATTAGAAAGGGCAAGATAAATCAGACCACACAAAAAAACACTAGTCGAGGGAAGGGGCCTGTAGAATTCTAATACCGATAAACACGCTAAAGTAAGACCTAAAGTATTAGGACAACATACAAAGTAAAGACACAAACCCGTAAATTGAAAGACAAGTAACTGGAAAGTGTTTAATGAATTCGATATACATATAGGATCTATATCGCATCAACGAAGGGCTCTGGCGACTAAGAGCATTGTAGTTAAATTAAAAGAATGACTTGGGGCAATTGGCTAATCACATTAAAACAAAATACAGATGAAAACCTATGGGCAAGGCACATAGCAACGAAGACAAAAGTTACAACTGATTTGGCAGAGCATAGTATAATTTCCACATAAGTAGGCACATACTGTTGCTACCAGACTTGGTGACACTCTAATCAAAACAGTGGGCAAAAAGATACATCTTCAACAATGAACTGTCTACAGAAAGGATGGTTAAGAGAAATACACCTCTGACATGAAAAAGACGGGACAACAAAAAAATGTAGAAGTTGACTGTGGCAGCTCACTAAACGGTAGGCAGGAAGCTTGTGGCTCCTGAAATAAATAATAATAATTAATAATAAAGTTCATTTAAGTGCACCTAAAGCACGGCGGACATAAGGCTGTTAAATCACGTGCGCTCCAGGTTTATTCGTTGTGACGCGTAAGATGTAAAACCCATCTCCTCTTTGGGGAGGGGATGGGCGGAGGCTATATAGGCAGGTTTTCATTATTAATCCAACTAGGTGCTCTTCTCATTATTATTGTTCTATCTACAGTGTTTCGTTTTGGTCATGCCTCTTTTTTTTTGCCTTCGTCTCTTGTCAATACATCCTGCACGGAACGCCAAAGTGAGACGTCCTGCAGTGGGTATCTGTTTGTTTGTGCATTGCGTAGGTACAATAATCGGGGCAATTAAGACGCATACGTCTTTTTCTGGCTTTATAATAGATCAGTAGACAGATGAATTCTAGCCTAGATTCTCTCGTTATTTGGTCATATTAGTCTTGAATTCTTTCGTCCTAACTGAGATGTAGGCATGAGTTTTCTAAGAGCCATTTAAGTTCTCATGAATGAGTAATATCAGTATTTGTTCCTCCAAAATGATTTGTTAGCTAAGTTTCCAACTATTTCACAACCGTATGTGTTAACAGGTCATGAGATTAAGATGTTGAATTAAAAGCAGACGAATAGCTTGAGTACTGTATAATCAGTGATCTGTAATTTCCAAAATGTTAGATAATCTAGGATGAAAGCGGCGCTAGCTGCCAAAGAGCAAAGATTCAATTATGACATTTTTCTACTTGTTGTGTTCATCGCAATCATAGAATTCATTTACTGCCATAAATTAAATAAATTACTTTCAAGCTTTGCTGTATATTTTATTCCGGCGTTGGTAACAGAAGCCTGGATGAGTATCTAACAGGTCTCGGAAGTAAAAGTTCATAAACTTTAAGTTTTAGAGGCATTATTTTGAGAGACCTATTTTATAACGCAGAGATGACATTAGATTATTTACTGGATTTTTTTTTTATTTTTTTTTATGTTTTACTTTTTTTTTCTTTTTTATCTTATTCTTGGGATTGTCTGGGGTTGAACTTAGAATGCTTAAGAATCATCTGGCAAATCCGGAGAGAATTCGCTGCCTCTAAAGTACACCTTCGGCAATAAGGAAAGCTGAAATTTATTCGTCGTTTTGTTTTTTATCTTTTTTTTTCTTTTTTATGATTTTAGATTATTTTTTTTTTTTAGGGGGGGATTTTATATTCTTATATAAAAAGCACATAGATAGTCTGGAAAGAAACAGTGATTGTGAAGGCATCGCGTGGCGTCAAGCCTGGAAAAAGGGAGTGAACGGAAGGACGGTAGCCTAAGAGCGACAGTGGACCCAGGACATGCACTAGAGAGTCTGAACTTTGGCCTTTGAGCTTAAGTTCAGGGTCGACTATTGCCCAAATCGTGATGCTTCAGAGCTTAGCTGTAAAGGGAGACGTAACGGTTCTTGAAAGTAATACGTCACATGATTGATATAACAACCAGAAACAGCATCCCTTACTTTACACTGCCCACTGCTGCTATTCTTCCGTAGTATGGTCACCTGCCATAGCAAAAGATAACATAGTCAATCCTAAGTCCGTACCGCTACGCTACGCACGATCCACTCCGCCTTCTCTACAACGACCTGAGCCACTAAAGTAAAAACTTATTACCGACCCCCCGATAATACCAACCTACTACTGCAGTACGCTAGTGGTTCGTTGGCATGACTGGTTACAAAACCAACTAGTTTTAAACTACTGAGGCCTATGCTACCTGTCTCAAGAATACTTGTGGCCAAGCATTGCTTAACGGTGACACAACATTTGCAGCAATGATTAACACAGAAATAAATCATTCATCTAGGAATACGCGATTTCCCGTTCAGTAAAAATACGATCACAACTAAAAATTGTAATACAAAATAATTCCCATTTAAAAAATAACTTATCTGTCCTCGTCATTCTGAAACTGACACATGAGCGAACAACTGTCCCAACCTATAAATATGCCAGCATGGTGCCGAATGATGCATTTTCTCTGTCTCCAGCATATGTGTGCACCTGCCTAAATAATATATGTGTACACACTGATATACTACTCAGAATGAACCTCTCAATGAAAGTAATACATTACACGTGGGCTTCGCCGCCATTTGGTACAATTAGCCACAACATTAAATCACAGAGATGCGGGTATACTCGTACAGACTCTATCTTTAAAATAATCCAAAGACACAGCCCGTACATCTCTAACTTCTCAGCTGATTCCTCAATAAGGAATTATATGGACCGGCGATTTCTCAAATAAGTTTTCAAGTTCTAACTCTACAAAGATAGTAAGTGATGGCTCTGGCGTTAAGAATTTTAATATTAAACTTAACGTTCCCAAGACTACTTAACTGAATCGATCCTTAGGACAAAAGAAAAATTAAATAAGTACCGCTCTGAAAAATTTATGCTACCAAAACTCAAATCCCACTGAAGGCTAATCGGACTATATTGAACAATCTCAGGCACGCGCTTAGCAATTTAAACAAGCAAGAGACGCGACTAAGAACATTTGTCCAGTGAGTTATGTATAATCAGGATGTCCCTCAACGATATGCTAGGCCTCACTCATTGACGGTCATTAGCAGGCGTCTCAGATCTAGCCGCCAATTAACGGTCGCTCGGCCATTCAAAGGCAGTTAGATCAGTCAGCCAATTCAAAATTGTAAACAACTCTGTGACATCAATTGCCTGTATAACTGCTAAAGCGCGTGGTAAAAATCACCAACCGGCCTTCTTTCTATTTTTTATTTAAACGGCATAAGAAACTGGAATTAGTCTAAAACCAAAGCCCTAAATCAGCCAACCTTGAAGCAAAAAAATGGGCCAGCAAATAATTTAACTCCGCGAAAAAATACGTCCTAAGGCCACGTGAGGGGGGGGGGAAAAAATAGGGGACATATATCTTAAAAAGGACTTAAAAACATTGGGTACCGAATTCTGATCTAGGCACTATAGTCTTTTCTCTCTTAAGAAAATACTGCAGAAATTCGCCTAGCATACCAACACATAAACACGGCTAACTAGACACAGAAAAAATTGAAGTCATTAATGGCAGATAATATGTGAAAACTCGAGCTCGTTAATAGGCCGTCGTCTCTGAAAAACGTACAAAATAAAGGAGAAAAAAAACACTGGGGTGGATTAGCCTGTAATAATCCCTTGACTAGACTTGCCCTTTCATATTTATCATAAAGTGGTGCTCAGTAAGTCGTGTTGTGACCTGAGGTTTTGAAGGTGTCACATTGTGTTGAAGAAAAGCAGGTTCAATAAGAGTCAGACTGACATCCTGATCTTTGCTTTGATCTTTTTTGTAGAGTTGGCAGTATTGTAGGTTATGTGCCCACTGACCAGGGCAGTTTCAACTAAGAAATGAAATAAAAATAGGATCTGTGTGGGTAGGGGTAGCTTGCACCTAGTTGGCCGAAGTGGTCAACACCTCCCATACTTTTGCTGTATTTTTTGCAAGCACTGGCTTCTGATTTGTTCTGCCCTAAATTGCCTTTCTAACTGTCTTGTTTATATTATCATTGGAGTGAACAGTAGATATAAGGTTAAATCTTTTTGTATCATGCCAGGTGACTGTCGGCATGCCTTGTCTTCTGTCGCACAAAACACAGGACGATTTGCCTTTTTCAATTTGAGTTGCTTTTTCTTCAGTGCTTCAGGAAAATGCTTCCTATTTTCAGCTACTGTTCCAAATGCACCAATCTGAATTTCTTTCAGGTCTTGAAATAAAGCTGAAGGCTGATTAAAAACTACCACAGAAGAGAATATGTCCCTTGTTGCCTATCCATCAAGAAGATCTTTCACAACCTTGAAAGTTGCCCCAACACAACCTTCATAATTTTCCTTATCAGTATCAATTTTCAATTTCATGCAGTATTATGTTTTAGCATCAGTGAGAGCAGATAGTTTGAATCCCCACTTTGTGGCAGTTAGTGCTTGAAATATATTCCTGCCTGTGTGCAGAGCGAGGTGATTTTCTCCATACCTATTCACTTCATCAGTGGTCAGATCTATGGCAGTGTCGGGGAAAAAAAGTTTGAAAAAAATCAATGGACATATATTTAGTTGTGGCACCATGAACTTTGTGCAGCCCACAGCTTCCAACATTCAGTAGTTCTATGCCACAGTTCTGGTTCAGTAGCGCATTAATTTTGCCATACGATTTTACCAAAGACAAATTACTGTTGTTGACAATAAAACTTTCTATTTAGTCTTCAAACATCAAGTTAATCCATATACAAAGTAAAAAAAAACATTGCTTATGGCCACAATTAGTACATTTAGTGTTATTCACACCAGTTTTTACTGTGGTCCCTTGTAAGAAAAAAATAAATTATGCAATCGTGCATTACGTAATTTTCAAACAAATAAAGAAGAATAACGTCATATAAAAACTTGTTTACACTTGTTTAATGTTTTAAAAGTATCCCTAGCTTCATCTTCTACCAAGAACTAGTGATTTGTTTTTACGGTAGGTCTAGTTTTGTTGCTTTTTGATCGGCCAGAATATGACTACGCCCACTCATCAACTAAATCTAATGTGTCTAGCTTTTCTGCATCGATTCTGTATTTTGTCAACAAACTGTGACCACCAAACAATCATCATCAATGTCAGCAATGTTTCAAAGTAGTTTGACACAATTATTTGCTTAGGAGACTTAGAAAATGTAAATATAAAGCGTGACATATTTCTCTAGCAATAACAACGAAAAACGCAAACACGCGAATTGTCACACAAATTGTGATAATAATATCAAAACATGAATATTTGCTGCTTAACTACAGTCAAATTAGTTGTTTAAATTGTAGCGGAAATCATTCTACGAGTTTTAAAATATGAACTGCATTAAACAGACGATTTTTGGGGTTTATTCGTGATAAACTAAAAACAACGCTCTAAGCGTTGCGTTGGCACGGCGCGTTGAATTTTGCAACGCTCAGAGCGTTGGTCTGGAGTCAAAAAGTTAATTATTATTTTTTTAAATAACATAGGGCCTAGGCCTATGCACAAAACTGGTAATTTTCATTTATGCTAATTACAGTGATTTGACAGATGTGATGCCACTTTCATGTATTGGCGGTTATTCATGTTATCTGGAATTGAAAACATGTAGGCCCATCCTAATTATAACCCTTCAGAGGTTGAACGGGATATGTCTCTTCATCATAGATATATAAAAAAAGCATTCAAAATATATTTATTTCCAAAAAATGTGGTGAAATGAACAGTGGGACGTTGGTCTGATAACAGGGTAGGCTATAGGATATGGAATCGCCATCAAGTTCTATTCCTGACCAATAAATATATTTTGAATGCTGTGTCAAACATGTTCCCTTAAGCAGTTGTAAACCAAGAAATTTCATTCAAATACTATAATTTTGGCCATGGTTAAAAATAAAACTGTAAATAGGCCTAGCCTACATTGTAAATTACAGATGCAAGTACAGTAGGCATATCTATAAACTGGACTTATTTAAATATGTTTTATAAATGAGATAAATGAATTTATTATTTACCTCAGTTGAAATGAACGATTTAATACAACTTGAATACGCAGAGACAGGTTCTTGGTGTTTTTTTTCCAGTAGCTTTCGAATAACAGACGTGAGTGCTAAAAATAAATCTGTGCGTTCACATCATTAACGCAAAGCGCCGAAAACGCGAACCGCCGAAAACGTCTGGAAATGGATTTAGTGCGCACAGGAAAGTAAAAATTCTATGGTAACTGAAGTTTAACGAAAAATACCATCAATAACCGAAAAATGGATGCCATGCATCCAACTTTCGATTCGTTTTTTTTTTTTCCAGGTCCGATATGGGAAATTCAAAGCTTTTAGCCATTTTTCCAGCCTTTTCAAGGCCTGGAATTTTTGTGTGTGTTTTCCAGCCTTTTCCAGGTCGCTGCGAACCCTGTTTTCACTGTCTGTTATTTGCTTGCATATAACTTTATGGGCTAAATTTAATTCTTTCTAGACTTCTTGCTTTTCACTGTCAGTTATTTGCTTGCATATAACTTTATGGGCTCAATTTTAACTCTGGATCGACATATGTTAGAGAACATAAATATAATTACAAACAGCAAACGTACAATTTTAATGTTGGCATATCTGGAGTCATCTTTTTATGACCACCATCTATGCACAATGCTACAATATACATATGTGGAAGTGAACCTATGTCTGTGAGGCTTATTAACCCTCACTGATTCTTGAAATCATCCACACACTTTCAGGGATTCCCCCTGTGGTGAACCCAGCATTGCACACTAAGCTTGGAGAAGTCATTGAAGCCCCAGACATAACTCTGGCTTTGACCTGGTTGGCTGCATGCAGGAGGATCTCACTATTGACCCAGTGATAGGCAGGGGAAGCTGAGAAGTGTCTCTGTGCACGACGTGACAATTGCTTGGGACAGCCCAGTACCAGAGCACAGTATTTTAGCTCTGCATAGTTGGAGGGCCCCCCTTGGATGGCGGGGAATGGACCACGGGCTTCTTACTCCTAGCTTGGGACCAGATGTGACGATTCTTTAAATGCAATCCAAGCTTGAGAAACTGGAGCTCATGATTTCAACTCAACACATTTTGGAATGGCAGAAAAGCCACAGGAAAAGCCTAAATCTACAGTGTAGATAATACCAAGGAGTCTTCAACTTGGTTTTGGCTGCTAAAGAGAGAGAAGCTCAGCAGCCCTAGTTAAACAACAACAATGTTGACCTAACAAGCAATAACAGGTATACATCAAAGACATCATGTTGATTGTTTAGCACAGCCCTGTGCAGTTCAGGAGGGGGGGGGGGGGGGGGGGGGCGACATGAAAGAATAGTACTACTGCTGCCACAGGTATGTCATGTGACTAACATGAGCTTGTGCATGGGGTTGGCAGCCTCATCATGGAAAACAGATTGGTCATACATGAGTGGCCAGGTGGGTCATACATGAGTGGCCAGGTGGGTCATACATGAGTGACCACGTGGGTCATACATGAGTGGCCAGGTGGGTCATACATGAGTGGCCAGGTGGGTCATACATGAGTGGCCAGGTGGGTCATACATGAGTGGCCAGGTGGGTCATACATGAGTGGCCAGGTGGGTCATACATGAGTGGCCAGGTGGGTCATACATGAGTGGCCAGGTGGGTCATACATGAGTGGCCAGGTGGGTCATAATTGAGTGGCCAGGTGGGTCATACATGAGTGGCCAGGTGGTCATACATGAGTGGCCAGGTGGTCATACATGAGTGGCCAGGTGGTCATACATGAGTGGCCAGGTGGTCATACATGAGTGGCCAGGTGGTCATACATGAGTGGCCAGGTGGGACATACATGAGTGGCCAGGTGGTCATACATGAGTGGCCAGGTGGTCATACATGAGTGGCCAGGTGGTCATACATGAGTGGCCAGGTGGGACATACATGAGTGGCCAGGTGGTCATACATGAGTGGCCAGGTGGGACATACATGAGTGGCCAGGTGGTCATACATGAGTGGCCAGGTGGGACATACATGAGTGGCCAGGTGGGACATACATGAGTGGCCAGGTGGTCATACATGAGTGGCAAGGTGGGTCATACATGAGTGGCCAGGTGGTCATACATGAGTGGCCAGGTGGTCATACATGAGTGGCCAGGTGGGACATACATGAGGGGCCAGGTGGTCATACATGAGTGGCCAGGTGGGACATACATGAGGGGCCAGGTGGTCATACATGAGTGGCCAGGTGGTCATACATGAGTGGCCAGGTGGTCATACATGAGTGGCCAGGTGGTCATACATGAGTGGCCAGGTGGTCATACATGAGTGGCCAGGTGGTCATACATGAGTGGCCAGGTGGTCATACATGAGTGGCCAGGTGGTCATACATGAGTGGCCAGGTGGTCATACATGAGTGGCCAGGTGGTCATACATGACAGTCAAGCTGTATGATCTTATAGAACCCTGGTTCCTTGTATCACTCTATGTTGTATGTTGGCCTTACTGCTCTCACTCACTCTACCGGCTGTCTGTCAAACACATAACTATTCGCAGTAAGACTTATTAATGCCGACCATGTTTTATGGTTTTATTTAAGTAAAACGTCTTATGTACAGCTGGACAGAATCATTGCAGGGAACATCCTCCTGCTTGCACTTTCCATTTTACAATAACATTGTCAGTTGTATAATGTTACACATCTTTTTGTGCACCTCATTGTTTCGTTATTTTGAAACGCTGCGGTGTTCAACTAGAGTGTCACGGGAATAGATTGTGAACTGGGTTGACTGTGTGTGTGGGTATGTTTGTGAGTGTGATCTAGGTTAAGTCCGTGGGAAGAATGTAGGTCGTGAATGGGGGGAAACCGTTGAGTGATGTCTAGCAGTGTGTGAATGCGTGTAAAGGGGAGATAACTTACAGAGCGGTGTATTCAGCCGGAATGGCTAAGTGGGATGTGTAGTTTCTTGGATTATATTATATGTCTGCTGTATGATTCTACTTCATGAGGAATTAGCAATGTGTGTGATTGCTAGATGAAATATTTATTGAAAGGAAGTATATTTTGAGCTCGACTTGATTCATTCATGGTTTCAATAATGTTGTGTTAAACGACTTCCGTGCAGACGCAGGACGAACAGAACAGTTCGCTTATTGAATTATATATTGATTGCATAAGTCCTATGTGTGGACACTATTCAAGTGTGTTAACTTGATAATCATCTATTATATTGGAGTAATGTATTGACAATAAAGTTTGTATTATATCTGTCATTGGAGCAGTTACTTGATGATTTACTGTTGGCGTTACACCTACTAGACCTATGCTTGGATAATTTAATGAACATACCATTGAGAACGCCACAGTTAATTGGAAGGCCAAGCCGGAGATTTTGAAGTAGACTGTAAGAACTACAGCTCATTTTAGCAACACCCCCACAGTTCTGTTGTACATGCCTAGCCAGTGGAAATGAAGTACTATAATTAATTACAGTATTCAATCAACATTTATGTCTACACGGATTCCAACGATCTAGTTGATGGAATTTTTTGTCATGTTAACTTTGATGGCCTCAATATCTATCAATTTCAAAGACGAATATATCTGCTACAGCTGTAGAGTGCACACAGGAAGATACCAACAGTGTACAACGCCGACGAAGCAACGACTTCAACAAAGGATTGCAACAGAGTGAAAGAAACATTTTTCGTGCGTATACTAGGTTGGTATACCAAATACCTCAACACATCGTGGATACCAAACATCAAGTCAGATTACAGAACATAGTGATATTGTGTTTCGAGAACTGTATGAAAAACTGCATTAAAAGTGAATTCTCCATATTTCAAGTTCTACTCAGCAGCAGCGAAAATGCCCAAGGTCTTCAATCAATAGTACCTTAGCTAGGAGTGCGATCTACAACAGAGACAGTCAAAGAAAGGAGCCACCATAGTGTATTTCCACGTTGATGCGTCGGGTCAGAAGGAGGACATAAATAAGATAAGTGGTTTAATGTTTTGTGGCATAAGTCCTTCCTATATTTTACGTGGTAGAGCTCCTTCTTTATGTCTATATAGGTTATATGTTTCTATGTTTTATGTTGTTTTTTTACTTTATGTGGATTTTGGAATACCTCTTAGGACGGTCCCAAAATCAAAATGTCTGTAGGGCCAGCATATAATTCTTTCTAAGTGAAGCCCAGCGAAAAGTGCTGTGTATTATAGCGTTCACTTCGAATTTATTATATCCAATTTCTGTCTTAGTGGTGATGTCATGTTCTTGATTGTAGTTCGTGGTTGTTGACTGTTTTTATATTTAGTTCTTCAGCATTATTGTTTGTAACCTGCTGCTCTCATCTTACTATCATTTAGTTAATACATGTATTAATGTTGTTTGCGTCTTTGTCTTGTCACTGGATAGGGGTAGCGATTATTTTATTTTCATAGCATTTAGTTTTCATTCATTATCTACTTTTCTTTGCTCCCACTATTGTAACATATCGTCTTTGTTTGTACTGTTCTTACTCCAATCTTTATGATGATTTCATGATACCTGCGGTTGTATATATAAAGTAGTATTCTATTTGTTTATTACTAATCTTCAAGTTCTAAAGGAGAACGATTTCTGGTACAGCATACTTATTGGATATAAGTATTTATAATTTAGGTTCAAGGAACCAGTAATATATTGACGATTGAGTAAGTAAGAGTAAACATTAACAGTAAGACATGGCTACCTTAGAACATTTTATCAAGATAGGACAAACCCTAGGAAAAGAAGGACAGGTTTTAGAAGATTTTGCTTTCACGCAATTGCGTGTGGCTGAAGAAAAAGAAGAAAAAAAAAGATTAGACGATATTGCTAGAGACGACAGGGCACGGGAGAAAGAAGAAAAAAAAAGATTAGACGATATTGCTAGAGACGACAGGGCACGGGAGAGAGAAGAAACACGGATGAGAGAAGAGAAAACATCGAGATATTGGTTCCAAATTAAAAATGATATCTTGATCCGGAACTTCGACAATTTCACAACAGTAAAGAAACAAATAATTGTGCCCACTCCTTATCGACCTTTAGTCTTGAGACATGCCCACGATGCAAATTGCGCAGGTCACATGGGTATCGCGAGAACAAAGTATAGGATTCTAGCTCATTTTTACTGGCCATGCATTAATAAGGACATTAAAATATTTTGTCGATCGTGTGTTACATGTCAACGAGTGGCGCGTAAGGGGGCTTACCATATGGCACCTATTCAGGCAACAGATGTTTCTGTGCGCCCCTTTTCTAAAATGGCAGTCGATATTATTGGTCCTCTGTCAGTCGCATCGGCCAGAGGCCACAAATATGTCCTAACGTGCATTGACATGTGCACAAGGTGGCCGGAAGCTATTCCTTTGAAGAATATTGCGACTAAAGATGTAGCTGATGCACTTTTTCTCATTTTTTGTCGCTTAGGATTTCCAGAGGAGATATTGTCTGATAGAGGTACTCAATTTGTATCTGAGGCAATGTCTAAGGTAATGAGCTTATTTTTGATTGAAAGATCTCTGAGTTCAATTTACCATCCGATGTCAAATGGCATGGTAGAGCGTCTAAATTCTACATTAAAACAACTGCTAGGAAAAGTATCTGACAAGCATCCTCAGGATTGGGATAGATTACTGCCAGCAGTACTGTTTGCTTATCGGGAGGTGCCGAATGAGCAAACAGGATTTTCACCATTTGAATTGATTTATGGGGCAAAACCTCAAGGACCCATGTCCATTTTCAAACAATTACTGCTGGGGTTGGAGAAAGATCCAGAGGTGAAATCTTCATATCAGTACGTAGTAGATCTTAGAGAGAGACTAATCGACGCATGTCAGTTCGCAACGGAATCATCGGAGTTGGCAAAAGAAAAAGCACGTTCATTTTACAACCAACATAGGAAGTTACGAACACTAACACCCGGAGATGAAGTCTATGTGCTATTACCTCAAAGGGAAAATCGTTTGTTAATCTCATGGAGTGGCCCATACAGGGTCATCTCTAAAAGAACAGATGTGGATTATGTCATTGAGGTAAAAGGGAAAAATAAAACATTCCACATAAATATGCTTCAAAAATTTCACTCAAGACCTGATAATTTACAGTTAGTCTTTGATACTGTCCTGGAACCTACAGGTCGTCTTGCTTCTATCGCGGTTATTAACGAAGAACAAACTTCTTTCCATGATGTTCCTTTATATTTACCACTCATTCCTCTTCAGCCTACAGAGTCCTGGAAAGATGTTTCCATATGCACTGATCTTTCTTGTAATCGTCAAGATGAAGTCCGAAGTCTCTTACAGTCTTTTCCAGATGTACTCACTGACATTCCTGGACGAACAAATATCATTTCTCATTCTATTAAACTTAGAGATGATCAGCCTATCAGACTACGACCATATCCAATTCCATTGCACTTTCGTGATTAAGTGGAAAGAGAACTTGATGACATGCTCCATCTAACATCATACCTCCTTCAAATTCACTCTATGCTTTTCCAATGGTCATCATTAGGAAGAAGGATAAATCAGTTCGAATTTGCATAGACTTTCGGCGACTTAACAGTATTACAATTACTGATGCTGAGCCCATGCCGGTGCTGGAAGACTTACTGTCCCAACTTTCTGAGTCTACTTATTTCAGTAAATTGGATTTGTCAAAAGGGTATTGGCAAATTCCACTCACAGAAGAGTCAAAACCTTTCACAGCTTTTTCCACATCTAGAGGGTTGTTTCAGTGGAACTACATGTGCTTTGGTCTGGTGAATGCACAGCTACTTTTGTGCGTATGATGAGGATGATTTTGTCCAATAGATCTGATGTCATCACCTACATTGATGATATATGTCTCTTTCACAATTCGTGGGAGGAACATATTGCTGGTCTCAGGTCATTGCTCCAAACTCTACGCTTACACAATCTCACAGCAAAACCCTCCAAAATTCAGATAGGATTTCAAGAAATTACATTTTTAGGACACAGAGTCGGTCACGGCTGTCTAAAACCTGAGGATACTACTGTGTCACGTATCCTTAACCTTTCTAGACCGACAACAAAGAAGCAAGTTCGCAGTCTTCTTGGTTTGGTGAATTTCTATCATAAGTTTATACCAAATTTTTCGTCCATCACGTCAGTTCTATCCTCTTTAACTAGAAGGGGCTCTCCTAGTAAAATCCTATGGAATGAACATTGCGACAGAGCATTATACCACATTAAAATTTGTTTTTCTAACGTACCTATTTTAAGATTGCCTAACATGCGTTTACCATTCATTCTCAGGACTGACGCATCTTCGGAAGGAATTGGCGGGTGCCTGATGCAAGACTTTCACGGAGCTATTCATCCAGTTTTATATGTTAGCCGAAAACTGAGTGCGACAGAATCCAGGTACCCCGCCATTGAGAGGGAATTGCTGGGTTTGGTATGGTGTATGACCAAGCTTCAGCCCTACTTACTGGGTGCTCAGTTTGTCCTGCAAACTGACCACAAAGCATTAACATATTTGCAAACTGCCAAGTTCCCAAATCAGCGTGTAACCAGATATGCTCTCCTTCTACAATCGTATGATTATAAGATTTTTCCTATAACAGGTAGCAGGAATGTTTTGGCTGACACATTATCCAGATGTGTTATACATGATTAGGACAGTAAGGTGATAGTTACACTGAGTGCATACTTATGAACCTAACTATTTCAGAACTATGCTAATGGTGAAACTCGTGATTACTGCAAGAACATTTAGTTTCATTCATGGATTTTTTCTATTTACTTACAAGAGAACATTTCAGTAAATTAGTGAACTGTATTGGTAATTATTTTTTCTATATATTGCATTACATCCACTACTACACTTAGGTTATTATTCACATAATGTGTTTATTATGATTATATTTGACGTGAGTCAGTGACGAAACAATATATGACATGACTTAGACTGTCACGAGAGGAGTCCAGGATACATTGTTGGCCACCCTTCTTGGAAAACCGGTAGTTTTCTCTTGAGGGGGGGGGGTAATAATGTTACACATCTTTTTGTGCACCTCATTGTTTCGTTATTTTGAAACGCTGCGGTGTTCAACTAGAGTGTCACGGGAATAGATTGTGAACTGGGTTGACTGTGTGTGTGGGTATGTTTGTGAGTGTGATCTAGGTTAAGTCCGTGGGAAGAATGTAGGTCGTGAATGGGGGGAAACCGTTGAGTGATGTCTAGCAGTGTGTGAATGCATGTAAAGGGGAGATAACTTACAGAGCGGTGTATTCAGACGGAATGTCTAAGTGGGATGTGTAGTTTCTTGGATTATATTATATGTCTGCTGTATGATTCTACTTCATGAGGAATTAGCAATGTGTGTGATTGCTAGATGAAATATTTATTGAAAGGAAGTATATTTTGAGCTCGACTTGATTCATTCATGGTTTCAATAATGTTGTGTTAAACGACTTCCGTGCAGACGCAGGACGAACAGAACAGTTCGCTTATTGAATTATATATTGATTGCATAAGTCCTATGTGTGGACACTATTCAAGTGTGTTAACTTGATAATCATCTATTATATTGGAGTAATGTTTTGACAATAAAGTTTGTATTATATCTGTCATTGGAGCAGTTACTTGATGATTTACTGTTGGCATTACACCTACTAGACCTATGCTTGGATAATTTAATGAACATACCATTGAGAACGCCACATATACATACAATTTTTTCTCTCTTTCCTAGTCGTGGAATGCTATGTTACATCTCAGTTGCAGATTCAATGTTAGTGTGCTACACAGTATAAATTTCATCCTGTATCTTCTTGACGTTTCGGCTTGGGTATAATTGCTGGTCTGACCACCAGGGATGTTTACTTTGACCAAGGCTAGGATACATCTTTACTCATTTGACTTATTTCACTAGGTTCTCTCTAACATGACCCTGGCCAACACGTGACACTCACTAGCATGTTATACCTACAAAAGTCACATTGTTGCACTATCATTATTCACAAAAATCAAGGCTCATATTTGTTCTCCTACAATGCCACGTCAACTTCTACATACCCTACAAGTTCTGTTTGTCCTTCTCTGACAATCTTTAGGTCGTCAACAGCTACCAAGTTTATAATCTGATTACTGCAGACCATGGCTTGTGGTACAGCCATGTGAACTTAACTGTGCTCGGCATGCTTACTTCAGCAAACTAAATCGCAAGAGCGAGGAGAGAGCCTCGTGGCTTCTGCATCCCGTTTTATAGTCCTGTTTTAGAAAGTTCTAACCTTCTTGTGTATCATGTGCTACTTTCCTGAAAGTTCTCCGTTTACTATTTCACGACCCATCTTCATCTGTCTACACAAGAGAGTTCCCTTGTTTTCGATAACTCATGACCTGCTACTTCTTATATAGTAATAACCACAGTTGCATCCCTGACACGGTAGTCATATCTCGTACACTGTCATACAGAAACCACCCTGTCAAGAGCTTAAGAGATTTAATGCAGGCTTCCTGCTGAGGAGGCCACTTGTACAGAAGGCCCCATGCCCCATAAACAGTAAACAGGAAGTGAATGAATGAATTTAACTAAGAAAACAGTTACAAACAATAACATACCCCCCCGGTATTTGAATGTTGGTTTGACATAAAAACATCTTTACCACATTGACAAGTTTAATACCAGGGTTTTAAACAAAACAACAACAAATGCCAAATTCACAATGTTAATGTTACCTGGTACTCTGCTGCTTTTATCAGCTGCTCATTCCCAGATTCAACATGGACAGCAGCACGCTCAACATTGCTGTCGATGGTGTCTGTCATTGGAGAAAAACAAGTGCAATACACACAATGTGCCAATCAACAATAACTTCTTGCTATAAAATGTAACACAAGCTTCTCACCATGTAAACAAACCCAGTTACACAAACCACATCTGCAAGAGAACGTTTTCATGAGCTCATGGAAATGGCACCAAGCTCTTTATGGAACACAAAAAAAAAAAAACGGGGGGGGGGGGGGGGGGGGGGGGTGGTGGGGGGGGGGGGGTGAAGGGAAGGAATGAAAGCAAAAAGTTCAGAGTCAAACTTTTTTCAGTGTGTCCTATTCATTGCCAGCGTCATCTTCTGATCTCTTGTTCCACTGGCACTTGTCTGGTTCTTGTCATCAGGTACAAATTGGTGACCTTGTCATGTCACTTCAACTTGTCTATTCTATGCAAGCACCCATTTATTAAAGTATCTAACTTCTTGGTTGTTGTTTGTGTTGTTCTCCATGTTTCACAGCCATACAATAGGACTGACTTGACATTTGAGTTGAGAAGAGAAGAACAACTAAAGCACCTGGAAAAATATAGCTAAGAACATATTATCATAGACAAACATTACCAAATTTATCATTACAAAAAAACTAGCATTACAAGGCAGCCTTGTTCTGGAATCTACAGGGTAATAGATAGAGGAAAACTGAGCAGCATATGGAGAAGGAAACTAGAAGCTTTGAACAGGTGGCACAGGACAGGAGGGCTTGGCATGAACTTGAAGGCATATGCTCTTTAGAGAGTTGAAGGGTGGTGATGATGAAGATTTAAACAAACAACAACAAAATGTTTCTCTGTGATGACAAGAAAGGCCGTCATGTGTAATAGAGACTCAAGAGGCAGGACAATACCAAAGTGACTGCACAAAAGAGACAAGGATGAAAATCAGTAACTAAAAATGCCTTATTTTTTTCTATTTGGGAAAAAATATGTCAGTGATATGTACTCTAATTGTAGTGATACACACAACACACACACACAAAATACACATAGAGATATGCAAATAATCAAATGATTCAGATACCTGGTCAGACTGGTGGTTAAATCTGAAATGTTTTCATAAAAGTTACACAAAAGTCATTAAAACTACATCATTGACTTTCTTCCTCTATGACAGTTAGTCATTACTTCACTCTATATGTCACTCAATAGAATGGGTGAAGTGGTGTGACAAGATCACTAATGTAGAACTGATGACAAGAACCACACACGTGCCGGTGATAAAAAGGGATGAGAAAACGACACTGGAAATGGATCAGGCACACATTGAGGAAATTTGTTGATAGCATTACCTGGCAGTCACTGTACTGGAATCCCCAGGGTAAGAGAGGCAGAGGTAGACCAAAGGAACACGTGGAGAAGTGAACTGGAGACAGACATGAAGAAGACGTGGAAAGACCTTGAGCAGACGTCACAAGACAGGAAGACTTGACAGAAGTTTGTCGAAGGCTTTGCTTCTTGGGAAGCTGAAAGGTGATGATGATGATAATGTGACCGTATGGCCTACTACGTCGTACAACTATTACAATTATAGTAAAGTACTTAAGAATGACCAGTTAGTCAAAATAAACACTAGTCAAAAACCAATGACATCATCAGTCATGGCACACATGAACCCATGATGTCGTCAAACCCTGTGTGGCTTCCATACAAGTTAGGCCGGAAGACATTTAGAATAGAGAGAACCTAGAACAATGGTTGGTCATACTTACTTAGTAACAATAATTTTAGACTAGAGGTTTCGTAGTTAGTTAGGTTAAAGATTATTTTAACAGTAAGCTAGGCCCCAAGACCAATCATAAGAGAGTTTCCGTTTTCTACTCCAATTAGAAATAATGTCATCCAGCAAGCCATAGCACCGGACTAGTATATAGACTGATGCATCACAGTAACCAGTTAGACCCTGAGACAGTTATCTCAGTGATTAGAGTCAAACCTACATAAGGCGTACTCACTTGAGGTGCAGAGCAGCCTGGCGCATCCCGTATTGTGAGAACAAAAGCCTTTGACTCCTACGTTTGTGACAAGTACATAACCATCCAGACACCTACTACCTACCAGGGCCATCAGCGCTGACCCCTGCCACGTATTTTATTGTGGTTTTATCCACAACAAGTGTCTCGAATTAGTTTTTTCAAAGTTTCGAATCAATCTTTTGTTTCGATAGGTTTCCACAGATTTCAGACATGCCTTATCACGATTTTTGTAAGTAATAAGCCTTTTGTCATCAAGGATAAAGCTGGCAGTTTTGCCCCCTTCTGGGGCTCAAAGTGAGGTCTATTGACTTTATTGAGCAAAATGTGTAAATTATGTGTACATCTGTGATAGTGATGACAGAAAGATTGCCCCCACCAGAAATGTGATTCTGCCGGCATGGAAATCAAATAATTAAATAAAGAATATTTGATATAAATACTTGGACTCCTCCAATATTCTGCCTTGAGAATTTCCCTTGACTTTGTTGGAATTGCTGTTGATAATTGAACCTTCAATCATGGTAGTACCAACTATAAGCATTTACGAGTACTCCCTACTACCTGGGTTTGTACCTGGAAGTAACAACTCTGGTGTATAACCAGCCATCCACAGAAGTATCCAAAGTAAAGAAAGTGTCGCGGTTATATCCCTTTGACTAACTCAAGGGAAGTAACAATAAATAGACTGAATACTTCCTTATCTATAAGAGCCTTTCGATAAATAAAGCACCACATCTTATACCATATTAGGTACTGTCTCAATAAATTAATGAAGTATCTAAGTAAATTATATCTAAGTAAATTATATCTAAGTAAAACTAATTAAACTCCACAAACCTAAAACTTCTCCCTGGGCAGACACTAAGGCCCCCAACTCTCTGAATATTTCATTGACATCCAGAATATCAGCCTAAAACAGAACAAACATAATCAGCCAATGTTATATAATTTTATGGTGACTTTTGTTTCAGCCAATGTTATATGGTTTTTGGTGACTTTTGTTTCAGCCACATATCCAACAAAATTCACCATCCAACAACCAGTTTGGCTGAAACCATCATTTATTATTCCTCCCCTGACACATGAAGATTGAGCTACTTATGTTCATCATCATCCTCACCTCACTGTTTTCTCTCTATGGGGCATGCAGCTCCCACCGCAGCTGTCCCCCCTGGAGGAAACCTGTACCAAAGGTTTCATGTCCTCTTGCAGCAGTGGTTTCTGTAGTAACTTGTATCACAGGATGAGGCTGCCAGCCTCATGCATCAAATCTTTTTTCTTACCTCCTATACTGGGAGCTGCAAATTAGCAGCTCCACTCATGAGGCTTCAATCATGAGGCTTCAATCATGAGGCCTCACTCATGAGGCTTCAATCATGCTTGCTTGCTTCTGTTCTTCTCCAGATTCTCTTACGAGACCAAAGACATATACATTTGAATATACACACTAATACAGCTGATGGAACGTGTCTAGGTTAAATGGGATGTGCCTCACCAAAACAAGATCAAATTCTTAAAAACAAAACCTTTGGCCACAAACATTGCTCACCTCCCCAGTGGGTTTCAGTCAAGCCTGGTTACTGGTAACAAAAACAACAACCAAAAAGTTTAGACTTTCATAAATGGATGCTTGCCTAGAATAGAAGCATTGAAGTGATTTAACAAGATCATCACAAATGTGGAACTGATGACAAGAACCAGACAAGTGCAAATGGAGCAAGAGATGAGAAGAAGATGCTATTGATGGACTGGAGGCCACAAAAGAATGTTAAGAACACCATGGACAGCTAACAAGAATAACAAGGACGTCCTGACAGAAGCCACAGCTTAAAGAAAACTTACTGCTCATATCAGAAGGCATGAATCCACTTTGTTTGAGCATGTTATCAGAAAGTGATGTAGACTTGTGACATGTGACAACAGAAATGATTGATGGACAATGAGAAGGAGGATGACAGTGATACTGGACATTTAACATTGTGGCATGAGCAGACGTCAAGAACAGAACTGATCAACAGCACAAGGGACAGGAAGTTGTAAAGGGACATGATTACATAAACCAGCCGGTACGTAACATTATACTTCACTTTATGCAACATTCTACCACACTTTATATATGTAAAACAGACCAATTTTTAATAAAAAAACTGACTACAACAGAGATGTTATTCCCACGACATTAGCAGCATACACCCTGGACAACAATAAATAAGAAAACCCTCAAAGAAACAAGGAAGCTATCAAATAAACCAACATATAATATAGACAATCAGATTCTTTTGAGACATGAGGAAAAAAAATGATAATATGGTGACAACAGGTAAACTCAATTCAAAGAAGAAGAAGCGGGAAAACAAAGAAACACTTAAACAAACCACATGGCACCACGGGTGCTGATTCAAGATGCAGAGACCATAGGAAACTGAGAGACATGATCATCGATACCAGAATTACTTAAAGAATGAATAAAAAACAAAAATTTGAGCATTCACACAGATATAGTATACTCAACAAATGACAAAACATCACTCTTCTTTACTCACCTCTAACTGATGTATACGTTCTTCTCTCTCTCTTATAAGAGCCAGGTCATCCTCAATAACCTCTTCCTGCTCTTTTAATATCTGTGTCCGTTGTTGCCTCTCTTCCACCAACAAAGTTTTATCATCTGTATCATCATCACCCTAATTTATCAAAGTTACCAGAAACATGAAGAAGAAAACACATGCATACTATTAACATTTATACAAAGTTAATGGGTAGAACATAATTAACATATTTCTATGCTGTTACAATTCATTCATGACCCTTCAACCCCCAAGGAACAAAGACTTTCAACTAATTCATGCTAAACCTTCCTGTCCTGTGCCAAAGTCTGTCTCCAGTTCCCTTCTCCATGCTTTTTCAGTCTCCCTCTGGCCATCTTACCCTGGAGATTCCTGAACAAGGGGTGCCTTGTAATGCTTGTCTTCAATACGAGTCTTACAATAGTTTTGCAATATCAATGTCCGTAAATACCAAAAACGTTTTGAGGGATGACAGCACATGTCTGCAACAGTGAACTTTCATGTGACAAGTTAACTGATTATAGGTTTTCAACATCGGCAGTTTTTACTTCTTTGCACTGCAGACGTGCTGATACAAGCTGAACTAATCACAGATGGTACTAATTTATGAGAAAACAAGAGCTCTCATCAGATTCCACAATAGACAATAAAATAATTAAAATAAAAAAACAATCTATATAAATAAAAGGCAATGTATGTATGTATGTTCTTAATACAAATCCGCATGCCTTATGTTTTCTTAATAAATTATGGCAGACAGTCTCCTTTGTTACCGTCGGGTAATGCCATGCAATTATTTTATAATTTAATATTGTAATTATGACTTAGATTTTATTTAAAGTTTTTCTATAAAATGTAAAGAAGCCATTTAATTCTCAAATAAATAGATATCCAAAAAATATCAAGGGACGTAAAACAAATGGTAAAACTATTATTTTATGTTTGTTATTAATAACCATACATTTGCATATTTTACAAGATAATTAAAAGTGTTTAACTACACACTTTTACTTTAATAGGAAATAGAAAAATCAACCCAGTTTTACGAAGCACTTCCTTTTTTTAACTATATAATTTTAATGGCACTCATTTCGCCAGGCGGTTTCAAATTGGATCAGAGCTGTATCAAGACATGTAATAAAACCAATGAATGTTCTGTGACGATCAATAGCCACTGTGCGATCAACAGCCACTCTGCGTGTTTAATCATAATGAAAATCTAACATGGTTTAAAGTATTTTTTTTACAGCATTTTTAAAATGTGTGGTCAAATTTAAATTGTAAAACAACTGTATCAACATATGTAAAATGAACTTTCATCTTCATGTCCCGAGGACAGCACCAATTCACCTGTAATGAGTTTCTTCTTATCTACCCCCTTCCACTTTGTTTCACACAGTCCCAGAACCCCGATTTTATATTCCCTCATTTCTTTTCCTTGTTCGTTCAATGTCCGAACATTCCAGGTGCCAAATCTGGAGGTTCTCCTAGAAGAAAGAAGGTTAGTCAGTAACACAGACTCCTTTTGGCTTTCTCTGTGTTGCATCATACGCCTCTCTGCGAGAGGACCTTCCCCTGTCTTGGATGGCTGTTTTATTTTCCTTAATTGACTCGTCAATGTTTGTTGAAGTTTTTTGTGGTTTACATTTTTTTTACAGGATGGGGTAACTAGCCCCATGCCCAACCCTCCTTAGTCACTTTCTACGACATTGCATAGTAGGGAACAGTGTTACTATTCTTTGCTCCCCTTTCAGGCCCTGGTAACACATGGGTGTCCTGAGTTATTAATAAATATAAAAACTTACAGTAAGAGGATCTAAATGTGGCTGTGCACTGTGACTTCCAAGTTTCACTGAGGTCTTCACTTTGTTGGCCGCTGTCTAGAAAAAAAAAAGCATTAAGTGAGCCAAAAGATAAAAAATGCAACAAAAATTTACAAAACAAAATGGTTTCTTATAACTTCCACACTCACATATACACGTTGTTGTTGTTTAACTAGGGCTGCTGAAGTTTTCGCTCTTTTGCAGCCAAAAACCAAGATGAAGACTGGTATTATCTATACTGTAGATCTAGGCTTTTCTGCCATTCTGAAATGTGCTGACTTGAAGTCATGAGCTCCAGTTCCTCCAGCTTGGCTTGCATTTAATGGATCATCACATCTGGTTGCAAGCTAGGAGTAAGAAGCGTATGGCATACTGTGCATTCCCTGCCATCCAAGGGGGCTCTCCAACTATGCAGAGCTAAAATACTGTGCTCTGGTACTGGGCTCTCCCAAGGAATTGTCACATCCTGCATTGAGCCACTTCTCAGCTTCCCCTGCCTATCACTGGGTCCAAAGTGAGATCCTCCTGCATGCAGTCAACCAGGTCAAAGCCAAAGAATAACGTCTGGAGCTCAAGTGACTTCTCCAAGCTTAGTGTGTAATGCTGGGTTCTCAACAAATTTTACCACAGGGGGGATCCCTGGAAGTGTATGGATGATTTCAAGAGTCAATGAGGGTGTTGTTATCCTCACAGAGGTTCACCTCCATGTATGTATTCTGTAGCATATTTGTTCACATTACATCACAAATACAGAGTCTACATCTTTAACTTTTTAACTTTCAAAGAAATATGTCAGTAAATATAACCAATGTGTAATGTAATCACAAATACAAAACGTACACTTAAATTTATGTGAACAAGAAACTGTTCTACTCATGTTCATCACAAACTGATGAAACACCAGAAACACAGGATGTTTCAGGGTTTACCCACTGTTGGTCAGTCACAAGTAGATGACACACCAGTTATTTGAACTGGGTCACCGCCTCTAGGTCTTGTTCATTAATATTGATGGTTCTTGTGGTTTCTTCCTTATTGTTTGTCATTAGTTGGGTTTTTCTGCATTTATGTCCTCATCATATTTTCTGGAGATACAGTAGAACTCCATTTATCCGAACCCCAATTATCCGAACATCCAATTATCCGAACACTTTTTCCAGAAAAAAAAAAAAAATCAGATGCCACAGTCACGTTAGACTAAAATTCTGAATCTTTTGATGCGGCAAACTTCAAATGTGTGCGAACAATTTGTAGAGAATGGGATGGCTAATGGTCGGTCGCTTACGTACAGGAAGTCAGTTAGATCATAAAGTCAGTTAATATCTGGTTTACCAATCCAGTGTACGTGTGCGTTCTAGGTAGAACACTGGCTAAACAGACAGTTCAACTTAAAATAATTGTGTCTGCTACTACAGCAGAATAATTTTGGTGTACAAGTATTTCTCTGTGCGATATGGCATTTTCCAGTAGGCCTAAAGCATATAAAAGGAACCGCAATGTTTTGTCAATTGAAACGAAAACAGAAATTATCAAGAGACTAGGACAAGGTGAAACTGTGTCTTCACTTGCGAGGATTTTCAATGTTGGGAAAGCTACCGTCTCTGACATCAAAAGTAACAAGGATAAAATTATGAGTTTTGCATCGAAATTTGATAGTGAAAATGGGTCGAAGAAACGTAAAACCATGAGAAATGCGAAAGATGTGAAATTGGAAGAGGCTTTGTATATATGGTTTGTGCAAAGAAGAAGCAAAGGGGAACCTATCTCTGGTTCTCTGTTGTGTGAAAAGGCACTTCAGTTCAACAATCAACTTGACGGTCCTCCTGACTTTAAGGCTAGCCAGGGATGGTTAAGAAACTTTAAATCTCGTCATGGCATACGAGAATTGGAGATTCAAGGGGAATCTTTATCTAGCGATGCAACTACCGCTAAAAATTTTAAAGAAACATTCTTGGCTTTTTTGGAAGAAGAAGGTTATTCACTCGATGATGTGTATAATGCCGATGAGACTGGCTTATACTGGAAATCATTGCCTCAAAAATCACTTGCATCTCAGCGCGAAGCAGCTGCCCCTGGGTTTAAAAAGTGCAAAGAGAGAGTAACAATTTTGGTAGCCGCGAATGCCAGTGGAAGTCATCGTTTACCGGTGCTAATGATCGGCAAAGCCAAAAAACCACGTTGTTTAAATGTGACATGTCTCCCATTGTGTTACAAAGCACATAAGAGTGCTTGGATGAATAGTGAAATATTTCTTGATTGGTATACAAATCAGTTCATCCCAAATGTGAAGAGGTTGAGAGAACAAGAAAAGAAAACTGGAAAAGTAATTCTTCTACTGGACAATGCACCATCTCATCCAGAGACGGATACATTGAATGCAGTTGATGCAAATTTTAAAGTAATTTTTCTGCCTCCCAATGTAACAGCACTGATTCAACCAATGGATCAGGGTGTTATAGCAAAGCTTAAAAAGATGTACAAGGATGTCCTGCGACGTTTATTGTTGGCTGAAGATGAAGAAAGTGTGGTGGCGTTTTCCAAAAAGCTTAATCTCAAAGACTGCTGCTATATGTTAGCTTATGCTTGGACCACCCTGTCACAAGATATCTCAACAAGGCTTGGAGTAGATTGCTTTGGAAAAAAAGGAGGAAATGAAACTACTGCAGTGGACACAAATGATGATTGTATAAATGAAGTTGTGGAACTGTTTCAAGCAATGCCCGGATTTTCGGACTGTGACAAAGATGATGCACACATGTGGCTAGAAGATGATAATGATTCTGGTTTTCAGTTTTTGGTTTGGCCATGTCTGCGGAGTGGGAGAGGATCGGCTGCCGCGGCAGGCATGGGAGGCAGAGAGCCAGGGGTCCAGACCCCGGGGTCCGCTGGGAGGACAACATTGGACAATCTTTGAGGGACCGGGGGCTGGGGTGGAGCCGGGCCGGGAGGAAGACAGCCGATGGAATAGTCTGGCGCTCTCTCTTCCAAACCTCTACACCTCACGGTAGAAGGGGAACGACTAAGTAAGTAAGTAAGTTTTCAGTTTTTGAATGACGAAGAAATTTTGTCTTTTGTGCAAGAAGAAAACTAAATACATGTAGTGACCGATGATGAAGACTCCTCAGAAGTACATGATGTACTTGTAGATTATGAAGAAAAACCAAAACGTCGACCAAGTCCTGAAGAGGCCTTTATAGCACTAGAAACAGCGATGGCTTGGTACGAGCAAGAAGATGACAGCTGTCCTACACAGCTTCTGCTGTTGAAGAGAATGCGGGACTTAGCAGCCAAAAGGAGACTATCCAGTTTGGTGCAAAAGAGGATTCCTCATTATTTTAAATAGTGGGCTACATCTGTGCAAGTACATATATACGTAAGTTGCGCCTGGTTTTGAATCGTTTGTAATGTTATTTTGAAAACATTTCTCTTTCTTAACAAAAATAATTAATACAAGTAGTACATGCACTGCAGTGTAAAAGATTTTGGTGATACAGTGATCTAATACAGTGTGGGTATTATTATTACAGTACAAGTAAATATGTTTTATACTGTATTTTCCTTGTGATGATTAATTATTTTTAGAAATATGTGTACATGTACTCGATACATTATGTAATCCAATTATCCGAACATTTGATTATCCGAACGATGCTCGGTCCCATGGGGTTCGGATAAATGGAGTTCTACTGTAGTATCAAACCTGGTTATTAGTTCTTGTAGTTCTTACTTTTCTCCAGCCAGTGCACTCATATCATCTGTGAATCAGAGATTCAAATTAGTGTGTTCTACAATACTTATTGCTCCTTTGAGACCTTCCAAAGTCCGGATGATGCCGTACAAAGTGGCCAATAGCAAGCAGCCCTGTCACATTATGATGGTGGTGAGGAGTCATTCTCTGATTCTTTAATTTATAAGAACTACACTTGTGGCAATTAAATATTAACTCTTTGCTTGCACAAGTCTATATCCCATTTCGTGCCATTTTATAATCATGCAGAGTGCTTCATGCCACATTCTGGCGATATTTGTTTACAGTTGAAAAATACATGATAAATGTTCTGTTGGTGTTCATTATATTTTTCCTATCATCATCATCTCAACCCGTAACCCGTCATGGGTCGTAGGGGTGCCATGGTGGAAGCATCAGCAGACAGGGTCCTCCACTGCTCTCTATCCTCAACAATGCGTACAAGTGTGGAAAAACCGTGTCCTGCCCTTCTTTGATGTTATCAGCCCAGGATTTTTTTTGCCTTCCTCTTCTCCGTTTACCTTCGACTGTTCCCTGGAGGATCGTTTTCGAAAGGGAGTCATGATGAGTTACATGCCCAAACCAGGCAAGCTTTCGACGTTTCACTACTGACAAAAGTGGTTCTTGGTGGCCTGCATAGGTGTTTATTTTCTCTCTAACATAGACATTTGTTTTGTGCTCTTTATAGCAAATGCGCAAAATTCTTCTATAACATTTATGCTCGAAAGCCTGAATCCTTCGTTCCGTATCTGCAGTGAGTGTCCAGCCCTCACACCCATACAAGAGAATAGATAATACAAGTGATTTGTATAATTTGATCTTCACAGGAAAACTGATGTTACTTTTCCATATCACATTCAGCCTTGTCATGGCAGCTGAGGCCATCTCAAGTCTTGTCTTGATTTCTTTACTTGATCTTCCATCACTACATATAGTGGACCCCAGATATTTAAAGGTGTTAACTTCTAACGTTTGCCCATTTAACGTAATGTTGGTCGGAACATGTTTCTTATGGCTATTCACCAATATCTTGCTTTTTTCTATATTAATTTCCATCCCATACGTTCTTGTTACTTTCTCCAGTCTAGAGGTAAGGTCTTGAAGTTCTGATTCTGTTCCAGCTATAAGATCGATATCATCAGCAAAATGTAGATTGCAAAGAGGTTGGCCTCCAATCGATATGGTTGTTTTATAATCGTAGAGAGCCTCCTGCATAATATGTTCTAGATATATATTAAAGAGCACTGGGGACAGGATACATCCCTGGCGAACTCCTACAGTTGTTTTGAAAAATTCTCCAATGTTATTGCTTGCAAAAACAGCACTGCTTGCATCCTTGTATAGTGCTTCAATGATATCTATGATGTTGGTATCAAAATTGAATTTTCTCATTATTTGCCATAAGCCTTCATGCCAGACTCGATCGAAGGCTTTTGTGAAATCGATGAAGTGTTTTTCAATCATTTCAAGAGCTCTGCTGGGATATTATCCACACCCGGTGACTTCCTTCCTTTCATCGAACATATAGCCTCTTCCACATCTTCCCGTAATATAGCTGCATTTCCGAGTTCCCTGTTTTCGCACTTAATGTTGTTTAATATGCTATAGTCAGTGTCGAGTTTACAGTTATATAATTCTTTACAATATTCTGTCCACCTTCTCATTACAGCTGTTTTTTCATTGAGCAGAGCCCCATGGCTATCTTCTATGACAGTTACCCTGGGCTGTTGGGGTTTTGATAGTCTTCTTAATGTGTCGAAAGCTGCCTTGCTGTTACCTTTTATTAGCCCCATATTAATGAACTCACATTGATCAGCTACCAATTTTTCTTTGGCCTGTTTCATTTTCTTTCTAATATTTTTATTCACCATACTGTATTGCCATGTTGCTTCAGGAACCTCTTTCTTAACTTTTTTCATTTCCCGCCGTGTATCACATAACTTCAGAATGTCATCTGTAACCCATGGTTTGTTTATTTTCTTTCTCTTACCAAGTATTTCTGTTGCTGATTCAATGAGCACGTCTTTCATGTTCTCTGTGATTGAGTTGATATCATCCTCCAAAAAGTTGAGAGCTGCGAATTTTCCTCCAACAGTTGCCTCAAAGATTCCCGCGATTTCTGGATCTTTCAGTTTGTCTAAATTGAATCTTAACTGAGAACATCTGTTTTGATTATAGTTCTTTTTGAGTTTAAGCTTGAGCGTTATCAATACCATGTCGTGATCACTACCAATGTCGGCGCCAGGAAAAGTCCTAGTCTTGGCTTTATTAATACTGGACTTGAATCTTTTGGATATTTTCCTATATCATTCCCAAATTGAAGGATTTGCTATATGATGCTGTGTTAGTTTTACAATAGAATGTCACAGGAGCCGTGACATACAAACAAAATGACGTAATAAAAAGGAATAAAGGACTAACTATAAGGAGGAGAAAAGAATACTCTCGATGCGAGCTATGGAAAAGAAAAGTCATCGAGAGACCAACGACGTCATATACAGAACAACGGGGATGAGGTCACACATTAGACAGGAGAGTTACAACATGTCCCCTGATCAAGAAGGTCGTTCCATCAACCCCAGTAGAAAAGAACCAGAATAAAAGGAACCGAAGGAAAGAATCACATGTTATAGTCGCTGATTATGTAATGAACTACCCCATCTACAACGATTATGAACGTATTAGAAGCGGTAAGTCCGGTTGAGACTAAAAAGTGTTGGCATTATAAATATAAGAAATCGGACTTGTAGGTCAAACGTTATTAATTCGAACACTGTCCCAGAGATTCTGAGGAAAGGAGAAACCTTCGGGATGAATGATGTCAATGCTGTGAGGGATTGGTTTTGGAGTGAATCAAATTAATCATGACAGAAACTGAATAAAGGAATTTGACTTTTAAGAAACAGAGTTTTCCTTATATACTCTGATGGGAGTCGTATCGTTGCTTCATTGGTCTAAACGTCGAATTTGAGTTAATTCGTTTTCCCACAAACCCCACCACGGTCCAGCAGAACATCAAATCATTACATCACAACAGGTACCCACTATACGATCAAACCAGAGGAAGAAGAACGCTGTGACACATATTGTCGGGTGTGTTTTTGGTGACTGTTCCCAGTATTAAAGGAATTAAGACAGTGCTGCACATCTGCTCTTGGTAGATGTCAAATATTTCGCTGTGACACGGTTGGTGTTTTTGATGCTGTGAGTCCAGGATTTGAACCTGCCTGGATTGCTACGGACTTTCAATCAAATACGCTGTGACACGGGTGGTGTTATTGGTCCCAGTGACCAGGATTCTGATCACGCTGGGATTGTCGCGGATTTCAAAATTTCGCTGAGACACTAATAAAGGAAGTCTGGTCTAATATTCTTACTCTCAAACTGACAGAGGGATGCAGGTAATCATAAAGGACCGCAATGACCTGTGACACGTGGATGGTGTGTGTTTCAATCAAGATTCCGAGAGCATAGACGTTGTCTTCAATCAAGATTCCGAAAGCATAAACGTTGTCTTCAATCAAGATTCCGAGAGCATAAACGTTGTCTTCAATCAAGATTCCGAGAGCATAGACGTTGTCTTCAATCAAGATTCCGAAAGCATAGACGTTGTCTTCAATCAAGATTCCGAGAGCATAGACGTTGTCTTCAATCAAGATTCCGAAAGCATAAACGTTGTCTTCAATCAAGATTCTGAGAGCATAAACGTTGTCTTCAATCAAGATTCCGAGAGCATAGACGTTGTCTTCAATCAAGATTCCGAAAGCATAGACGTTGTCTTCAATCAAGATTCCGAGAGCTTAGACGTTGTCTTCAATCAAGATTCCGAAAGCATAGACGTTGTCTTCAATCAAGATTCCGAAAGCATAGACGTTGTCTTCAATCAAGATTCCGAGAGCATAGACGTTGTCTTCAATCAAGATTCCGAAAGCATAGACGTTGTCTTCAATCAAGATTCCGAAAGCATAGACGTTGTCTTCAATCAAGATTCCGAGAGCATAGACGTTGTCTTCAATCAAGATTCCGAGAGCATAGACGTTGTCTTCAATCAAGATTCCGAGAGCTTAGACGTTGTCTTCAATCAAGATTCCGAAAGCATAGACGTTGTCTTCAATCAAGATTCCGAAAGCATAGACGTTGTCTTCAATCAGGATTCCGAAAGCATAGACGTTGTCTTCAATCAAGATTCCGAGAGCTTAGACGTTGTCTTCAATCAAGATTCCGAAAGCATAGACGTTGTCTTCAATCAAGATTCCGAAAGCATAGACGTTGTCTTCAATCAAGATTCTGAAAGCCATCAAGATTCCGGAAACGTGGCAGCAAGGCCTAAGTCAAGGACTACGCCAGTTAAAAATAATTAGTTAAACTAATTTATAAGTGCAAATAGTTTCCGTCTGTCAGAGATTATGTATTTTTTTAAAAATATATATAGAGATTCTGTTCTTGTTAATTAATACCTAGAGAAGACTTAAGAAGTGGTAGTAAGCGAAAGTTGACTAAATTTAGGAGAGTAAAGGATTAGTTTGGAAAATGGCGGAAGGACAAGGATTGGATCCAAATACGTTGGCATTGTTACATGTCACGAATGCCCTAGAGAGGTGGAGCATGGAAACCAGGCAGACTGGGTTGCGACAAAATATTGAGACCTATAGAGGAGAAGCAGGAGGTTGTAAAAAGTGGATCGCCAAAATAGAGCGGTACGCTTACTCCATAGGGGCAGGTGAGGAGGAAAAGAAGCGATTGGCCTTTTTAACTAGTGATGATCTAGTAAATGATTTTTTGAGGAGAAGGTTTGAAGAAGAGCCACATGAAACTTGGGAAGAGCTGAAGAGGAGTTTGTTAAACAGTTACGGAGAGTCTGCGGATCAACATTACCTATGGGGATTACTTAGAAGAGTGAGACAGGAAGCAGGAGAATCAATCCAGCTGTTCAGCGACAGATTGAAAAATCTGGCAGAAGAAGTTTTTAGGGAACAAGATATACGGAGTCCAGATATCGAGGGACAGTTGGTTGGAATTTTTATTGATGCCTTATACAAGGACGGAATGAGACTACTTCTCCTAAGAAAAAGTCCAAGGACTTTGAATGATGCTATACGGATAGCATTGGCAGAAGAAGATTTGTTGAAGAGGTTCCAGTTAAGATCAGGGAGCAACCACGAAGAAAAGAATTGGAAAGAGAATGAAGTTCGATGGACTGGACAGACAGTTAGAGATAGACCAAGAGAAAGAAATTATCTTGCGTATCAGAGCAAGCAGGATAGAAGAGACAATGACAGAGAAAACAGGAGCGGAATTATACAGATAGCAGAAGAACAACGATGCTATTTGTGTAATGCTAAGGGACATGTGGCAGCTGTGTGTAATAAACGGAAAATGGAGAGTCATAACGGACGACGAAACGAGTGGAAAGAAGATAGAAATTATAGGCATACAAGTGAGAGAGATGCTTCCGTGGGGTTTAGACAACCACAAAGAGGCATTGAATACAACCATGGAAACATAGTGGAGGAGGAGTACAACCATAGGTCCACCTACAGAGGTAGAAATCCAGAATGGAACTTCAATCGGGAAAATGTTCCGCCTAGAGTAGATAGATGGGGACCTGAGGAGAGAAGAAGATTGGATAGACAAGGAATGGGAGAATTTCCTTCGAGAGGATTTCAACAGACTCACCGAAGAAACAATGTTCCACCACAAGGTGAAGGTCAATGCAGACAAAGGAACCTAGGTCAAACGAGAACCATTAGAGATAATACTCCTGTCGAGAGGAGTAGAGCAAGACAACAGGAAAACTTGAGTTCCACTCAGTGCGAGAGGCGGGACTGAGTGAGAGAAAAGGAAAATATAGACAACCGATGAGGCCTCACCTTAGAAATAGAGATAAAAACGGGTATACAAAGAGATCAGGAATCGGCAAGAGTATACGCACCAATATTGACCAGGTAGAGAAAACAAAAGGTTTTAAAAGAGAAGTTGGGCAGGGGGGTAAAAGATTAAATGATGATCCAAGTTCATGTTTAATTAGAGTAGGAAGACAGAGGTTCCGTGCACTTATAGATAGTGGGGCCTGCTATTCTATTATAAGAGATGAATTCTACAAAAAAATTGGGGGTAGAGTGAAACTAAGGCCCAGCAGAGTAAAATTAGAGTCAGTATCGAGGGAGGCGTTACCAGTTATTGGGGAGATTGATTTGAAGTTCAAATTAGGGGACGAAGTTATTGAGCATCAGTTTCTGGTAGTTAAAGGCATCTATAGAAACGTTATATTAGGCAGGGATTTTCTAAGAAAATTCGGAGTACGATTAGATTACCAAAATAATCTATTAGAGATAAGGAAAAGTTTGGTGCCTATCGATAACGATGTACAAATCGCCACCTTGATAAGGTTGGGTAAACCCATAGTGTTGCCTCCTCACACTATAAGCTATGTACAAGGAAGAGTGAAATTGAATCCATATTTCAGGCCACATACCACTGTGGAGGTATTAGAAATGAATGACAGAGATATAGAACAGGAGCCAGGAATATCATTAATAGAAGGTATGCAGAAGTTGGGAAGATATAATGAATTGTCTCTGTTGCTGGTGAACGCCTCTGGTAAAACCACGCGAATTTCCCGAGGTAGTATTATAGGGAAACTTAACAATAAAATTGGTATGAGATCTGGAATTGAGCAGTGGGGGAGACTAGAGAATGAAGTGGACACAAGGAGAGATAGAAGAAGAGTAGAGGATGAGCAGAAACGAAACACTAGATTAATTGCCATAATAGATGATAAAAATAAGCAACGAAATTGCGGAAATCGAAATGGATGGAGAGAGATACCTCTCATGGATGGAATCAACGGATTAATAGACCGCTCAAACTAAATCAGTTAGAAAAACAAAATAAAAGGGATATGACCGACACAGGCACTTCCTGGAGAAGGCAAAGGGAAGAACAACGATCGTTGGAAGTTCTGTCTAGCGCTAGAGTTGAAGAATTGAGGAAGAAATTAAACGCCGAAGAAGAACATAGAGCATTGCTGGAAAAATTTGTGATAAAACATCAAGATATCTTCGCGTTGTCTGATGCAGAAGTGACCCAGACCCAGACGGTAGTTATGGAGATTGAGACAGATCAACGGCAGCCTCCGGTACATTCCAGACCCTACCGTACACCCCTTAGAAGTAGGACAATTATTGAAAGAGCTATTGAGGATATGTTAAAGGCAGGAATTATAGAAAGGTCCCGATCGGAGTGGTCCTCACCAGTAGTGCTAGTAAAAAAAAAGGATGGGACATTTCGTTTTTGTTGTGATTATCGGGCCTTGAATAGAGTCACAAAGGCGGTAACATATCCTCTACCCAGAATAGACGATATATTGGGTACCCTAGGCGGTTCAGAGTGGTTTACTTCCCTGGATGCCAGATCTGGATTCTGGAGTATACCCATGTCTAATGACGCAAAAAAGAAGAGTACCTTTTGTACTCATATGGGAAGTTTTGCTTGGCGGGTTTTACCATTTGGCTTAAAGGGGAGCCCGGCCACTTATATGGGATTAATAGACGAAGTGTTGCAAGGGATGCAAGGATATGCTATGGCCTACATTGATGACATATTAATCCACACGGCGGGATCAAAAGAGGATCACTTGGAACATGTGGAACGAGTGTTAGAAAGGTTGCGACAACACAATATTAAATTGAAATTAGAAAAGTGTGATTTTTTGAAGAAAGAGATACGCTATCTAGGCTTTATCATTGATAAAAAGGGGACGAGACCGGATGATGAGAAGGTACAGGCAATTCGGGAGATACCTCCGCCCAAAAATGTTAGGGAAACGCGTGGGGGTGTTGGGAGCATTCGCCTATTTCAGAAGACATATTGCGAATTTTTCGGAGATAGCCGAACCTCTGACCAACCTAACTAGGAAGAATATTCGTTTTAATTGGACGGATAAATGTCAAGAGGCGCTGGAAAAATTAAAAAGAGCATTAACGGAAATTCCATACTTGGTGCACCCAGACTTGAAAGGGAAGATGATCCTGTATATGGATGCATCCGACACAACGATTGGATCGTGTCTGGTACAAGAGAATAAACCAGGAGAAGACAAAATCTTGCCGTATATAATTGATGAAAAGCCCATTGTATTCTTATCGCATAAGTTAAGCCCATCTCAAAGGAATTGGGGAACCACGGAAAAAGAAGCCTACGCTATATATTATTCAATACAAAAATTAGATTATTACCTACATGGGATAGAATTTACTGTACGCACAGATCACAAACCATTAGTGACATGGTTGACAAAACAGAAGGAAAACTCTAGGAAATTACAGACGTGGGCTTTGAATTTACAGGAATACAATTTAAAGATAGAGCACATAGCCGGGAAAAAGAACACTTGTGCAGATCTGTTGTCTAGGACTAATTATGCACCAAGTGAAGGAGAAGTAGGTGGAGATTCTAAGAAAATAACGGAAGATATCAGCGATAAATTCTTTCAGATATGTGCGGTAGAAGAGAAGGGGGATAAAACTAAACAGACGTTGACGAAGGAATCGAATATAAGGGAAGGAGAGGAGCTACACCAGGAACAGGAAGAATTTAACATGGTAGCGGAGCAAGAGAAGGACCAGAAACTTAAGGAAATAAAGGCGAAATTGTTAAGGAATCCCGAGGAAGTAGCCGATTTCTTTATATGGCCGGAGGACGGGCAGGTGTATTATGCGGGAAAGGACTCAGAAAATAGGTGGCGGAAATACATTCCAGAACAGTTGATAAAAATGATTTTAATCCAATATCATGATGACAACGGACATGTTGGTAGGGATAAAACGTTGGACATTATTAAGAGGAGATATTTCTGGCCAGGCATGAACAAAATAATAACAGAACATGTGGGAAATTGTGAGACATGTAAACTGAGGAAAATGAAACCCATCAAATGCCCACTGCAGGAGATGGATAGACCCCATTTTCCGATGCAGAAAATTAGTATAGATCTATCTGGGCCGTATCCTCGAACAGTCGAAGGAAACTGCATGATACTACACTTCTTGGATTTGTATACCGGTTGGCCAGAGTGTTTTGCTGTTAGGGATGGGACATCACTTACGATTACTCGGATTTTAGTTACCGAAGTCATTACCAGACATGGATGTCCGGAGGTTATTCTTACCGATAATGGGAGAGCATTTTTGGGAAATACATTTCAGGAAACGTTAAAGAAACTAGGGATAAAGCATATTACCACGAATTTCTATAGGCCACAGGGAAATGGGATGAATGAGCGCATGCATGGCACTATAAATGATGTCATCAGCAAAATAAGTCAAGGGAATATAGAGAACTGGGACTTATTTTTGACACAAGCCATGGAGGCAATTAGATTTAATGTAAGTGAGAGTAGGGGAATGTCGCCGTTCTATCTGTTGTACGGGCGAGATCCCATCTTTCCGATCGAACGGATACTTAAAGACAAGAGAAAATATTATGGAGAGGATTTCACTGAGATTATATTACAAGAAAAGCACAAAGCCTATAAATTTGTAACAAACCGATTAAAGAGAGAGTTTGAGAGGCAAAAGCGTTATGCGGATAAAAAGGCTAAGTTACAAGAATTTCAGCCAGGTGATAGAGTTTACTATAAGAAGCATGTGCGCCCCACTAAGTTTGATAACCAATGGGTAAAAGGTTATGTTGTTCTAGAAAGAACGACATTAATTAATTATAGGATATGGAATGAGAAATTGAATCATACAACGAAGGCTCATGTTCAACAACTACGGAGAGATGACTATAGACCCTGGATTGGAGAGCCCGGCATGAGAGAGAGAGAAAAGCAAGGAAGGAGAGCCACCCTTGTAACAACACCAGATATCGATATTGAAGTAAGGAATCCAGAAGATTATTCGTTGATGGAAAACCCTTTTAGTAATCTAAATACTAGAGTAGGAATGGAAACTGGTAAGAACAAGACAAAAAACCAATTCAGAAATGGAAAAGAGAAAAGAAAGTAGGGAGCACCAAAATAGTGGTAGGGAGATCGATGGAAGAATAGACAATTGGGAGAGTGAGGATGATATTCCGTTGAACGAATATAAGAGGAGATTTCTGACAGATGATTGGGAGAGCGAAGATGATATTCCGTTGATGGAATATAAGAAGAAGTTTCTGACGAATAGGAAAGAGAGGAATGAGGACACGGAACCAGAAGGAACCACAGTTCAACAGAAAGAGCAGGGAGATCTGCAGGACTTGGTGAATCAGACAGAAGGGACTTCGGAGACACAGGAAGTGCTAGGCGTTACAGGTATAAGAGGGGATAATAACAGGTCTGATGTGTCGTCGGACGATTCATCTGATTATGTGAAGCGTCTCGCCAGATTGAGAGAATTTGCCCCAATTGAGATGAAGGTTAGAGGGATCAGAGATTGTGGGAAGAATAAGAGACCCAGAACAGTCGGCAAGACAGATAGACAGGAAGAGAGGAACAGTAGTAGCAGCAGAAGAGAAATAAGAAAATCCAGAATTCCAGTGAAAAACGGGAAAGGGAGGTATAGAAGCAAAGACACATCAAATTGTAGCAGTGTCAGAGCATCCAGGATACCGCGGAGTGTAACAAGGACACAGCGAGAGGATTTTATAAGTAGAGGTCGAGGTAACGACGAGTTAAAGGGTACAGAACCTGAGGAAGACATGAGAAGTGTTAGAGAAGCTAAAGAAGTTAAGAGAAACTTAAGAAATATTAGTAGAAGGGAAGTAGAGAAGAGAGTACAGAGAGTTAACAGTGGCTCGGAGAAGATGAAGAAAATCGTCAAAGTGGCTAAGCCAAGCACGGAGGAGATGAAGAAAGCGATAAAGGATGAATTGAGAGGTGCTAGACCCGACACCGTAGTACTAAAGTATGTGCAGAGATTTCTGGAGAAAAGGTTTGATATGGACTTATCAGGAAGAAAAGAAGAAATTCGCAGGCTGGTAAGGAGAGTAATGGAGGAACTTAATTACTGGGGAATCAAAATAGTGGATAGAGACGTGTTCTCTGATTCGGAGTCAAGTTATTCAGAGGAAGAAGATAATTTAGAATTTTCAGAGGACGAGGACACGGAAGAAAATGTAAGAGGTAGAAATAAAGAGAGTCACATGAGGGAAGCATGGTCCACGGAGAGATGCGAAATGGTAAAAAAATTGAGAGAAGAAGTGGGAGAAGAGGGAAATGACAAGAGGGAGAAAATAATTAAAGTGGATGAACCAAGCATGGTGGAGCTGGAGAGGGTGATACGGGCCATCATAACACGGCCTGATTTTAACCTCTGTAGATCCGTAGTATGGCGGATGCTGGAAGGGAAGTATCATATACACTTCCCTGGAACAAGAGATGAAGTAGATATAGTTCTGACAAAAATGTTAGATGACGAAAGGATTGTGAGACGACAGAGAAGGATAGAGCAAGCAAATTGTGATCGAAGTCAGAGAAATAAAGGAAGAAGCAAATATAGAAATTGCTAAACAGATTTCGTGGGAGAGACATAGGGACAAGAAAGCTACTATAGCGAAAATAGTGGAGTTTGAGAGTGAAGTAGAGAGGCGGTAATGATGAAAATGTGGAGATAATGATAAAAAGGTAGGTTAAGGCCAGGGAAGAATGGCGGGGATATTATATGAGAGGTAGAAGAGCCATAGGAGATGGCGAAATCAAGAGTGAGTAATTGAGAGATTGGACGGTGAGGTATGAAGGGTCATGAGAGATGGCATGTACAAAAGAATGATTACGATAATCATGAGTAACCTGGAAGTCACAGAGGAGTGACGAACCTAGAGGGTAAGGTAGAATTGTGAGAAAAAGTTCCAGAGAGGGAACGAGTTTAAGAAGTAGTGCGAGGGCACAGAGATGCTGCGGCGAGTGAATGACTCTTGTTGAGATTTATGCGGAGATGGGATTCTCCGAACTTTAGGGAATAAGGTAAATGGTGAGAGATAGTTCCAGAGAGGGAACAAGATTAATAGGTAGTGTGGAGAGCAAAGATGTTTAGGTGATTGCTAAAGTCTTGTGGAGACTTGTAGGGAGATAGGCTTCCCCGAAACCCAGAGATAAGTAGAATTATGAGAAGAGTATAGAGAATGAAATGAGATAGCAAACAGGAGTAAGAAAGAAAGGAGGAAAAGAGAGAATCTTTGAGAGCTGCTCATAGCAGTTATATGTACAAGATGGAGGCGATAGCTAATTCTTGTATAAAGGGGTAAATAGAGTCCCAACGGACTTATGCGTGATGCTGTAGTTGGGGAAAACTATAATGCATTACGGCAGAACAAGGGGTGTGTCATGGATGCAGTGGCGGAACGACAGGTACTATAGAATTAAGAAACAAGACGAGAGGGAAGACCTGCGAGGGTCTTGTTATTAGTAGAGGTACAAGTTATTGGGGGGAAACGAGTATAAGTTGAAAGGCTGAATTGCAGTCGTGGTGAGAAACGAGAGTAAGGTGAGGGCTGAACCATAATTGAGTGTTGATTGTGGTATATAATTTAAGAAGGTAAAACTTGTTAAAGTTGTAGGTTTAATTGATAATTAAGAAGTTAATCATGTTATTTCTTAAGTATTAACATTTGTAAAGATTTGAGTGATTATGATTAATTAAGGGAATTGTAGGAAAAGGTATAAAATAAATCTGTGGGAGATAGAGTCGGAGAGGAATGATGCTTTAGAACATCATTTTTCTTTGAGGGACCCTGGGGTGAATATGTCACAGGAGCCGTGACATACAAACAAAATGACGTAATAAAAAGGAATAAAGGACTAACTATAAGGAGGAGAAAAGAATACTCTCGATGCGAGCTATGGAAAAGAAAAGTCATAGAGAGACCAACGACGTCATATACAGAACAACGGGGATGAGGTCACACATTAGACAGGAGAGTTACAACATGTCCCCTGATCAAGAAGGTCGTTCCATCAACCCCAGTAGAAAAGAACCAGAATAAAAGGAACCGAAGGAAAGAATCACATGTTATAGTCGCTGATTATGTAATGAACTACCCCATCTACAACGATTATGAACGTATTAGAAGCGGTAAGTCCGGTTGAGACTAAAAAGTGTTGGCATTATAAATATAAGAAATCGGACTTGTAGGTCAAACGTTATTAATTCGAACACTGTCCCAGAGATTCTGAGGAAAGGAGAAACCTTTGGGATGAATGATGTCAATGCTGTGAGGGATTGGTTTTGGAGTGAATCAAATTAATCATGACAGAAACTGAATAAAGGAATTTGACTTTTAAGAAACAGAGTTTTCCTTATATACTCCAATGGGAGTCGTATCGTTGCTTCATTGGTCTAAACGTCGAATTTGAGTTAATTCGTTTTCCCACAAACCCCACCACGGTCCAGCAGAACATCAAATCACTACATCACAACAGGTACCCACTATACGATCAAACCAGAGGAAGAAGAACGCTGTGACACATATTGTCGGGTGTGTTTTTGGTGACTGTTCCCAGTATTAAAGGAATTAAGACAGTGCTGCACATCTGCTCTTGGTAGATGTCAAATATTTCGCTGTGACACGGTTGGTGTTTTTGATGCTGTGAGTCCAGGATTTGAACCTGCCTGGATTGCTACGGACTTTCAAACAATACGCTGTGACAAGAACAACAACAAAAATCTATATGATGCTGTATTAGTTTTACAATAGAACAACAACAAAAACCTATATGATGCTGTGTTAGTTTTACAATAGAACAACAACAACAACCTATATGATGCTGTGTTAGTTTTACAATAGAACAACAACAAAAACCTATATGATGCTGTGTTAGTTTTACAATAGAACAACAACAACAACCTATATGATGCTGTGTTAGTTTTACAATAGAACAACAACAAAAACCTATATGATGCTGTGTTAGTTTTACAATAGAACAACAACAAAAACCTATATGATGCTGTGTTAGTTTTACAATAGAACAACAACAACAACCTATATGATGCTGTGTTAGTTTTACAATAGAACAACAACAAAAACCTATATGATGCTGTGTTAGTTTTAAAATAGAACAACAACAAAAACCTATATGATGCTGTGTTAGTTTTACAATAGAACAACAACAAAAACCTATAAGATGCTGTGTTAGTTTTACAATAGAACAACAACAAAAACCTATAAGATGCTGTGTTAGTTTTACAATAGAACAACAACAAAAACCTATAAGATGCTGTGTTAGTTTTACAATAGAACAACAACAACAACCTATATGATGCTGTGTTAGTTTTACAATAGAACAACAACAAAAACACATATCATTTTTACTCTTGAAAGCCACCTTAAGCCAGCCTTGATTACAATGTGACACAAAACAAAATATCATCTGACAAACGCAACACTCACCTTCTGTAAAGTTTGAAATCTCTGAACGGCATCTTGGAACTGACTCCTGAGCAAGTCTAGCTGAATTTTTTGTTGCTGAAGACAGACAATGGGGATAAAAAGTCAGACAAATTACAACTGTAATGACCAGATGAATAAATCAATGAAACAAATTCTTAACTAGATTTTCTTCTCGCTTGTCCCTTTTGTTTGCCCTCAGTGCAGTACAAGGTCAAAGCTGCAGCTGACCCCTGTATAAGAAGACTGCACTAGTGTACTTCATGCACACTTGAAGCAGTGGATTTTGTAACAATGTTTACCAGTAACAGGAAACTCATTACAACAGGAAGCAATCTGGTAATCAGAAGTGGTGCTCCAAGACAAGCATTCTGGGTAAACAAAATGAGGTTGCCAGCCCTATACATCATAAACTATATTTGGACCTCTACACCACACGGTAGAAGGGGAACGACTAAGTAAGTAACTATATTTGGACCTCTACACCTCACGGTAGAAGGGGAACGACTAAGTAAGTAACTATATTTGGACCTCTACACCTCACGGTAGAAGGGGAACGACTAAGTAAGTAACTATATTTGGACCTCTACACCTCACGGTAGAAGGGGAACGACTAAGTAAGTAACTATATTTGGACCTCTACACCACACGGTAGAAGGGGAACGACTAAGTAAGTAACTATATTTGGACCTCTACACAACACGGTAGAAGGGGAACGACTAAGTAAGTAACTATATTTGGACCTCTACACCACAGGGTAGAAGGGGAACGACTAAGTAAGTAACTATATTTGGACCTCTACACCACACGGTAGTGGGAACGACTAAGTAAGTAACTATATTTGGACCTCTACACCACACCGTAGAAGGGGAACGACTAAGTAAGTAACTATATTTGGACCTCTACACCACACGGTAGTGGGAACGACTAAGTAAGTAACTATATTTGGACCTCTACACCTCACGGTAGAAGGGGAACGACTAAGTAAGTAACTATATTTGGACCTCTACACAACACGGTAGAAGGGGAACGACTAAGTAAGTAACTATATTTGGACCTCTACACCACATGGTAGAAGGGGAACGACTAAGTAAGTAACTATATTTGGACCTCTACACCACACGGTAGTGGGAACGACTAAGTAAGTAACTATATTTGGACCTCTACACCACACTGTAGAAGGGGAACGACTAAGTAAGTAACTATATTTGGACCTCTACACCACACGGTAGAAGGGGAACGACTAAGTAAGTAACTATATTTGGACCTCTACACCTCACGGTAGAAGGGGAACGACTAAGTAAGTAACTATATTTGGACCTCTACACCTCACGGTAGAAGGGGAACGACTAAGTAAGTAACTATATTTGGACCTCTACACAACACGGTAGAAGGGGAACGACTAAGTAAGTAACTATATTTGGACCTCTACACCTCACGGTAGAAGGGGAACGACTAAGTAAGTAACTATATTTGGACCTCTACACCACATGGTAGAAGGGGAACGACTAAGTAACTATATTTGGACCTCTACACCTCACGGTAGAAGGGGAACGACTAAGTAAGTAACTATATTTGGACCTCTACACCACACGGTAGAAGGGGAACGACTAAGTAAGTAACTATATTTGGACCTCTACACCACACGGTAGAAGGGGAACGACTAAGTAAGTAACTATATTTGGACCTCTACACCACACGGTAGAAGGGGAACGACTAAGTAAGTAACTATATTTGGACCTCTACACCACACGGTAGAAGGGGAACGACTAAGTAAGTAACTATATTTGGACCTCTACACCTCACGGTAGAAGGGGAACGACTAAGTAAGTAACTATATTTGGACCTCTACACCACACGGTAGAAGGGGAACGACTAAGTAAGTAACTATATTTGGACCTCTACACCACACGGTAGAAGGGGAACGACTAAGTAAGTAACTATATTTGGACCTCTACACCTCACGGTAGAAGGGGAACGACTAAGTAAGTAACTATATTTGGACCTCTACACCTCACGGTAGAAGAGGAACGACTAAGTAAGTAACTATATTTGGACCTCTACACCACACGGTAGAAGGGGAACGACTAAGTAAGTAACTATATTTGGACCTCTACATCTCACGGTAGAAGGGGAATGACTAAGTAAGTAACTATATTTGGACCTCTACACCACACGGTAGAAGGGGAACGACTAAGTAAGTAACTATATTTGGACCTCTACACCACACGGTAGAAGGGGAACGACTAAGTAAGTAACTATATTTAGACCTCTACACCTCACGGTAGAAGGGGAACGACTAAGTAAGTAACTATATTTGGACCTCTACACCACACGGTAGAAGGGGAACGACTAAGTAAGTAACTATATTTGGACCTCTACACCACACGGTAGAAGGGGAACGACTAAGTAAGTAACTATATTTGGACCTCTACACCACACGGTAGAAGGGGAACGACTAAGTAAGTAACTATATTTGGACCTCTACACCACACGGTAGAAGGGGAACGACTAAGTAAGTAACTATATTTGGACATCTACACCACACGGTAGAAGGGGAACGACTAAGTAAGTAACTATATTTGGACCTCTACACCTCACGGTAGAAGGGGAACGACTAAGTAAGTAACTATATTTGGACCTCTACACCTCACGGTAGAAGGGGAACGACTAAGTAAGTAACTATATTTGGACCTCTACACCTCACGGTAGAAGGGGAACGACTAAGTAAGTAACTATATTTGGACCTCTACACCACACGGTAGAAGGGGAACGACTAAGTAAGTAACTATATTTGGACCTCTACACCACACGGTAGAAGGGGAACGACTAAGTAAGTAACTATATTTGGACCTCTACACCTCACGGTAGAAGGGGAACGACTAAGTAAGTAACTATATTTGGACCTCTACACCACACGGTAGAAGGGGAACAACTAAGTAAGTAACTATATTTGGACCTCTACACCACACGGTAGAAGGGGAACGACTAAGTAAGTAACTATATTTGGACCTCTACACCTCACGGTAGAAGGGGAACGACTAAGTAAGTAACTATATTTGGCAGTGTTCTTATTCTTTGCTTACAAATATCAACACCAGATTTTACCTGCATAAAAACTTTTGAAATGTAAACTAATAACTTTCCATCTTTTTTTTTTTTAAGCAGAGAAATGCTTCAAATCCCTAACATATAAGATAAAAAGGAATCTTTGAGTAAAATACTGTGAGACTACCATATAAGACAAAGTGGATCTTTGAGTAAAATACTGTGAGACTAACATATGACTAAAAGGAATCTTTGAGTAAAATACTGTGAGACTTACATATCAGACTAAAAGGAATCTGAGTAAAATACTGTGAGACTAACATATCAGACTAAAAGGAATCTTTCAGTAAAATACTGTGAGACTAACATATAAGACAAAGTGGATCTTTGAGTTAAATACTGTCAGACTAAAATATAAGATAGCTAAGTTGAAATCATGAAATTGTGAGGTCAAAAATGAGCCAATAATCTGGCAATAATGAGTCAATGACAGGTCAGTAATAAGTTAATGAAACCAAATGTTGAGTCAAGCATAATTCACAGTAAGGTAAATAATAAATCAATGACTGCTGAATGAAGAGTCAATGATGGGTCAAAGATAAGTCATTGATTGTAGATGATGAGTCAAAAGGGTTAATCAATATTACACATTTTTTTTTAAATCACCAGTAGGGAAGTTAATTATTTTGCCAATACCACATTCATATTTAGGTCAGGCAAGAATATCTGTGTGCATTATACATGTTCACAGGGTCTGAGACATTTTCCTAATCATCATCTACAGTTAACTATATTAGAAAGTAAAAGGCAAGTCCACAGATAAGGCTAGTTTGTAAAACTATGTGTACAATAACCCCTGATGAGCTGCACTCATCTGTAACAGATAATGGGTTAAAACTTTTGCTCAAACCTTGTCAGCTCGTTTGCCCACAGCTGCACGTAGAAGCTGAGACGTGGACTGCACTATTTTATTTGTGGTCTGTGACGTCTCGTGACTAAAATACATTGGTGTGGAGAAAAAAGTGAAAAACAAAGTGTAGAAATGAGAATTTCAGCTGTCAGATCATTTAATATTTTACATGCAGTGATATGTTGTTGCTACTTGATCACATTTATTCATCACCAAACATCACGCTGACAACATCCAGTGGAGCATGAGATGAGAAGCAGACACTGTAGATGGATAGGACACACAATGAAGAAACATAATGATAGCATTACAAGGTAGTCCTTGTTCTGGAATCCACAGGGTAAGAGAGGCAGAGGTAGACCAAAGAACAGATAGAGAAGAGAACTGAAGAAGAAGACAAGGATAGAACTTGAGTTGATGGCACAGGACAGGACAGGACAGGACAGCTTGTCATATGTTTGTTGAAGGCCTATGCTCCTTGAAGGGGAATGAATGAAAAAGTATGCCAAATATTGCCGGTTGTCATGTCTCTCTATATCCTACACTCTCTGCCATGTGGTCTGTCTGTCAACACACTTCTCTGTCAGATATTTCTTTCTTCAGCTAAATATACACATTTATCATCATCATTACCTTTCAGTCCCCTGTGGAGCACAAGCCTTCAGTAAACACATTCTAAGTCCTACTGTCTTGAGCCATTTGCTCAAGGTCTTTTCTCCTTTATCTAGACTGTCTCCAATTCTCTTTTTGACATATTTTTGGGTCTCCTTCTATTTCCCTTACCCTGTGGATTCCAGAATAGAGACTGCCTTGAATTTCTTTCAATTGGTTTCCTCAATATGTGTCCTATCTAATGCCAGTATTGTCTCCTCATTATCTTGTTCTACCTGTATGTGTTTGGTTCTTGTCATCAGTTCCATACTGGTCATTTTGTCATACCATTGTTTGGTTCTTCTCATCAGTTCCATATTGGTCATTGATAATTAAAGGTCTTTTTTTAGTGAGGGAGAATCCAAATGTTATATGTAATTAATTATGGTTATGGTGGATGTCTTTATGGCGAAGAAGGTGAGTGTGTTTTGGGACAGTCACTCACAGTAGCGCACACACCAAGTCATGGAATGGTGTAACGTCTGGTGATATTTTAACCATGGTTTATTACAATTATAACATCACGTAGATCTAGACGAATACAGTTACATCGAAACATGAATCTTCATAATGTAGTTAACACACCATACGGCCCTTACACATCCTGGCCTACAAAATCTCTACTCCTCACATCAGTGCACAAAGACTGCGTCTACGGCAGTTATATAATAATCATGGCCTACAAAATCTCTATAGCACATCAGTGCACAAAGACTGCGTCTACGGCAGTTATATAATAATCATGGCCTACAAAATCTCTACTCCACATCAGTGCACAAAGACTGCGTCTACGGCAGTTATATAATAATCATGGCCTACAAAATCTCTACTCCACATCAGTGCACAAAGACTGCGTCTACGGCAGTTATATAATAATCATGGCCTACAAAATCTCTACTCCACATCAGTGCACAAAGACTGCGTCTACGGCAGTTATATAATAATCATGGCCTACAAAATCTCTATACTTCACATCAGTGCACAAATACTGCATCTACGGCAGATATATATAATAATCAAGGCCTACAAAATCTCTATACTTCACATCAGTGCACAAATACTGCATCTACGGCAGATATATAATAATCAAGGCCTACAAAATCTCTATACTTCACATCAGTGCACAAATACTGCATCTACGGCAGATATATAATAATCAAGGCCTACAAAATCTCTATACTTCACATCAGTGCACAAATACTGCATCTACGGCAGATATATAATAATCAAGGCCTACAAAATCTCTATAGCCCTGCGCAGGCATACATTATCCAAAAAACACCTTAGGGCTGACCACCTCAGTCAAAAACCCTGCACACACTGAACCCACGGGAACACACCCCGTTCACACAGTCACGAGAATCTACTGTTCTCTTAACACTGCTCTCAAAAATCCCTGCGGACACTAGCCGCGAGAGCTATTCACACATCACTTAAAACCAGTACAGAAACAGTTCATTATGACCAGAGTTCACCTGCTATCTGACATACTGTCTTCCACGAAACTAAGAGGAGATATCTTTAAACAAATCCATACCAATCTGTAAGCAAGTACTCTAACCCAAAATTAACTCTACTCAACACGTATTTCCCAAGATCATTTCCCTTTCATCACATCTGCACTTATCAGTTTGCCACACTCCCAGGGAAAAAAAAAAAATGATTATATCATTTTTTTTTTGTTGAAAATTAACTCCCAAAAATTTAACGGTCAATGAAGTTATATCAAATACGTACAAAAATTAACTACCAAAAATTTAACGGTCAATGAAGTTATATCAAATATCTCTTAAATTAATTCCCAAAAATTTTTTTTTTAAAATTAATGAAGTTCTATCAATTACCTACAAAAATATACCTATGACAAGAGAACATAGCACATCTACAAAAATATCATCAATAAATGTAAGATAACGACTAAATCATCCAACATAATCATTCAAACATACCAAAATAAAAATTAATCTAATACAAAACCCAAGTTAAGTATACATAGTACAAACTAAACAGAAAATAAATTATCATACGAGAAAAGACAAAATATGAAATGGGAATATGATAAGAATCAAATAGAATCATAAGATGACAATGAAGACAACAATTCCATACATGTAAAACAAATAGAATTATAAGAACCAATTACATTATCTAAAGTCATATAATTAACTTAACACTACAAAGAATGAAAGTATAAATAGCGTAACACGAAAAAAGTATACTAGAAGTATGAATTACATCAAAGATGAAACACGGAAGCATAAACAAAATATCAGACAATATTGAAAAGACAACAGACAAGATGTAAAGAAATGACGAATAGTCAACAAAGAGAGATGAAAGTAAAGATGCAAATGTAAAGAAAGTTGGTAACAACACCTAACAATAACTATCTAAATGTAACAACGTATTGTAAAATACAAAAATGCTAAAGTATATTTATATACTAACACAAAAAAGAAAGCTTATGACAAGCACAGCATAATAAGTAATTTAACTAAATTAAAAGCTTATACATAACTAAAAATAAATTACATCAAATATCATCCAAACAAAAATATTAACGCTAACAAGTTTTGCATTGACACATAGTCAAGCGCTAAATACCAAAAAATACATCCGAACATCAAAACATTTTCAAAGAATTAATGTCACTACATAATAGTAACCTTAACATACAATCTAGCGCTGGCGCAGAAAAAAATAAATATCACAATGTTCAAAACACATTTTCCAAAAATTTACAATACAAAAAATGTTTCTTCTCTTTAGGTTAAATAAAAATAGTATTTTTTTATTTCTAAGTAATATGTAGCTATAATTAATAACTAACAATTAAATTAGCTGAGTAACATAAAAATAATCTTATCTTTAAATAGACACACATGAAAAACGTGTAAGTTTTTTTTCTTCTTTTTAAAAAAAAAATACATCAAAGAAACGTCACATTGGGTAATAAAATGTTAACTACAAACAAAGTTATAAATATATATAAGTGTAATATTATTTATCTTAACTATGTATTATAATCAGATATTTAAATTCTTTAAATGAACAAGAGTATCAGCCGTCGCTGTTAATTCTACCCACTTAATTTAATAGGAAATTTAAGTTAATTCTAGCTGACAAAAAATCGAATCGTTTAAATTATCAAATGTCATAATTTAGAAAAAATGAAAACCAAGTTTCAGAATACGTCCTTAACTTCAACGCAAAATCATTAATAATACATACAAGTTATGTTTAAAATTACCTTTCACTAAACAATTAATTCAAATAATCTGTATATAAATATGTTAATTAAACATGGTATCAAACCCATGATGAAAAACAAAACCAAAATTTTAAGTAGTGCATAAAAACACTCAGGACTATCTACAGAAATGACTATTACATTGTCTCAGTAAATAAGTTTGAGCATAGAAATTATTTAATGCATAATTAAAATACAGTCACATATGTAACAACCAAAACACTATGGCAATCAAATGTTACAAAGATTACATAATATTTCATTAACAACATATAAAGTTCTATACTAAAGAATACAATAACATTCAGTGTTTGTAAACAGAACAAAAAATAAACAGGACCTTTGAAAAAAACAAACAAAAAAAAATTCCTTCGAGGTCTTGCGAACATCTCATCAACACGCAAGGTGACATCATGACACGGTGGGTTAACGTACTGTCTAGGCTCGCTTGAATGGACAAATGGTACATAGTGATCTATATCTCTCGCAGGTAATGTCAAATTAGAATGGTGACTCCGCTCGCAAAGTCGCTCGCTGTGAGACAATACAAATGAAAATATCTATTTTAATCCATGGTAAGATTATGAGTGAACACGGAAAATTCACTTTACAATTACCCGACCTCCGTGGTGTAAGGTTGTGGCCCTCCTGCGATGTCAACAACTCTCGTCACATAGCAGACAACATAGAGACAACTTGACCTATAATTCACAGTTGTCAGTGCGGTAGGCTGAAAAAAATTTACTACCTTCACAAAACCGAGATGATCTCTCAAATCTATCAGCATGACAAGCAAAAGCATTTAAGAACCTATTACCGTTCCTATTACTCTGATTAATAATAATCTTGCTCTTATGTGGAGCACAGCTAACCTGGTTGCGATCTGTATAATTTCTTTTGAGAGCATTGTTATTTGCTCTATTAACACCGTTGTACTGATTTAAATCCCAGTTACAATAGTTATTCTTAATACTTCTTCCCAGATAACAATGTCTATCAGATAGAACTGGCTTTTTAGCAGAAAAATTATTACTTGACTGATGAACTTTCATATAATTACTTCTGCTATAGTTTTCAAAACTTTTAGAATCACAATGTTGAGATCTGTCACATTTTTTCTTGTTTTTAGGCGAAGAAACGTTACCGTAGGATGAACTCCCTTGGTACTTTATAACCTTAGGGTTATGTCTCCTATCACAACTATTTTTTTCTTTGCTTGTGGCAATGTGTTTAAAAAATGAGTCACACTGCCTTGACTGGGTATGACTAGAAGGTTTGACAATCTCTTTATTTTTTTTCACAACATTTGCTTCCTTCATGGAACAAGCAGTAGTATGTTTGTTACTTGTTACTAATTTATCAGATCTGTCAATAAATACGCTGTTGGTTTTTAACACACTGACTTGAGATTTAGCACTGTTTCTTTCCTTATCTACAGGACTGGATATTTACTGTAGAATTTCTCTTTGTTGTTCTGCCGCCAGCAATCATTATCATTGGAATCATCTGTATTGCGTGAGAAGTTATATCTCCCACGGAAAGATCTATGTCCACCATTCTTGACCGTAGAATCCGCAAAAAGTGTAGAAGGCTGGCTTTTTGCTTTAGTGCTCTGATGATAAGCAACTTTCTGTCTATCCCTGTCACCATTGACAGAAGACAACATATTGCTATTCAAGACTACGTCAAGCAGACCATATATTCTTCTTCTTGCTTCTGCAATCTCAATGTCTCTAAGTGCAATCTGTTCACTTAATCTTTTGTTTAAACTATCAGCTTTTAAGACCTTGCAGCTTTCCTCTGCTAGCAAATTTTCAATCTTAATCAATTTGTCTTTCTCCATCATTAATTCTTTCACTCTCTCTTTATCAACCCTCTCAATCTCAATAACATGGCTATCCTTAAGCCTATCAACCTTCTCTAGGGATATAGTATCCTTTTCTTTAATTTGGCGACCACAAATCTCATCGTCACTTAACAGATCAATAAGTGTTTCATTACACAACTTCTCATATTTCTTAATCTGAACTTCTAATTTTCCACAAATCTCCGTCTTCTCTTGAACTTTTTGAGTCAGATTTCTAACTTCGCCATTTTTTTTCCCAATCTGAGCTTCCATCTCTTTAATTTTGCACAATGCCGAGTCTAATTTTGCTCGAACACAAGCAAGCTCAGAATTAGATTTACATAAATCACCTGTAAGTTTAGTTACTTTTTCCTGTAGCTTATTCACTTCAGTAGTACTTTTTAAGCAACTTTCCCTTTGCTCATGTGTACTCTGTTTTATGTCTCCTATTTGCTTCTTCTCTTTTAACTCTTCTTCCTGGTCACTATATATGCCGTCGAGCAATAACGTACGCATACTCTTCAATATGCTATCACGTTTAATACTAATATAATTGTCCAAGAACAGACGAAGGTCCAAAACTAACAACCTCGCTAGATCCTTAGCCATACTCACATGAGGAATTGACTTAAATCTCTCATCAGCAAACTCTCTTAGAGCTCTTGATGCACAAACCAAAAACCTGTCCATAACATGTGACTCAAGCTCTGGGCCTTCTAATCTCTGATAATCTGTCCCCTCTTGAAACAGATACTCTAACACAGGTCTCATATCCTCCGGATCTGTATCAGAATCCATTGTGACTTGTTTACTTAGTCAACCATATATGTCTTAATTAAACTTTCATTATACCAAATCAAGTTTAGATCTCAAATATTGTATCATCAATCCCTGTACATCATCACATTCTATAATTAATCGATATAATTATCGACAACAACAACAATAGTTATCAATAGAATAGGATAGTGCAGATTGAGGCTCGTTGACATGGACAGAAGTGGCAACATTTACACACAACAAAAGCACTTAACTGAAGGTAATCCTGACCCTTTCGCTAACACACTGGATATCACAAAGTTCTGACGTTAAAACACTCCACTGCAGAAAGGTAGAAGGACTAAGCTCTCTTGTCTTCAGATCTCTGCCAATGTACAGTATGTCCTCAACAATGCATCAGACGACAGGAACCGATCACAGCAACTCTGCAAGTTGTCATTTGAGGTATAAGTGCAGACGAACTCTCCAAAATACTGCACCTATAGTTGAATCTGCATATGGAAAGACTGGAACAAGCACTGTAACAATTATGGCATCAATGTCGCTATCAGATAACAGCTATTTGATATCGAAACCAACTGATAACGTTAGTTTAGTTGCTACACACGCCAAGATATGAGGATGGATATGCGCAGTCAGCTGATACCTGTGTACTGTTGAATTAGGCCACGCCCACACAGAGCCAAACATAACACAGTTCAGTGTTCCCACTTGTAATGACTGGTCCAGAATCTGACCTAATTTACCCTCTTGTTACGCGAATGTAATGTGGGTGTTACGACCCGTTGGTTTGGTCCACCACTGATAATTAAAGAGTCTTTTTTTATTGAGGGAGAATCCAAATGTTATATGTAATTAATTATGGTTATGGTGGATGTCTTTATGGCGAAGAAGGTGAGTGTGTTTTGGGACAGTCACTCACAGTAGCGCACACACCAAGTCATGGAATGGTGTAACGTCTGGTGATATTTTAACCATGGTTTATTACAATTATAACATCACGTAGATCTAGACGAATACAGTTACATCGAAACATGAATCTTCATAATGTAGTTAACACACCATACGGCCCTTACACATCCTGGCCTTCAGTGCACAAAGACTGCGTCTACGGCAAAATCTCTACTCCTCACATCAGTGCACAAAGACTGCGTCTACGGCAGTTATATAATAATCATGGCCTACAAAATCTCTATAGCACATCAGTGCACAAAGACTGCGTCTACGGCAGTTATATAATAATCATGGCCTACAAAATCTCTACTCCACATCAGTGCACAAAGACTGCGTCTACGGCAGTTATATAATAATCATGGCCTACAAAATCTCTACTCCACATCAGTGCACAAATACTGCATCTACGGCAGATATATAATAATCATGGCCTACAAAATCTCTACTCCACATCAGTGCACAAATACTGCATCTACGGCAGATATATAATAATCAAGGCCTACAAAATCTCTATACTTCACATCAGTGCACAAATACTGCATCTACGGCAGATATATAATAATCAAGGCCTACAAAATCTCTATATTTCACATCAGTGCACAAATACTGCATCTACGGCAGATATATAATAATCAAGGCCTACAAAATCTCTATACTTCACATCAGTGCACAAATACTGCATCTACGGCAGATATATAATAATCAAGGCCTACAAAATCTCTATAGCCCTGCGCAGGCATACATTATCCAAAAAACACCTTAGGGCTGACCACCTCAGTCAAAAACCCTGCACACACTGAACCCACGGGAACACACCCCGTTCACACAGTCACGAGAATCTACTGTTCTCTTAACACTGCTCTCAAAAATCCCTGCGGACACTAGCCGCGAGAGCTATTCACACATCACTTAAAACCAGTACAGAAACAGTTCATTATGACCAGAGTTCACCTGCTATCTGACATACTGTCTTCCACGAAACTAAGAGGAGATATCTTTAAACAAATCCATACCAATCTGTAAGCAAGTACTCTAACCCAAAATTAACTCTACTCAACACGTATTTCCCAAGATCATTTCCCTTTCATCACATCTGCACTTATCAGTCATCTTGTCATACCATTGTTTGGTTCTTGTCATCAGTTCCATACTGGTCATCTTGTCATACCATTGTTTGGTTCTTCTCATCAGTTCCATATTGGTCATCTTGTCATACCATTGTTTGGTTCTTGTCATCAGTTCCATACTGGTCATCTTGTCATACCATTGTTTGGTTCTTCTCATCAGTTCCATATTGGTCATTTTGTCATACCATTGTTTGGTTCTTCTCATCAGTTCCATATTGGTCATTTTGTCATACCATTGTTTGGTTCTTCTCATCAGTTCCATATTGGTCATTTTGTCATACCATTGTTTGGTTCTTGTCATCAGTTCCATATTGGTCATTTTGTCATACCACTGTTTGGTTCTTGTCATCAGTTCTTCTTCTTCTTCGTTTGTCCTGAAAAGGACGGTGGTTGCGTTGTGTCTGTTTACGCCTAAGCTGTGATATCTGCACCTTTCGGTCGACACATCCGACTTCTGCACAGCATTTTTTAGGACCGGGTTTGCCTTCCCATTGCGATCCACACTCGCTCAGCCAGACTGCACTGCTGCAGACTGTTTCCAGGACCACCACGTGGAGGTGGAGTGCGGTCTTGACCAGCTCTGATTCGCTGGTCCTGACGCAGGCAGTCAAGCTATGAGTCGCTGACTGCGTTCTCTATTGCTGCGTCTTTGGGTCCCGTCATCAGTTCCATATTGATCATTTTATCATATCACTGTTTGGTTCTTCTCATCAGTTCCATATTGGTAATTTTGTCATACCATTGTTTGTTCTTGTCATCAGTTCCATATTGATCATTTTATCATACCACTGTTTGGTTCTTCTCATCAGTTCCATATTGATCATTTTATCATACCACTGTTTGGTTCTTCTCATCAGTTCCATATTGGTCATTTTGTCATACCACTGTTTGGTTCTTGTCTTCAGTTCCATATTGATTATCTTGTCATTCCATTGTTTGGTTCTTGTCATCAGTTCCATAATGGTCATAACATTTCATTCATTCTATTCTGTACAAGCAGCCTGTTATGAAAGTCTGCATTATGTTTCCACTTTAATGGCATATATATAGAGTACTGCACTGTGCAGTCTTGTTGTATACAAAATAGAAAATAAAAAGATCTGTAAAGAAATCTTAGAAAAACTAGGAATGAACAAAGATGCAACCGAAGAGACACCATCAAGACAGAGAAGAATGGAACAGGCTGTCTTTGCAGAAAAGAGATTTTACAAGCTGATAAAACTAGAAACAAAGGTGAAGGGTGTCACTGCTATGACTACCAACACAATCATCTTACATCTTATCCCTCAGCTGAGTGCTATCCTTCTCAGTTCCAAGACTTTTCATTGCCCGTTCAACAGCATTAGCTGCAAAAGAGAAAACAGATTTACTTATAATGTGTAAACTTACTTAGCCGTTCCCCTTCTACCGTGAGGTGTAGAGGTCTTGTGTAAAGATGACTTCAACTTTCATTTACTTATTTTTACCTTCCACAGAATGTCTTCTTCTTTGATCCTTAGCCGCCGACCGTCAAAGCAGTCAGTGGCCATCATGCCTGGTGGCGTCTTGTAGGGCAACAGCAAATTGATTCCACTTTGCTCGGACAGTGGCCATCCTTCGTGCAGTGCCCCAACTCTGGTTCATTTTTTGCATCTCAGCCTCCACAGTCCTCCGCCAAGTTGTTTTTGGTCTGCCTCTCTTTCGTTTTCCTTCAGGAGTCCATAGCATAGCTGTTTTTGTGATGGCATCAGGGTCTCTTCTGAGGACATGGCCAACCCAGCTCAAGCGTCTGCCAGCTATGATGGTGTGAATGTCCTCTTGCTTGCTCCGAGTAAGCAGATCTTGGTTGGTGATGGTATTCGGCCAAAAGATTCTGAGAATTTTTCTTAGGCATGTTGTGTGAAAAGAGGACAATTTCGACATTTCCTTCTCTCTGTAACTCTCCAGCATTCCGCACCATAGAGAAGCACAGAAAGTACACAGCTCTGATATAATCTTAATTTTGTGCCTGTGCTGTACTGAGAGGATTTCCAGATGTTGTTTAGACTAAAAAAGGCTGATCTTGTTTTTTTCATTCTGTTGTTGATGTCTTTGCTTGCTCCACCATATGGTGTTACTATGCATCCTAGGTATGTGAAGGTGTCTGTCTGTTCCAGTTACTGATTCCTTACTGATATGGGCTCAGGGTTGCTCACATTGAGCGTCATGACCTCTGACTTCTTTAGATTGATGTTCAAGCCCACCTGCTGGCTATACTTATTAAGTCTATCCGTTTTTTTTCCTGGATGTGTTGATGTGAATGTGGTAGTAGTGCAATGTCATCTGCATATTCCAGATCTTCCAATGTAGAAAATGTAGTTCATCTTATTCCTCTTGGACTGCACTCTGTTGTCTGGCCCATCACCCAGTCTGTGACTGTTAAAAATAGAGTGGTTGATAAGGGGCATCCCTGTCATACTCCTGTCTTCACCTCAAAGGTTAGGTTGCTCTGCCCAACGCTACACGTAAAGTTGGCATAGAGGCTTTTTATGATTGACACTATGCAGCTAGGAATTCCATAAGCCCTCAGTATATTCCATAAACTGTCCCTATGTATACTGTCAAAAGCCATTTCAAAATCAACAAAATTAATGTACAGTTGTCTTTGCCATTCTGAGCAGTGCTCTATAATGTTCCTGAGGGTAAATATATGATCTATATATGGCCAGGGGCTTTTCCATTTTTTAACCCTTTGATTGCTGTGATGATTTCTTCTTTTCGTGGAATGTCTGTATTAACATCTAGATCATTTTCAGCCTCAGGAACATTGAATTGTGTCTCTGGTGGTTCCTTGTTCAGAGTTTCTCTGAAATTCTCTGCCCATCTTGTTTCCTGTCCCTCTGCTGTCGTGATGAGATTTCCTTGCTTATCTCTTACTAATGTAATATTGTTTGCACCTCATTTTCCGCTGATGATTTTAGTTATTTTGTATACTGTGCTTTGTTCATTTCTCAGTGCTGCCTCTTCTGCCTGTCTTGCAAGATCGTCTAGGAAATTCCTTTTGTTGGCTCGGGTTTGGCGTTTAACTTCCTTGTCCAGCTGACTATACTGTTCACTATATTGTTGCTTTAACCTAGGGGACTTCGCTTCTGTTTTCTTTCTTTTCCTTTCCTTTCTCAATGTTATGGTGTTTAATGTTTCTGGTGTTATCCAGTCTTGCTTCTTCCTTTCCTGGAATCCCAAGCATGATTTGCTGCTTTCCTTATATAATGTTGAAATGGTGTTGAATTTCTGGTCTATATCATCAGTCAATGTCTTTTCCTGACTTTTGGCAAATTGATATCGCTTCTTTATATCAGCCGCAAAAGCTTTTCTGGTAAGGGGGTCCTTCAATTTACTTACTTAGTCGTTCCCCTTCTACCGTGAGGTGTAGAGGTTTGGAAGAGAGAGCACCAGACTATCCTATCGGCTGTCTTCCTCCTGGCCTGGTTCCATAATAGTCCTCGGTCCTTCAAAGATTGTCTAATGTTGTCCTCCCAGCGGACTCTGGGTCGTCCTGGGGGTCTGGATCCCTGGCTCTTTGTTTCCCATGCTTGTCGTGGTAGCCGATCTTCTCCCATTCTGCAGACGTGGCCAAACCATCTTAGTTGGGACTGTTCTACTTGGGTCTGCAGGGGGTGGCATTTTAGGCCTTGACGTATCGTCTGGTTGCGGACCATGTCTCTTCTTGTTACTTCAACCAACTTCCTCAGATACCTCATTTCTGAGGTTGTAGTGATCACTTCCGATCTCTGGCCCCCTCCAGACTCTAGCATCCCGGACATATCTGAATGAGCTCCTCCTAACAATGGCATAGTCGATCACTGACTTCTCATTCTTTGTTGGTTCACATCTAGTGTATGCATGTATGCGCTTATGGGGGATCACTTTCTGTCGCTTGTCATTGAGAGTAATATCTTCCGATCTCCATCCCATTTAGATGGTCTGCATTGAAATCACTGCATCAAGAATCTGAGGCTCGAGAATTCGACTTTCCATCCTCATTTGGCCCATACACTTGACCAGATTGTATGGTTTCTGAGAGTATCGTTCGTCGCCTTTAGAATCAGTCCGGTTTTCTCTCTTATATTTCGTGTAATCATAGTTTAAAGCAAACAGGTGATTGGCCTGTTGTGCCTTTGCATGGTGGAGGGGCTGCCTCCTTATGGCCTCCATGCAGGCCGCCCTCCTCCTTTTTCATCCGGGCTTGGGACCGGCATAGGCGGAGTTGTCCTTCAATTTGCTGATGTCAAACCTTTTCTGTGTAGTTACAGTTGGTCCAGCTGTTTGCAACTACTAAATGGTGATCACTTCCCACATCCGCACCTCTTTTTACCTTCACATCTTGTAATGCATGTCTCCATCTACCGTTAATCATAATGTGGTCTATCTAGTTTCTGTCCCGACCATTTGGTGATTCCCATGTTAATCTGTGAATTTCTTTGTGTGGGAAAATGTTTCTCCAATGACCAGGTTGTTAATGCTACAGAAACTTATTAATTTATCCCCATTTTTGTTTGCTGTTCCGCTGTCGCATTTCCCCATTACTCTTTCATTCTATGTATTGTGAGTTCCAACTTTCGCATTGAGGTCTCCCATTACTATGATAAGATCATATCTAGGTGTGTCTTCCATTTCTTTCTGCAGTTGTTGATAGAATTCATCCTTGACTTCATCATCGCTGTCATTCGTTGGTGCGTAGCATTGTCCACAGAATGTCATTAACCCATTTACCATTAAATTTGTTCCTTGCTCATTTTTATTTTTAAGTCAGGCCACCCCGACACAACCCTTCAATATTTTTGACAAAAATAAGAGGATTTTTCTCATTCTTCACCTACTGTCAGACTTACGTTTGAACATTTTTAAGAAAACAGTGGTCAGTCTGAGGTTGTTGGTATCTCCACAGAGTTTGTCCAGGAATGGTACTCATGACAGCATATGTATTTTCTATGTCCCTCATATGTTGGGGCAATGAGAGTAAAGACTACGTGTTCTGAGTCAGCTGTTTTCATTTTAGCCCCGTGCTAAGTGGCCTATACACCCCAGGGTAGAAGCTGTATGCTATGAAAGAGAGATGTATGCTATGAAAGAGACAGCTGTATGCTACCAAAGAGAGAGCTGTATGTTAACAAAGAGAGAGATGTGTGCTATCAAAGAGAGAGCGGTGTATGCTATCAAAGAGACAGCTGTATGCTATCAAAGGGGGAGCTGTGTACTATCAAAGAGGGAGCTGTGTACTATCAAAGAGGGAGCTGTGTACTATCAAAGAGAAAGCTGTGTGCTATCAAAGAGAGAGCTGTATGCTATCAAAAAGAGAGCTGTATGCTATCAAAGAGAGAGCTGTATGCTATCAAAGAGAGAGATGCATGCTATCAAAGAGAGAGCTGTGTGTTATCAAAGAGAAATCTGCATGATGTCAAAGAGAAAGAGCTGTGTGCTATCAAAGAGAAATCTGCATGCTGTCAAAGAGAAAGAGCTGTGTGCTATCAAAGAGAAATCTGCATGCTATCAAGGAGAGAGAGCTGTGTGCTATCAAAGAGAGAGCCATATGCTATCAAAGAGAGAGCTGTATGCTATCAAAGAGATAGCTGTGTAATATCAAAGAGGGAGCTGTGTACTATCAAAGAGGGAGCTGTGTATTATCAAAGAGAAAGCTGTGTGCTATCAAAGAGAGAGCTGTATGCTATCAAAAAGACAGCTGTATGCTATCAAAGAGAGAGCTGTGTGCTATCAAAGAGAGAGAGAGCTGTGTGCTATCAAAGAGAGAGAGCTGTGTGCTATCAAAGAGAGAGAGCTGTGTGCTATCAGAGAGAGCTGTATGCTATCAAAGAGAGATGCATGCTATCAAAGAGAGAGCTGTGTGCTATAAAAGAGAAATCTGCATGCTATCAAAGAGAGAGAGCTGTGTGCTATCAAAGAGAAATCTGCAAGCTATCAAAGAGAGAGAGCTGTGTGCTATCAAAGAGAGAGCTGTATGCTATCAAAGAGAGAGATGTGTGCTATCAAAGAGAGAGATGTATGCTATCAAAGAGAGAGAGCCATATGCTATCAAAGAGAGAGCTATATGCTATCAAAGAGAGAGCCATATGCTATCAGAGAGAGCTGTATGCTATCAAAGAGAGAGCCATATGCTATCAAAGAGAGAGCCATATGCTATCAAAGAGAGAGCTATATGCTATCAAAGAGAGAGCCGTTGTTGCAGGGGCGGCCATTAGTTTTTACAGCGGTTCGGTAAAATTAGCCCAACGGATTGTTGAGAGCTTAAAAGTCAATCGTGGAATCTGGGTTTACATTTCATCTTCTTTAGAGCTTCGTGCCTTTGATGTTAAGTACGCGAATGTGGGTTTAAATTACCTTGAGGCCATGATAAATGATGATTGAATTTCCAAATGTTCATAGACTGGATAAGTCATGGCTAGAGTCCAAACAAACAATTTATTATACATTCTGTAGACATCGAACGTTGATTATGAATTTGCATCACAAATATAAATTAGAATCCTATGTTGAATTAGCTATCTTGCATATCAGTCCTTTGTCTCGTAATATGAATTATTGTAGGCAGAACGACATAACTATATGCACGTGTGGTTGGAAAATCCAACAACCGACAGTGAGATTATGCGTCTGGCACTAGTATAACTAAAACGGACTGTTAATTCATCTCGACAAGGTTTAGTCAATTACTAACCTGTAACTTCATCTTTCTTCATCATAACAGTGGACTGACCCATGTCCATGAGAAAATACAATATAACCGTGTGGCCTTCCCTGCCCGACACTATAAGAATATAAAGACACGTCTTCTCCGTTTGACGGTCATTTGAAAAAGGGTCCCGTCTCTTGGTCACCGTGCGTGACTACCAACGCTGAAACGTCACAGCGTTCACTAGGCTAATAATACTTTTACATTACATTAAACGTTGTAACCCCTAAAATCGCATGCTGCTAACCTCTAGCAGACAATGCCAATTAATCTACCGTAACAATTCCCTGTCCACCGGGGGGAAAAAAATCTATTAGATAGATTTTTTTTTTTTCAAAAACCTATCTGAATGAATATCAAAAAATTTAACAATATCAAAAAATTTAACCAAAAAATGCGGCATATGGCCTACGATGTTCTGTCTAGAACAAATGTCGTGGTCATGTCGACTAACTAACAGTCATCTAATATATTAATGATCATATTATACATAAATGTTATACATAAATTTTATATGAACTAAAAGAGAATGGCTAATGTTGATATCTAATTAAATAATTAATTAACTTAAAATATGTCGCAATGAAATGTCACGTTAGACTAATCTAAAGATTTAAAATTAAACTAATTAATTATATTGAGTGTGTAATAATAATAATGTTGTTGAAAATATAATGTAAGAAAAATAAAAGGATATGTTAAAGAGAGAAATAAATAAATGAAGAATAAAGTAGAGAAAAAAGTAATGTATAAATTTAACTTAGTTATGTGTGTTGGACATTAATTAAGTTTAGTATAAAGTTGTTAATACCTATCTAAATTAACCAATTTAAACAATAATGTAGTATGTGATGTATCCACATAATTATTAACTATATAATATAATAGTTACATACAATAACATTATCTAAGAATCATGTGAGTTCTTATTTTTTTCTTCTTTCATATATTTTTTCAAATTTCATTTCATTTTTTTTTTTTCATATTTATCTCACTTTCATTTTAATTTCCATTATTTTAACGACTTAATTAAAATTAATTAAAGCTGGATAAGATGATCCATACGTAGGCTTGATCCTTGTGAATTCCGATTAACAAACAAATGTTTAAGTGTTTCAGTTCATAAGTATCGACGTTATTGACAATAGTTCATGTCGCATACTGAGTTACTTTGATAGTGTTTTCTATTATTTTCACTTGATGCACGGAAATGTGTCCAATGGTTTTAACATGAATGGATATCAAGCAAAGTCCTGGCGTAAATATGAACATAGAGTCAATTGATTTCATTCATTTCGTATATAAAGTCTTTAGTAAGCAGATATTTGTATTGTAGGCAATAGTTCATGTCTATGTAGAACAGCATTTATAGTGCTATGTCTCTTGAGTAAGTATCTGCGATGTTATTATAGTTCAGGACTCGACATCAGTAGGGTTTCAAGATAGAGTATCTGCGAAGACGTTATCTGCTCCTGTGATGTATTCGATTGAGAAGTCAAAAGGTTGAAGGAGAACAGCGAATCTGGTGAGCTTTGGACTTTTATGATTCGCCCGTCGTAGTGATGCTACGGCTTTCTGATCTGTCTGTACTACGAACGGGGCTCCCAGCAGGAACTTCTCCAATTTCGTTATCGCCCACACAACTGCTAAAAGTTCGCGGTCGACAGTGGAGTATTTGACTTCTGGTGGTTTCCGTTTCCGTGAGACGTACAAGTTTGGATGGAGGATGTCGTCATGATATTGGAGCAAACATACGCCAATTCCGTACATACTCGCATCTGTGCGGAGAATAAACTTTTTGGAAGCATCAGGTAGTCTCAAAATTGGTGGGTTTGAAAATATATCAATAATTCACCGAAATATTCTATTAAACTTACCAGTCCATGTCACCTTCACTGGCATGTCTTGTTTTAACCAAGATGACAAATGAACTTATGCTGCATTGGGCTGAGCATAGTTAAAACATTTAACCACCTTACTGTCTCTTGTAGGCATGGTTAAAAACAAATAAGACAGAAAACGTGTACAAATTTAAAGATGTTAAGAATAAAAAATGTTTTTTTCAAGAAGAAAAAATCAATAAATCAATCTATATTAGGGTAGATGATTAAGAAAGATAAGAAATGATGACTGACTATGCTGAGTCATCAAGAAAATAAAACACAAGTGTGAAAGTAAACCATTATCTGCGTAACGCAGAATCAGGTACTAATTGTAACTTTAGATAACGGTGATGAAAATAAACACCATTATCACGCTCGATTACCCAACGAGCGTCTCGATTGTTACGAAATGTAACCATCGCCTGTCTATTCTGCCCATTGCATGATGGCAGAAGACGAACAAACTTAACGTTTGCTGTATAATCAAAAAAATTTATAAGTGCCTGCCAGGTAGTATCCTGCGGCAGATTTCGCACTAACACTGTGCGAGAATACGCATTTTTACCAATATATGTAGTATCATTGTCACGAAATAGTGGACAATGATGATATGTATTCTTTGTCAAAGAATTAACCTTCCCCCTCAACACCGACACTGTCTTTTTATTAGATGATGTATCATCCTGACTGGACTGAGGATGACACCTATTATTATCAAAGGTATTAAGTTTACTACATGTCGTAGATATGTCTTTGCTGGGCAAAGTAAAAACTTTGCTGTTAGACTTATTTGTCTTAACTTCATTATCCCTGTTCTTCCTAACTCCACCATTATTCTTTAAACTATTATTCTTCCTCGTAATGTTTTTGTCAATGTTGACAACGTCAACAGTTTTATTAGGATCAGTTATATCATTAGTATGTTGTCCAATAGATCTATAATCCTCATCAATTTCCAGGATAGTACTCAAAGTGAAGTTGGAAACTGCTGTGCCACATGTATTCATGTTGTTGGCACGAAGTGTAGCCATAGCAACAACAGCGTTAGCGTTGCTAAAAGAATGCAAATTTTTTTTCTCCCAATCATTAATTTCTTTAGGAGTGCAATCTTTACTCCCATGTATGCATCCTAATGTAAGATCAGCTGATGGATTCTGTAGCATGCACACCTTGACATTACCTGAAAAAAATGGTGTATTAACATGTACTATGGCAGTGGGGTAGTACTCAATAGTACCCCCGAAGGTCATGCAACGGACATAGTCCCCTGTTGCACAGCTAGGATGTACCAGAGACTGCCGAACTCCAATGGTTGTTGATCCAGAATCTTTTAAAACTGAGACCACGGATCCATTAACTAATCCTCTATTGAACATCAGCGTGCCCTTGCCATCGTTCGCTGAAAGACCAACTGCTGTATGACGGTGTCCACAATTCAGCACCGTTTCTTTGGCCTTCTGAAAAATAGTATTACAATCTTGGCAACTATTTGCCACGTTATAATTCATTGCAAAACAAGTAGAAGAAGACTGTATTTTGTTATTAGTAGGTGAACTCTGAACCCCAGGGGTTGTAGCAGTAGTAACGGCTGCCCCTGTATTATGATTATAATCTGTCGATCTACGAGAATGAGAACGATGACGAGAATAATCAGTTGAATTATTCCGTTGTCCTCTATTGTAACTGTTATCTTGATGTCTCGAGTTATAATTATAGCTGTTGTTCCAATTGTTACCGTTATTATCATTATATGAACGATTATAACTTGAGTTACGTGGATTACTGTTGTATCTGGACTGAGGTGAATAATTTCTGTTTTGTGGTCTTCCTCTATTAAAGTTATTGTTAAAGCCATTACGTCCCTTATGAAAATTAATGTCATAGTTTCCCTTGAACCTACCTCTGTCCACACTGTGTGTTCTAGGTTTGTTATTACTATGATATGCCATATTGGAGGCTACAGGAAGAGGTTCTCTTATTAACGAGCCAGAAATGTTAGCATTCGGATGAGCGGTGCAGTAATTTAAAGAAATTTTTTCTAATTCATCAATAGTTTCTGGTTTCCGTTCTTGCAGATAAGCAAAGAATGGTGGGCTGACAGAAGATAACACTTTATCCCTCAGTAACAAATCGACTAACTTGTCGTAAGATTTGTTGACACCTGCCAGTTCAACCCATCTGTTAAAAGTATTGCGTATGTTAGCAATAAAACCTGAAAAGTCTTTATTATTATCTGGCAACAAACTTTTGAAACGTAATCTACATGCCTCTTCGTTCAAATGGAACCGACGTAATAACAAAGTCTTAATGGCCTCATAGTCTGTGGCTAATGTCGGATCAATATTTTGTGCTGCACTTGCAGGTTCGCCATCCAGAAATTCCTTGAGTTTAAGTGCCCATGCTGTTTTGTCAAGGTTATTGACCTTACATATATCCTCAAAGCGCGCCAGCCATGATGATAGATCGTCCACGTGTAACTTGAATGGTGGTAGCTTAAAGTAATAATTGCCCTTAAGTCGGTTGGAAGAAGATCCCGATTGAGCATTTTCATTTTGGCTTGCTGCAGCACCCTGCGAATTAAGTTTTGCTGTTTCCAATTTAAGCCGTTGCAATTCCATTTCTTGCTGCAGTATGATTTCCTGTCGTTTCAATTTATTCTCTTCTTCAATCCGTAGGATTTCATCTCTTGCCACCTTTCTTTCTTCTTCTTGTCTTAATTCTGCTTTCTTTTCCGCCTCTTTTCTTTCAAGTTCTTCCATCTCTGCCTTGGCAATAGCTTTCCTTTCAGCCTCTTTTCTTTCAAGTTCTTCCATCTCTGCCTTAGCAATAGCTTTCCTTTCAGCCTCTTCTGCCTTATATTTTGTAAATTCAGCCAATGCATAAGCCTCGAGAACTTCTCCTTTTTTTTCAAAATCTTTACCATTTTTAATAAAATAGTCTAAGTTAAGCATCTTGACGTTAATTTATTTAAGTATTCAATTACTTATGTCTAGTAATCACTAATAAAGTCTATGTAGATATTTGTAATTACTCACCGAATGAATAATCACTACAAGAAATTGCAATATTCCTGTACTGTTATTTATAAGTTCCACAAATCTATAATATTTTGTAAAAATATTATATATATACCCAATAATATCTATCATAAATAGTTATGATAGTTAGTTATCTAAGGTGCTGAAATTATATCATGCACTTAATATTAGTATTCAATAATTATGGGTATTATCCCTAAATAATTAGGTTATTTAATCTTAATAGTTACTAAGTTCACAATGTAGTGCTGAGAAAATGTACTAATTAACATTTAATATGTCTTAATATGTTATAAAGTTATAATAATTAATCATGGTATATTATGCCATAATCATGAGCTATAAAGTGCATTGCCCATTTCTTGGACCACCACTGCAAATTGGTGCAAAGTCCCTAATTCCTCCTTAAAACTCATAAAAATTTAATCATATTCATCTACACTATTATTAATGAATAAATTATAGCATTAGTATTAAATTATAAAAGGATGAAATGAAGACAAACAATACAATGTGTTAAACAAGGATTACAGAACAGTATCACCATACGACAAGACATTTTCACAATAAAAAATGCATTTATAACTAAGTAGTATAAAACGGAAGTGAGAGATTAAGAATGAACTGAATAGAAAACTAACCTGCGTACACAAAAATTAGTGACGTATACATGGACTCATTAATGATTGTACAAAAAATATAAACTGAATAATAGTCAGATCAGAGAAACACGATAGATTACAAACATTGTTACAGAAATGAATAAAAATTAGAACTAAATACACTAAAATACGCCAATTATAACTAGACTGGACATCTAACATGCACGGTCAATTAATTGCAATTACGAAAGAACGAAAATCATCGGAAGGTCGTCGATGGGTTCTTCGTTAAAAAGCAATTAACTAACGGCCTTAAGGAACATTCAGAATGAATATCGGCATCCTCAGAGCCATGTTATTCATTCCAAACCGCCGCCCATCCATACCCACAAATAAGGGACAACATCAACGGAAAAAACAGATATAACATAGATATATAATAAATAGGGAGGACATGCCTGCACAGCGAAATGGACTTAGTATTGTACTTTATGAAGGACAATCGTCCGAAGTCTAAACTTATCTTTAAAAGGCTCCGGCGATGTCAAGTTCATCAACGGACTAGATCAATGCCTAGTACTGTTTGCTCTTGATTGGTTGATAACCGTATTCAATCGTCTGGTCTTCTTGATCAAGTAAATCTTCATCAAACTTGGAATGCATTGACGGTTGTACTTTCAAAGCGCGGTATCTACGCATGATGTAGTGACGTCAGATTGGCATTTCGTAGTTATGCATTGAACTTCGTTTTTCTGCATCATGTGACTTTCTTGTAATAGTAAACAGTTTGTAAAAGTATGTAAACAAGAAAAAATTTTCCTTTTTCCTTTCGTTCAGTGATGGCCAACTAATTCTTTCTTTCGTTCCCCATCAATGGCCAACCAGTTGTTGCAGGGGCGGCCATTAGTTTTTACAGCGGTTCGGTAAAATTAGTCCAACGGGTTGTTGAGAGCTTGAAAGTCAATCGTGGAATCTGGGTTTACATTTCATCTTCTTTAGAGCTTCGTGCCTTTGATGTTAAGTACGCGAATGTGGGTTTAAATTACCTTGAGGCCATGATAAATGATGATTGAATTTCCAAATGTTCATAGACTGGATAAGTCATGGCTAGAGTCCAAACAAACAATTTATTATACATTCTGTAGACATCGAACGTTGATTATGAATTTGCATCACAAATATAAATTAGAATCCTATGTTGAATTAGCTATCTTGCATATCAGTCCTTTGTCTCGTAATATGAATTATTGTAGGCAGAACGACATAACTATATGCACGTGTGGTTGGAAAATCCAACAACCGACAGTGAGATTATGTGTCTGGCACTAGTATAACTAAAACGGACTGTTAATTCATCTCGACAAGGTTTAGTCAATTACTAACCTGTAACTTCATCTTTCTTCATCATAACAGTGGACTGACCCATGTCCATGAGAAAATACAATATAACCGTGTGGCCTTCCCTGCCCGACACTATAAGAATATAAAGACACGTCTTCTCCGTTTGACGGTCATTTGAAAAAGGGTCCCGTCTCTTGGTCACCGTGCGTGACTACCAACGCTGAAACGTCACAGCGTTCACTAGGCTAATAATACTTTTACATTACATTAAACGTTGTAACCCCTAAAATCGCATGCTGCTAACCTCTAGCAGACAATGCCAATTAATCTACCGTAACAGCCATATGCTATCAAAGAGAGAGCTATATGCTAACAAAGAGAGAGCTGTATGTTAACAAAGAGAGAGCTATATGCTAACAAAGAGAGAGCTATATGCTAACAAAGAGAGAGATATGTTAACAAAGAGAGAGCTATATGCTAACAAAGAGAGAGCTATATGCTAACAAAGAGAGAGCTGTATGTTAACAAAGAGAGAGCTGTATGTTAACAAAGAGATAGCTGTATGTTAACAAAGAGAGAGGTGTATGTTAACAAAGAGAGAGCTGTATGTTAACAAAGAGAGAGGTGTATGTTAACAAAGAGAGAGCTGTATGTTAACAAAGAGATAGCTGTATGTTAACAAAGAGAGAGTTGTATGTTAACAAAGAGATAGCTGTATGTTAACAAAGAGAGAGGTGTATGTTAACAAAGAGATAGCTGTATGTTAACAAAGAGATAGCTGTATGCTAACAATGAGAACACTGTATGTTAACAAAGAGAGAGTTGTATGTTAACAAAGAAAGAGCTGTATGTTAACAATGAGAATGCTGTATGTTAACAATGAGAGAGCTGTATGTTAACAATGAGAATGCTGTATGTTAACAATGAGAGCTGTATGTTAACAATGAGAGAGCTGTATGTGAGATGCTCGTGTAGTTACTGGTGGTCTCTAAAGAGATAAAGAAAGAATAGAACTACTGCAACCTCAAGCATGACAACCTCAAGCATGACAACCTCAGGCATGACAACCTCAGGCATGACAACCTCAGGCATGACATACAAGGCATGTATGTGGATTTAATAAGAGGTTGTGTATGTGGATGACAACCTCAGGCAAGTAATATGAGCTTGTGTATGTAGATGATAACCGCAGGCAAGTAATAAGAGGTTGTGTATGTGGATGACAACCTCAGGCAAGTAATAAGAGGTTGTGTATGTGGATGACAACCTCAGGCAAGTAATAAGAGGTTGTGTATGTGGATGACAACCTCAGGCAAGTAATACGAGGTTGTGTATGTGGATGACAACCTCAGGCAAGTAATAAGAGGTTGTGTATGTGGATGACAACCTCAGGCAAGTAATAAGAGATTGTGTATGTGGATGACAACCTCAGGCAAGTAATACGAGGTTGTGTATGTGATTGACAACCTCAGGCAAGTAATAAGAGGTTGTGTATGTGATTGACAACCTCAGGCAAGTAATAAGAGGTTGTGTATGTGACTGACAACCTCAGGCAAGTAATAAGAGGTTGTGTATGTGGATGACAACCTCAGGCAAGTAATAAGAGGTTGTGTATGTGATTGACAACCTCGCACAAGTAATAAGAGGTTGTGTATGTGATTGACAACCTTGGGCAAGTAATAAGAGGTTGTGTATGTGATTGACAACCTCAGGCAAGTAATAAGAGGTTGTGTATGTGATTGACAACCTCGGGCAAGTAATAAGAGGTTGTATATGTGGATGACAACCTCAGGCAAGTAATAAGAGGTTGTTTATGTGACTGACAACCTCAGGCAAGTAATAAGAGGTTGAGTATGTGGATGAAAACCTCAGGCAAGTAATAAGATGTTGTGTATGTGGATGACAACCTCAGGCAAGTAATAAGAGGTTGTGTATGTGGATGACAACCTCAGGCAAGTAATAAGAGGTTGTGTATGTGGATGACAACCTCAGGCAAGTAATAAAAGGTTGTGTATGTGGATGACAACCTCAGGCAAGTAATAAGAGCTTGTGTATGTGGATGACAACCTCAGGCAAGTAATAAGAGCTTGTGTATGTGGATGACAACCTCAGGCAAGTAATAAGAGCTTGTGTATGTGGATGACAACCTCAGGCAAGTCATAAGAGGTTGTGTATGTGGATGACAACCTCAGGCAAGTATTAAGAGGTTGTGTATGTGGATGACAACCTCAGGCAAGTATTAAGAGGTTGTGTATGTGGATGACAACCTCAGGCAAGTCATAAGAGGTTGTGTATGTGGATGACAACCTCAGGCAAGTAATAAGAGGTTGTGTATGTGGATGACAACCTCAGGCAAGTAATAAGAGGTTGTGTATGTGGATGACAACTTCAGGCAAGTAATAAGAGGTTGTGTATGTGTATGACAACCTCAGGCAAGTAATAAGAGCTTGTGTATGTGGACGACAACCTCAGGCAAGTAATAATAGCTTGTGTATGTGGATGACAACCTCAGGCAAGTAATAAGAGCTTGTGTATGTGGATGACAACCTCAGGCAAGTATTAAGAGGTTGTGTATGTGGATGACAACCTCAGGCAAGTCATAAGAGGTTGTGTATGTGGATGACAACCTCAGGCAAGTCATAAGAGGTTGTGTATGTGGATGACAACCTCATCGTGTCAAAAAATTGCTACATAAACCACTGCTACAAGAGCATGTGAAAGCTTGTTGCAAGGACACCAGCGGTTGCTATGGCAATATGCTCTGTAAGGATTGCAAAGGAAAATGATGATGATGATATGCTACAAGACAAAAAATATGATATGGTACAATGTCAAGGTCAACATTATGAAATATACGTACCTCCATTGTTTATCTTGAAAATATTGCTTCGGATCTGTTCAGTGAGCTGGGTGACTGATCCGCCATTGTCATCGCGAAAATCTCTGTAATTTGGGTCATCCCGGTACTCTCGTATTGCTCCGTAATTTGACATCGTGGATTGTTATCTTGGGAGATGCAAGGAATATGGAGATAAATCATGAGTTTAAAGAACAATTTGTTTATATGTTTTAGTTGTAGTCATCATTACAAGTTATCACTGATGTGAGATTTTACATACAGGTCCCTGCACAGAAAAGAAGGACTAAAATAACAGAATTATCAATATGTAATGGATGGACAGAACTAAACAAATAACAATGCAATAAGAACTGAGAAAACAGCGCTGGATGATAGGACATATAATTTCAGGCATATTCTTTTAGCATCCCAAGGCAGTCCTAGTTTTGGAATCCCTAGGAAGAAGTCAAAGAAGACATTTAAACACATGGCAAAGAGAGCTGAAGAAAGACACAACAAGCATAAAGAAAATATGGACAAATTTGAGGAAGTTCATGGAACATGATGATGATAATAATTAATCACAGACTAATTTCAGCAAATAAGAAAATGAAAAGGGCCATAATTTTATGAAAAAAACCACATTTTAACACTTGACAGAAATGAAAGTTAGAGCATACTATTACTGTTGACCAGAATGAACATCAATGCACTCCAGGAAACCCTTACGTGTTTAGTCTCCCTTCGTAATGCTGAATGGTATGAATGGTAATCGTTTCTGTTGCGCGCTGGTTGTAACCACGCTAGATGCATCCTCTCATACGTCCGTCCACCTCTGCTAGTCTTAAGTTTGATGCCAAATCAGAGCAATCTTAGCCTTGATGATTCATCAATTGCAGTGTTATTCTCTAATAGGCGATCATTAAATGACTTCAGTATCTCTCCCTTATCCATATCCAATGTCCCCACTATGGGTGGTCATCTTGAAGCTAGTCTGTCAGTTCTCTCATTGCTGTTTACCCCTCCATGACTAGGACAGTAGATGCACACCAGTTCTTGAAAACTCTAGGCTTCTATGGAAGTTTTCCACTCATGCCATAACCATCCATTTTGGCATACTAGTACTCTTTAAGCGTTGAGTGGCAGAGTGGCTAGAGTGCTTGCTTCTCAAGGCAAAGTTTGGGTGTTTGAAACCTGATAGTGTCACACTCCACTCAACCCAGCTATAAATGGGTATCTGATTCTGCTCTTGAGTTAAAGAAGGCAAAGATAGCAAGGAAGAGAACCATTCATCTCACCTTATTAAGCTGAGACCAGAGTTGCCACATGGAATTTTGAAGAAAAAAAAAAAAACACAGAAATATGTAGATGTTGAATATGCGCTGTCTTTAGAAAATTCATGTGTATTTATGAACTTCAATTATTTCTTATGGTATTTAACTTCAAAGTAAGTGGCAGAAATAAGATTATCATTTTGTATTAAAGAAAATATTACAAATAATTGGCTGTCCTCAAAGTAAAATATGCACCATATGTTATTTCAAGGAAAATGCTTAATGCTTTCAACAAAAATTCTGCACAATAAAATTTTTAAAACTAGCAAAAATAAGCATCACAAGTACAACATACGACACAAAATTTAACATTAGAATAACTAAGTTTCCAGGAAAAAAATTAAAAGTCTTTATATCACTAAACTCTGTAGTGTCCCTTGTATTTAGTCAGTTTTTTCAAAATAACTTAGTGACAATGTCCTTCCTTAACATCTTCTATAAGTGACTTGACTAGACTCCAAATAAAGGATTTTTATACTATGTGGAGTCCTTAGCAATCAACCTATATCTGCAACTGTATCACACTGTAGTTTTTTGGTCTGTTTATTTTTTCAAAGACTTTCTTGAAAATAATACATTCTTTCAACACATGCTGAAGAGTGTGCAAGTTCTAAAAGTGTACACATAAAATCAAACCAGGGACAGAATTTGACTTGCTGGTTGCCACTTTGAACATACTTTAGCCCATTCCAAAATGATTGTGGCTCTATGTCAAGTAAATGGCTTAAGGATTCTCTGGCAGAGCAACATTTTTACTGACGATTCACCAATATGCTCTTCTTCTGATGGGTCATACCGATGTACTGACTGGCATGGTGAAAGCAAATGAAAGATTCAAACAATGTGATCCACTGAAATGATTCATTTCAAAGCTTTACTTCGTTTTTTTGTTTGTTTGTTTTTTTTTAAAGATGGATCAAACCATATGTTTCCCAGAGCCTTATTTTTTTGGTACCTGAACCAATGGACCAAAAACTCGCATGCAGTTAAATTTGCTTCTGTTATCTGAAGTACTGACCACAATTTTTTTCCTTAAAGGTTTTGCCTTCGTGAGGTGAGGCATGTTCCTTTCAACCTAGAATTAAGTCTGTTGATAATATAAGAGTGCATTTGCCATTCAAAAGTAAATGAACTGTTATCTGATAAATTTTAAACTCTAAAAAGAACTACTAGTTTATAGTAGCAAGCTTGGTGAAGCCCTGAAATGGACTGCTAGCACTTGCAGGGTAATAAACACAAAACCTTGAAATGGACTGCTAGCACTTGCAGGGTAATAAACGCTAAGCCCTGAAATGGACTGCTAGCACTTGCAGGGTAATAAACGCTAAGCCCTGAAATGGACTGCTAGCACTTGCAGGGTAATAAACGCTAAGCCCTGAAATGGACTGCTAGCACTTGCAGGGTAATACATACTAAGTCCTGATATTGTATCTATCAGCTACAATAAGGGCTAACTAGCTATGCCAACGCTGCATAAATTGTCTCAAAATGCGATTTTAACTAACCAGATTGGCCAATGAATTGCTTTTAGATACTGGTAGGGACCCAAGACGCATCAAAAGTGAGGAATGCAGTAAGCGACCCATAGCTTGACTGCCTGCATCAGGGTCAGCAAACCAGAGCTGACCAAGACCCTACTCCACCTCCACGTAGTGGTCCTGGAAACAGGCTGCATCACTGCAGTCTGGCTGAGGAGTAGGGATCGAAGAGGGAAGGCAAACCCAGTCCCAAAAAATGCCGTGCAGAAGTCGAATGTGTCGGCTGAAAGGCGCAAATACCGCAGCTTCGCTGTAAATGGACACAACGCAACCAACGTCCTTTTCAGGACGAACGAGGAAGAAGAAGATACTGGTAGTTTACCTCGTGAATCTGGATTTATGCAAGTAGCAATGTAAATAGTTAGGCCTACTGAATAAAAATTTGTTTTTTTTAAAAATCATTGAAGATTGCTTAAAAAATATGAGACACACAGAGACAGATTTTCACTGATGAAACATGAGTGGTAACAAACAAACAAACAAAACACACACATACACACATAGATCTAGCAGAAAAACACAGGAGTGACAACGCCGGCTGAAACCTAGTATACTGAAGCCTCTAACACTTCATTCCTCTACGGCAGTATATGTTAGGGAACTATCCTTACATGCCAACTGGTACAGATTATCCATATTCTGTACAGGTTTTTACAGCTGTACATGCTTTCTTTACAGGTTTTTTTGCCTAATCATATATAGGCTATATATAGGCTATATTGTTGTTTTATTGCTCTGTATTGTTTCCTATTATATCCTACGTGAAGAATTGAACCAAATCTGCTCAATACAAACAAGAAGGAAAAAGCAGTAAATAATAACTTATGGGAAAGCATGGGCCCAAAAGAATTCTTTTTTTCTCATAGGCCTAGAATAAATTGGTCGTTTGCCTAAATGTTTTTTTTTTTTGTTCGTTGTCTTTGAATATTTTTTTTTTTTTTTTTTGTACAGGTGTTCTGGATTTTTTGTAAAGGTTGTTTATCTCCGGGGGTTGACATGTATGGACTACCTTTGACTACTACTTTAACTCCAATCGTGACAATTTCATGGTGGGTGTGGAAAGCTCGACTGTTGTTGATAGCCTAATGTGTTAACCCCGACTTTAACAAATCGCTAAATAAGACCAGATCACATATAATGTACATACAAATGTATAAACTTACTATGTGCCGCTAGAATGGTAATGCAGAAGCGAAATGGAAAAGCTGTGATTTTGAATAGGCCTAATAGAAGGCCCACAATTATTTGGACAAATGTTTTTATCTTTTCGATCAAATTTCCGCTTATTGTTTTTACCACTCATGTGATTCTGACGTCGATAATCGCAAACAAAAGATTTCGCATTTTAATTCATTCCAAAAGCATAGTCGTCCTTAGATCACACCTACTGAACTGCATAATATAATCAAACAGTATTTCGTTCGTTCGTTCGTTCTTTTGTCTAATATGATGCTGTTATACCCTGTTCAACCTGAAAGTTGGTTTTAATTGGGGTATATATTGCGTTTAGTTTCTTCGGTGCTAGTCGGTTATTAGTCCTGAAAAGGACTGGTCCTAAAAAGGACCACTAGCTCACTGTCTGGATACCTCTTCGTTGCTTGTCTGGTTATGGTGTCGTGGCGTGCTCATGGTGTTCCTTTCCTGCCTTACGGGTTACAAACGGTTATATTGGGGTACCTAGGGTGTTACCGTCTTCGCTGGTATCGCGTTCTTAGTCCTGGAGATGATTGGACCTGCAACGTACCACAAAAGTTAATATACAGCAATTTGGAAGGTGAAGGTCTGTTGATGTTCTTACAATACATACGACTTATGGCAAGTGAATGTCCATTAAATATCTAACTGGAAATACGAGGCTTTATACCCCTACCCCTGAATATTAATTTTGTTTGGTGTTTCTGTTTGGTTTTGTTTTGTTTTATCTCGTCTTTGTTTTATTTATTTATTTATTTTTTTACATACACAAAATTGGTAATTTTGATTTGCCATATTTACAAACACCATCAGCAACTAAGAACTACTTATTCGGAGTAACCAGGAGGACATGCACACCATCATAGCTGGCAGACGCTGAAGCTGGGTTGGCCATGTCCTCAGAAGGGACCCTGATACCATCACACGAACAGCTATGCTATGGACCCCCGAGGGAAAGCGAAAGAGAGGCCGACCAAAAACAACTTGGCGGAGGACTGTGGAGGCTGAGATGCAAAGAATGAACCAGAGTTGGGGCACTGTACGAAGGATGGCCGCCGACCGAGCAAAGTGGAATCAATTTGTTGCTGCCCTACAAGACGCCACCAGGCGTGATGGCCGCTGACTGCTTTGACGGTTGGCGGTTATGGATCAAAGAAGAAGAAGATATTTACAAGGATTTGACAGATGTGATGCCACTTTCACAGATCGGCAGTTATTCATATTATTTGGAATTGAAAACAATATGTATCTAATTATAACCCAACCGGGGTTGAACGGGATATTTTTCATCATTAAATTGAAAAAAAAAAACAAGACTTAGTGTAAACTCTTACTATCCGGCAAGCCCCGTGAAGTGGCGTGGGTTTAGTACCAATTTTACGGCTCGCCAGTTCAACTGGCGCGCGACGGTAACGATAGTGAAACTAGCGCGTAAAAACGCGGTTTTAGCTCACGTATACTTCACAGCTGTTTGCGAGCGATCTTTTAGTTATTTCCCATTTTTCCCCGACCGCGCTATTTATAGCCCACTTGACAGAGGTCACGTGGTCAGCTTCCTAATGGGAAAAACATGTGGCGATGTTAACTTTTGATAGGGCTTAATTAATGCTTTTAGGCTACTTTTTTATTATAAATACCGGCTTTAATTTTGCGTAAAGCTAGACTAGAAATGTTAGAGTAAATTTTAGAACAAGAACAAACATTTTATCACAATTAGAACAGAAGATATAATAGTCTGAAATAGTGTAAAATTTACGTTTTTTTTTATATTTTGTTATGGTTTGTTTATAATGCGATTTTCACTAAATCGGTCACAATCAACATGCATAACAAATTACAGAAATCAAAAGTAGAAAACCTGCAGAAAATGAATATCAAAGTTTTGTTTTGGTTTCATGCGTCAAACATTAATTATTGAAAGTTTAAATTGCATGTCCACATTTATAACCTTAAAATAACACACCCAATTGTCCCCAGAACATGAGAGCTAACAATTATCTCAATCATACATCATGAGTTCTGATACAGTCTGCGCAATGTTTTTCTAATATGTGCTGTTTATGAATTGTCTTACTAGGGAATAGCTTTCTGAACAAAGACATATAAGTCTCTATCGATGCTGTTATTGATTCTTTACTAATTGGTTTACTGTGTGATATTTTGTTGTGTACTTTCTCAAATGCTTCTTTCAGTGAGTTGAATTGTTCTTGGGCAATAAAAGCTATGTTAGTTATATCTTGTTTGTCTGTAATTTTCAGTGTTTGTGTAATGATTGCTCTTGTAAGATCTTTATAAACTTTTTGTGTGAGATATCTGTGGCAGTGATTCCCTATAAATGCTCTGCTATTATAAGCCTGTTGTATGATTTTGTGTTTGGCTAGTACCTTGTCCATGTGTGAGCAAACTGGACCAGACCTAGTACACAGATCTTGAAACTGAAGTTTGGCCAGCGCATCTTGTGCATTTTCAAGTCTAACTTTAAAATTATCTGTCTCCTCCTTATCCTCACAAAGTTCAATACCTACCTGAAAAATTCAATTTTAGCTCCTAATTCTTCTGCCTATTTCCAGTTCCTACTAAATCTCTTCAAGTACTAATGTTTGCATGTATCTCTTGCGAATTCTCAAATATCTTTGCGTCTATTGTATCAGCTACCTGTTCTAGAAGTCTGTGGTGTTTCAAAACAATGCCTAATAAAATATGAAGGTAAGGAGGAGCTACATTTTCAATTTCAATCTCTAACATTGGTTTGTGTAAACAATTATGGTAATGTGCCACTTGCCTTTTATTCCCTTTCCCATATTTCATATATCTATTGTAATCTCTTATCAACATGGCCAAACTTCTTGGTTTGCAAGTTGTATGCTCTCTGGATGTCTTTGATGAAAATGTTTGGTTTGTCTGGAGCTCAAGGAATATACCCATGTCTGTGGTGTCTCCAGCAAAACAAGGAAATAATCCCCGAATAAGAAAACAACAACTTGTTTACCATCCCACTCTAAATATTTTAGTGACTCTATCTGAGCTTTCATGCCATTCATAAATATTTCTAAATTATCATATGTATCTCTGACTCTAGCCATTGATAAAAGGATGGTATTAGATTTAGAATTTGGTTTCTCTAAATTTACTACCTGCATTGTAACTTTGAATGAAAGAAGATATACAAACAGTTACTTAGAATTCGCTGGCAGCCGTCGTGTGCACAGGATTGTCTACCAAAGAACACCAATGGAACAGTCCTTATCTCACACACAATTTTTTTAAAAAAATTCATATTATAAATAGAAGATTAACAAGACTTGAAAGATAGATCAAATTATGTGGAAGTAATCTATCTATAGCTTTACATGTTTTCTGACGCTTATATACGTAGCTAAATATCATTATAAATGAATGAAAATGCAAAAACAGATGGTGCTTTACAAAAAGTTATTTTTTTACTACCTTATTTAAGATTTGTGGATATCAGGAATGCGTTTAAAGGGATTTAAATGCTATAAAATCTGGTGACAATATGCTTGTTCTTGTAATGCCACACTCACAAAACTGACTACCACACATTCTCAAGATATGAAACCAAAAAAACAAGTATGTGGAAATAATCTTTAGCTTCCCTTCGAGAAGTCTTTATAATTATAAACTCAAACGAATGGGCCGATTTTTAGATATTAAATTAATAAAAAGATTACTTATTTTATGAATTTCCTTAAATGATGACGCTGTTTTCAAAAGTCTGTAACTCCGTCAAAACTAATTTCAAACAAATAAAAATGCAATCAAAAATAGAACACAGAACAAAGTTATAGTACACAAAAGAATTTTAGCGCTGTGTTTATCCAGAACGAGTGTGTAATGATTTATATTTTACTGATTTTACTCACACATCAGCTGATTTTCCCCGCCAAAAACTTAAATAGTCTTTTACGGTTCACACAAAATTTTATACCCGGTATCAGAATTCCGGTCACCGAAACTAAAAGAGCGCTCTGGTATAGGGCACAAACAGCCGTGACTTATAAATGTTTATACAATACCAAAAAACCTACTCTCTGTCCTGTACTTACTGTTCTTAGTCTACTATCATTTACTAGACACAGTATTAAGGTCTTTGTCTTGTGTGGACTGACCTTTACTGTATAATAGGGGAACAAAAGAAGCGATTGCGTCATTAATAGGCTGGACTGCCCATGGTAAAATTCCGGTGTTATGCCTTGCGGTTCGCACTAATGACCCGTCATCGAAGCATCATTGTTTGGTGATGCCTAGATGGCAGGGAGGATAGTGTGATTCGCTTGCATAGCTAGGCGGGGTTGTCGCACGGGGGATCCTGGGTTCGAGTCCCGGGTAAGCCACTCACGTCTGTTGTCTAGTGTTCTACTTCTTTATTTCTTACGAGTGCCTGAAAACATACCTTTATGTTTATCTAATATTTATTTACTGGCCTCGGGTTTCCCTTCCTTATATGTTACTGATAGCATATGAGTACTCCTAGCCCATACTGGATTACAAATATGACTAGCTGATGATACAGGAGATATATTAATATTTGCCATTATATTTAGGGCTGCCAGACCTCTCCTGCACTTCTGTATGATGTGATCAAGTATACAATGTACGCTACGATTAGTATTCAGGTGGCGCGACATGACTTTTATATAACAAAATACTCCGATCGATTCGGCAGGTGGCGCGGCAGGTGGCGCCGCATGACTTTTTATATAGCGATATATTTTAGCCGGGTGACTTTCTCTGACGATCAGCTTGCGTCCTATATTAGCTTAATTGTTGTGTGTAGGTTGTTGTTTATACAAAATATTTATACATATATTACAACAATTAGACAATATTTACATATATTACGATATTTAGTTATACATATATTTAGACATATATTACAACAGTTAGACTATATATTATATATAAAAGAAAAAAGACTAAATACATTTTATATATATATATATATTGACAAAGAGGCGTTAGCTGGTCTATGGTTGTTGTAGGGTGACGGCTAACCTCACTACTACGGTCGTGCCGGCCATACGGCTACAATGTATAAGCGGTGTGGTGTGGGTGGTATTGCTTTTTGTCTGCTTGGTGTTGTGTGTTGTTGTATTGGACTGGTAGTGTGTTGGTGTGTTTGTTTATACATATATACATACAATATATATAAAAAATATATAAATCGATAATGACGGAAAATTTTTTTAAAATCGATAATGTTGGATTAGGTTACTAAGAGGGTTTTTGAAGCGAGTGGAGCCTTTTTGTGCTGGCGTGGGTGACGACGTATGTTGCGGTGTAGCTGGCGGGGTGGGTTAGGGGTTTTGTGTGTGTGTGTGTGACTCAGCAGTGTGTTTGTGTGTTTTGGGAGTGAAGTGTTAGAGTCTTGTCTATACTAGGAACAGCATTGAGAGGTGGAAGTGAAGTGTTAGAGACTTGAGTATACTAGGGCCAGCACATAGAGGTGGGAGTGAAGTGTTAGAGACTTTACCAGGGGCCAGCAGCGAGAGGTGGGAGTGAAGTGTTAGAGACTTGATTAGGACCACCATCGAGAGGTGGGAGTGAAGTGTTAGAGACTTGCCTGGGGGATTTTTGTGTGTTGTGTTGTGTGTTGGTGTGTTTGTTTATACATATATACATACAATATATAAAAAATATAAAAATCGATAATGACGGAAAATATAAAAAAATCGATAATGGTTGGTTAGTAGGTTACTAAGGGGGTTTTTGAAGCGAGTGGAGTCTTTTTGTGCTGGCGCGGGTGACGACGCATGGGTGTGTACATTTTGGGGTGTAGCAGGCGAGTGTGCCAGCATTGAGAGGTGGGAGATAAGTGTTAGAGACGTCACTATACTAGGACCAGCATCGAGAGGTGGGAGTGAAGTGTTAGAGACTTGACTAGGTCCAGCGTCGAGAGGTGTAAGAGAAGTGTTAGAGACTATAACAGGGAGAGCAGCGAAAGGTGGGAGTGAAGTATTAGAGACGTCACTATACCAGGTCCAGCATCGAGAGATGGGAGTGAAGTGTTAAAGACTTGGCTATAACAGGTCCAGCAGCTAGAGGTGGGAGTGAAGTGCTAGAGACCTGAATATACCAGGTCTAGCACCTAGAATTGGTAGTGAAGTGTTAGAGACCTGCCTATACTAGGTTTAACATCTAGAGGTGCGAGTGAAGTGTTAGAGTTCTAGAGGTGGGAGTGCAGTGTTAGAGACTTGCCTATACCTACTGTTGAGTGCGCATCATGGGGCATAGCGACTATGTTAAATGGGAGTTGGAGAGAGATCGCTTTGCACCATGTTGTACACTCACCAAACACAAAATAAATGCGATCATTAACTATGACTACGAAGTAGCGTAAAATGACGTAGAAGACATAGTTGCAGGATTCCATAATGTCGGCTTGTGTGGCAAGGTCCACTTATATCAGTGTAGTTGATTCTACTTCCAAAATGTTTATATTAGATGTAGATTTCAAACAGAAATCTTGTGTGATTCTTCTTCTTCTTCTTCGTTCGTCCTGAAAAAAACGGTGGTTGCGTTGTGTCTGTTTGCGCCTAAGCTGTGATATCTGCACCTTTCGGTCGACACATCTGACTTCTGCAATGCATTTTTTAAGGACCGGGTTTGCCTTCCCATTTCGATCCATGCTCGCTCAGCCAGCCTGCACTGCTGCAGACTGTTTCCAGGACCACCACATGGAGGTGGAGCACGGTCTTGACCAGCTCTGGTTCGCTGGTCCTGACGCAGGCAGTCAAGCTATGAGTCGCTGACTGCATTCACTATTGCTGCATCTTGGGGTCCCTTGTGTGATTCTAAGTCGATTGGGAATAAACCCATCTCGTCAGGAGTTCGGAGATTTGGGTAAGATTTAGGCTAGTATGGCCACCAGAGATATTTGAACAGTTCAAGGGTATCGTAACCGTCATGGAAGGGCATGGAAGCCCAAAGCAAATATGTATGATTGCCGACTAAAATCTCTGCATTTAAGTTATCATGGCCCGGAGCTTTACCGTTCTTTAACCCTTTGATTGCTGTGATGATTTCTTCTTTTCGTGGAATGTCTGTATTTACATCTAGATCGTTTTCAGCCTCAGGAACATTCAATTGTGTCTCTGGTATTTCCTTGTTCAGAGTTTCTCTGAAGTGCTCTGCCCATCTTGTTTCCTGTCCCTCTGCTGTCTTGATGAGATTTCCTTGCTTATCTCTTACTAATGTAATATTGTTTGCACCTTGTTTTCCGCTGATGAATTTAGTTATTTTGTATACTGTGCTTTGTTCATTTCTCAGTGCTGCCTCTTCTGCCTGTTTTGCTAGATCGTCTAGGAAATTCCTTTTGTTGGCTCGGGTTTGGCGTTTAACTTCCCTGTCCAGTTGACTGTACTGTTCGCTATATAGTTGCTTTAACCTGGGGGACTTCGCTTCTGTTTTCTTTCTTTTCATTTCCTTTCTCATCTTAAGATTATACCAGAGTTGCGTGCTTTCTGTGCTTCTCTATGGTGCGGAATGCTGGAGAGTCACAGAGAAGGAAATGTCAAAATTGTCCTCTTTTCACACAACATGCCTAAGAAAAATTCACCGAATCTTTTGGCCGAATACCATCACCAACCAAGATCTGCTTACTCGTAGCAAGCAAGAGGACATGCATACCATCATAGCTGGCAGACGCTGGAGCTGGGTTGGTCATGTCCTCAGAAGAGACCCCGATGCCATCACAAGAACAGCTATGCTTTGGACCCCTGAAGGAAAGCGAAAGAGAGGCCGATCAAAAACAACTTGGCGGAGGACTGTGGAGGCTGAGATGCAAAGAATGAACCAGAGTTGGGGCACTGTACGAAAGATGGCCACCGACCGTGCAAAGTGGAATCAATTTGTTGTTGCCCTACAAGACGCCACTAGGCGTGATGGCCACTAACTGCTTTGACGGTCGGTGGTTAAGGATCGAAGAAGAAGAAGCCGACTAAAAGATGTGCAGGAAGGCACCGAATTGAATTATTGTGTATAAGGAAAGAGGACAAAATAGGTCCAGTGGAATTCCTAAGAAGAAAATATATGAAGGAAACAAATATGCTATGAAAGCACTAAGAGAAAGATAAGTCTTGATAGCCTAAAGAATTTTGAAGAAGCATGGACTCATGCAGAAATAATTTATGAAATACAATAATCGAAGATTTAAATGTATTATGTCAAAATGGATTAAGAGCAATGTGCCACTCATATAAGTTCCTGTGTTGAATAAAATGAAAGTCGTTTAAACGCAGAAGTGTTGGAGAATTGATTTCCAGTTGGAAGCATGAAGTGGTAGAGATAACCAGTTAATATTTAATGACAGTTGGTCATATGAAAGAAGACTTAGAATACGCAGAACAGTTCGATTACGAATAAAACGGTGGCCAGAATTTTGGTGACTAAATTTCAGAACATTAATACAATATCCCTAGACATTATTCAACATACTTGAGCCAGAAGGAAAAGTTCCTTAACACCTACACTTTTATACATATATACATACAATATATATATAAAAAAATCGATAATGGCGGGTTAGAAGGTTACTAAGGGATTTTTTAAGTGAGAGTGTGGGGGTTATTGATTTTGACTGGCTGGGGTGATGACTCATAGATGTGTTGAGGTGTAGCGCTGGAGTAAGACAATGTAAAAGCGGTGGGGTGTAGGTGGTACTGGTTTTGGTCTTGTCTGGTAATTAATTTTATGTGTAGGTATTTTAATTGTTGTGTGGTGTGGTGTAACTGGTGGGTTTGGGTTTTTGTGTGCTGTTGTATTGTGTATGATTCGGCATTGTGTTGTGTTGTCTTTTTATACAATATTTATACAATATATATTTTACAACATATATTAATACGTATACGTACAATAGTTATACACACAATATTTAGACATCATAGATAACAAAGACCAAGATTTTGTTAATAAATGTGTTTAATTCTTTTAAAAGAAGACGAAATGGCAAGCTAAAGCGCTAGTCTCAGCCGCTTTGTAGGTCTCTGTTTCTTCGGTGGTAGATTAGAGACATCGGCCGAGTGGTTGTCTGTGGTGGGAGCTGACGTACAAGGGTTGGTTTTAGGAAACCAACTCGGTTATTTATATGAACGCTGTAATGTATAGTAACATAATAATACAAACTCAAAAGAACATATATGTATAATAAAATAATAATACAAACTCAAAAGAACATAAACTTGTTTCCGATAGTCTATATTTAGCGCTGACGTCACCCACCCTAACCGAAGCCATTCGATCCTCTATGCTAACGGAGTTTCACGCGGTCTACGCTCAATGGTTTCCTCGCGAAGTCTGCCCCGACCCTCGATCTGCTTTCATAACTAGCGGTAACACAGTTAGCGTCCCTTCGGCGGACTTAACATCACGTGGCTCACACATACCTTGTGTATATCGTCAATGATAAACTCTCTCTGGGCACCGAAATTGATAGCCTTGTTAACAAAGCTGCAGCTACCTTTACCTGCCTCACATCACGTGTTTTGGGAAACGCCAAACTCACAACGAAGACCAAAGCTGCTGTATATAACACAGGTGTTCGAGCTGTCTTTTATTTCTCAATATGTGCACAGGGCTACTACTGACATGTGGGCCTGTATGATACTCGAACGTCTGTTTCGGTTGCTGTGTCTGGTGGTCTTTCCCTTCGCACTGAATACTACACATATTGTCTTGGCAGGTTGTGTGCACGAAAAAAAAAAAAATGATGTGAAACTTCTACATATAATTTAACTACGTACAATGGTGTCGTCAACAAAATGTTCACATTCAAATTAGAACTCCCGGCCTAAAACAAAGTTTACGTAGTCCTAGTACAGAATTGTATTAAAGTTGGTAGGACTCAAGTCAGCGCACATCCAATCATGGAAAGCCACAGAGAAGCGGTGCGCAGAACTCACCCACATCATGAGTTAAATGGTATCATAGTCATTAGTTAATGACCGCAAGTCTACGGTGATCCAACGTGCCGAGAGACTGGGTGGCTGATGGGTAAGCAGTCTTGCACATTGGCTGTCTGGGGTGCGAGCGGGGCTGTACCAGGCATATGGACTTCCTTAGGAACTTCTATTGCCTCTTCCCTGGTAGGGTGGCTCTATCAGGGTAACCGGATATTAACACCATATCTTGCAACATATTATGGATTATACCACAAAACAGAACCATCGCCGGAGCTATGGGGATCGTACGTTGTAGCCGCTGCCTTCGTCAAAATGTAATGAAGAAATGGGGATGAAGAAACGTGGATGCAGAAACGTGGATGCAGAAGGAGAGGTAGGGGAGAGAAAGAAAAGGAAGAGATGGAAAGAGAAAATCAAGAACGAAAACGGACAGACTCTACGAAATATGTGCGTGTAGGGTACTGGAATTATCGAAGCGCCTACCAACGGGAAACCATTATACAAACATTCATCTATGCTTTCGATATCCTCGTGCTACAGGAGACAAATTTAAAAGCCAGTAGTGTTGTCAATTGCCAAGGTTACAGACGTTACACAAATCCGTGTAGGTCTGGCAGACGAAGGCAAGCGATGTGTGTTAAAAATGAACTTCCTCATGCATGACTAGTTTCCACTCTAAAGAGGATGCGGAATTGCAGGGGATTGCACTGGTTATAAGCTTCATAAATGGCGAGTTTTCAATTTAAATACTCACGTACCTTCCAGCAGAGGGTAGCGAGGAATACCTGACAAAATTGTCAGAAGAACCTAACAAAATGTATCTAATTGCCGGTAATTTTAATGCTAGGTATAAGGAGTGGTGGAACGTCACGGAAAATAGGCAGGGTGTTGCCTTGAGACAGGCTTTACTAAGCACGAACCTATCCATTTTAAATGATGGACGCCCACCGAGACTAGCACCTAAACTAGGGTAGACTGATGGTGTCATAGATCTGGCATTTATTTCTAGTGATGTTGCCACCTTTGCACGCTGAGATGTATTGCAAGCTCAAGAAAGCGATCATCTACCCTGTGGAGAAGTCAAACTACCATCAAGTCATCATCGGCATTGGTAGGAAGTGTAGAGCTTGGGGCAATGGGAAAGCAGAGTTAGAAATTAATCAGCTGTTACATGATCATGCCGGACTGTACTCCGTAGTGAGAAATCAGGTTGTGACTTCTCGGATGAAGTAAAGGACGGGATGGTCGCTGAAAAGAGCGGATCTTACATGACAACAACCTCCAGCTTGAGAATGGAGATAGAGGCAGATATGAAGCCCTAAGGTGGCTCTCTGAAACTTTATTAACCATGGCGGTAGAAAGTTGGTCGTTGCTAGAGCTGTGTCTAAAACAATTCAGTTGCTAGAGCTGTGTCTAAAACAATTGAGTTGCTAGTTTCTTGTCCTCGTGGATGACCTAGTTGTTTGAAGACACCCAAATTAAATCAGTAAATCATCGTTGACCATCCGACACTCGCCCCTTCCAAATACGAAGCAATCTATAATCGCGGCTTATTATTTCCCTAATGTTAATGACGTTATTTCTACCTTATTTTACAATATTTATAGTTGTATAAAGATAGGCTGGACAATGTCCATTAAAATGATCATAAAGAAATGACCTACTCAGTGCCGCTGCCAAGCTATTTTGAGCCCTAGGCAAATATAACGATTTGCAAACACCCCCCCCCCCCTCCCCAATGCCAACTTCAATTAAAAAAAGGGAAAACAGATGTCGTGCAGAAAAAAAATTAAAAGCACCCAACTTGAAACTGCTAAATATACGAGTGTAGATTGCAAGAATAAATAATACAACAATCTTTAATTATCTTTCTCAAATATAAAAGAAAATGTTTTATCACACAAATCATTTTGAATATTCTTGAGAATTGTGATGTTAAAATTTATGTCTCTTTAAAGTTTCAATTTCAGGCACATCAAAATCTCACTTAGCGTGCAAATTTTATCATCTATTTCTTCAGGTCAGGTGCTGATGCTTGGGCATGTTCAGTTGATATATACTAGCCGCCATTAAAAACGCATCGAAATCGTGACATGTTTTCACTGTTGAAATGTTTGTGCAAGTGAGCGATTTTCAAACCCCGAAAGTGTGCAAGTGATGAAGTTCATGTATTCCCACTTTACTGTCGGTGTGATGTTTACTTCAAATTTTGCGTGCTTCGTGCAAAACAAGGTTTTTGACAAATTCTGGCTTTATTAAAAGTCGAATCACATTGAAATTAGGCACACGCATTAGTCAAGTTTCAGCGAGTAAAAAGCCATTATCTGTTTTCATTGAAAGAAAGTCTGTTAATGTTTTTGTCATGCCGCGACTGTCGACACAAGAGCGATGGCAAGCTGTTGGTATGCTCAGCAGTGGAATGGCGACCAGAGAAGTTGCCAGACATTTCAATTGTGACCAGTCCACTATAGTGAGGCTGAACCAGCGATTTCGTGCGACAGGTACCACCAATGACCGTCCCAGGCTTGGTCAACCTCGCGTAACAACACTAGCTCAAGATCGCCAAATTCTATTGTTACATCTGCGCAATCGCTTCCAAACAGCAACGACGGAGACGCCGATGCCAAGCCTGTATAGATGCTGTTGGGGGTCATACACGGTATTAATGATGGCTGTGACTGAATGACAGTGAGTGCGACTTTTGTTTTTACACCTAGGGTTGACAACTGCTTAGGAGCCAGTTCTGAATTGTCTCATGTTTAATAATACAGAAAATTTGGGTTAGTAAATGGATCAGAAATGTAAAATCAGTGGTTTCATGTATTTTAAATTTAGCACAACGAGTTGCGGTTCATAAACTAATGCGATGCGTTTTTAATGGCGGCTAGTTATAGTTGCCAAGCCAACTAGTCTCTTTTGCAACATTGTTGAGCGTATGTGAGTTTTTAGAAGTTTGAGCTTTGATAAACTGTGTTTACCACTGACACTGGAAGTGTGAGAAGAATCCATAGAGCAACAGAAACATTAGATGTTCAACTCTCCAACAAGAAAATGTCAGATATCTAGGGAATTGAAAATTCCCAGTAATAAGACACTTCTCTGACTACAGCTGGAAAATGCTATTTCAGAATAGAAGAACCTTACTATGCAGGATATCTTCAAGATAATAATATAGAACATCTCTTGTTAAAATGTAAGAGGTATGAACAAATGAGAATACCAGTACCGGTATTAGATTATTTGCAGGAATCATATTTACCTATAAATATAGAAGTGTTAAAAATAGACAGACCTAGGGAACTGCATAATATAATCAAACAATATTTAACACGAACAAAGGTTAATATATAGTAATTGGGAATGTGAAGGTCTGTGACAGGATGGATTGGGGCGACCTCTTCTCGATCTCTTATTCACTATGGCAGTACTCATTTTCATTTGTTGTACTGACTAGGTTGCGTGCTTTTCCATGGTTGGCACCTTTTTCTTATTCTGCTATGTAGCATATATTTTGTATTTTCAAACATTCTTACACTTCTCTCAGCGATAAGTCGTCATGTCTGTTTGCTTACCTGTTCCTCCCTGCTGGGGAAGGAACTGATAAGATAATATTAACCGACAACCATGTTGGTTAATTTCGGGTGTGCCCGACATCAGGCTACGGAGTAACATTAAAATCGCCCAGCGCAGTTTAATCGCTGATAAGGCAAGAGTGCGTTCTCTGCCAAGATGGTACAGAGACGGATTTTGTATGCTCAAGCGACAGATAACGAGATTACTCGTCTGTGCGACACATTTTGGACAGACATGCATGACAGCATCGTTTCTGGCACACCTTGTTACAAAGACATTACTTTATATTTAAGTAATAATAAGTTATCTGTAAACATGGTCGAGAGAGGATCGGATGTTTTCATTCCATATATGAGAGACGTGACCTTTTGCATCACGCATATTATTTCAGGCGGAAATAATTTTGAAATTATCCCACACAACACGCATGTTTGAAATGATTGGAGCTTTCTTAGCATCGTAACAAAACAAATGCGGGGGAGGAAGGGCCATATAACCTGACCTTCTCGCAGTTTTAAGACACTGTGAAGATCGCTTGCCAAGATAAAACCAGACTGCCAGAAGTTAGAATTCAGAATTCCATTTTTCAGACCGGACTTTTGTTGGAGTATTTTGAAGGACTTAAACAGCCCAGGAAATCTATAATTTAATAAGGAATCGGGATCTGAGGAAACTGAAAACACGGAGTCATAGAGGGAATCTGGTGTTAAAATAACCCCCAAAAACACGTGTAAGAGGCCTAGTCAAGTGCCTTTATTCATCTGAGCAAACAGTCTGTGAGCCAAGATTGGCGTAAGTTGTGCATTTTACATTTTATAATTTTCATTACTAACATGTGAACTTATATATATATATATATATATATATATATATATATATATATATATATATATATATATATATATATATATATATATATATATATATAGCCACGTGACTATTGATTTGTTACAATTGCTAAATTGATGTCCAAGTTATATGAGGCTGGGAACCTCATCATATAGAATGATGAATTCATGAACCACCACTACAAGGGCTGGTGACTGCTTTATTGCTAGTTTCTGAAAGAGAACTAAAAAGCATAGGTAATCCCAAGTTCCATATGGAGCAGGGAGGGAAAGATGAAAGAAATGATGTACATTCTAATTATAATATTTCATTTTCAAACCAGTGTAAATGTCTTTTTAAACATATTCACTTTAAAATTAATGAAAGTTTCAAAACATTTCAATCAGTATAGATGTAAATGAAAACATATTCAATCTATATTGTGAAAACTTTTCAATCAGTGTAGATGTTAATATAAACATATTCTATCTATACTATTAACCTTTTCATTTGAATGGAAAGTAAATATAAAGTTATTCAATTTAAATGTAAAGAAAGTTTCCTCTCGAGGGACTGAGTTTAATTCTCATCGAGGGTAAAGTCTGAAGTAGATGGGATGGTGGAATAGGAGAAAGGGACCCATAACTATGTGGTGGAAAACGCAATACTCATGATATCGTTTTGCTTCTATTCTTTTACCATGGTTGTACCAGTTGAGGATACTATCTCTGGAAGAAGAAGGGAAAAGTGGCCTGAGCTTTAAGACGAGGGACCAACTTTGTAGACACTCCCTGACACTTTTGGGAACGTGCTACCCCCTACAACATTGACCAGTGACGAGCGTGATCAGTCTATCAAGAACCACCCCATCAGAAGGAGCAGAACCGTCACTGACATCTAAGTAATCCCTAAAAGCTGCCAATTGACCTTCTTTACACACTTCTATTCCATCACAACAGTGATGATAAACGTTTTTTATAAATAATTATTCATGTCTTTAAAACCTTGTTAAAACCTAAATGACTATTAAATCTGTTATTTGTAAATATACAAATTTAACGTCAATTTAATCATTTTGAATATACTGCATGTTTGTCTCAGTCAATTTACTAAATACACTCTAAACAGAACTATACCATTATAAGAATTCCAGTGAGTAAATCAGGGTGTGGGCTTGAACGAGCTAACATTAATAATTGCTTAATTCCTCATAAAAGGCGGCGGATCAGATATAATTTAACAGTTGCCCTGCCAATGCAGCATTGTTCTTGACTTCGGAAATATCTTATGAACACTATCTTGAGATAGAAGCATCATTATCCTTCTATCTACAATTCTGCCAAGAGTAATCTTGTGCGAAGGTAGACACCTTTGAAGGCCCATATTAGATACTCTTGAGTTTTGGCCACTGTTGGGCCACTACTGCAAAGCAGGGGAGGCAAATCCGTGACATGGTCTGATGCTATTTTTACAATGCATATCACTTTTAATAGGTGAAAGTCAATTAAATATCTGTTAAAGTCAGTTATATAACTGGAATCACTGTCACAGATGGAAATAGTGCAGCAGTGATCATCCAAATTTTGCCCCTTCCCATCTAGTTTATTTTTTGCTACAGGAACGCCGAATGCACAAGTGCAATTAATACGTGAGCCGTTTGGCAATTAAGTACGATGGAACAGAGAGAGCGCGGAGCATGGCGTAATAGATTCTTTGATCAGGGGCGATGTTAAGTCTGAGACGGACCTTGGATTGTAAAACTTTAAAGGGAATTAATTGCGTAGCTGATATTCGGCAAGGAGGAGATGATGAAAGTCAAGCCAGAGAGGTTGTTGGCGGCAGGGGTGCTAAAATTACCTTTGATTCAAGAATCGAACGGCAAATGGGCTCGGGTCTGGCAGTAGGTGTGACTTTCACATTAAAGAGCGATAGAACGGAATTTACGGATATATACCATGTCTCTCCGATAGCCATGATCAGTTATTCAGAAATATATCTGAAATTCACTAGCTCGATATCTTAGATTTCTTGTACAGAGTGAAAATTATTAGATTTTCGTGGAGTGTTTCCTTTTTCTGATTGCGGTAATTTATATACTAGCCTTTAAGTGATTTAGTGTGTTTAAAGTTTTCATTATATTTCACTGAGATTTTCTGTGCTAATTAAATAACTTATAGCTAAATCTTTTTCAGCCGTAAAGGGAATTTAATTACTCGCTATTTCACAGTAAGAGATGTTTTAAATTGACTAGTACATACATTAAATCACTGTCTACTGACAGTATATATTATTTACTTCTATCCCTTTTATGTAATTTTTTAAATGACTAGTGTTCATATCACGCGTTAAAAACGATAGGATAAGCTAGACACGTGTGTTTTAAATCTAATTTATAACGGAGTGGTGAAGAGGTCCTATTTTAACACGTGTTAGATATGATATTGATAATTTGGTTAAATGTTTATATTTTCTTTCCTAAAATTTAGGCTGATCGGTTTTTTTATGGCCATATGAACTTATGATCATTCGAACTTATAATATTATAAGCATCCAGGGATATTTAATATTGATGAGCTTCTTGCTGTGACCTGTGTGGTCCAATTTTCCTCATTTTTATGAGAGACACCAGAATAGAACCATTAAATTATAATATTAACTGGACCAGAACTATTACCAGATTTACTTATATCAATCTCATCAGCTAGCTGCGGCGAAATATATTGTCAGCAACATTTGTGTAAATTAACCTAGCGTCTCAGCCACCTGAGGCTAAACAACATAGGAACTATATATGTTCTATTCATCCTACGTCGGCGATCACCACGCATGAACCTTACTCCAACCAACTGAAGGCATAGATAACTTATTGTATCCAGGACAAATTAAATCACCGACTCTAGCGACTCCCGTGAAATTTGCAGTCAGCAACTACGGCAAGTCTGGGGCTGGATTTGGCAAAACTTAAATTTGACACTAAATAGTCTTATTACTTCTGCCATCAATGGTACCTATACCTTGTAGCGGTATGGCAGCTTGCGTACCCTGACAATCCCCAGAGCTATGGCAGTGGGAGTTTTACTCCTGGTAGGTTCAACCAAGCTGGACTGGTCTGTGTGGGTAGGGGTCAGACAAAAGCTGGTACCCTGGTCCTCCAGGCTGGGGGTTTTAGCATAGGGCTGACACCCCTGTCTATGTAAGAAAAATAATTAAGTTACGGAAACAACATCAAATGAACAAACTTTGCTGCGGGATGGACATTCGGAGTCTGTGGCTCGTATGACTGTCAGTGGTGAAAGCCGAAAGGAAGCCACTGACATGAAAACGGATGTCCTGACCGCAAAACAGGATACAAGAATAGGATTTTGGAATGTCAGGACAATGTACGAGACAGGTAAACTAAGACAGGTCACGGCAGAAATGAGAAACTATAGGTTACACATCCTGGGGATAAGTGAGAGCAGATGGACAGGGGCAGGAAAAGTTAAAACAGCAGCAGGAGAAACAGTACTTTACTCTGGAAGAGAGGATGGACAGCACAGTGAAGGCGTAGCCATTATTCTACAGAAAGGGATAGAAAGGACATTACTGGAATGGAAACCCATCAACAACAGACTGATATGATTGAGATTGAGAGGGAGATTCACCAACACTATAATAATAGGCTACAATGCTACGCACCAACGAATGATAGCGATGAGGAGGTCAAGGATGAATTCTATCAACAACTGCAGAAAGAAATGGAAGACACACCTAGATATGATCTTGTTATAGTAATGGGAGACCTCAATGCGAAAGTTGGTACACACAATACATATAATGAAAGAACAATGGGGAAATGCGGCAGCGGAACAGCAAACGAAAATGGGGATAAGCTAATAAGTTTCTGTAGCATTAACAACCTGGTCATTGGAGGAACACTTTTCCCACATAGGGAAATTCACAAGTTAACATGGGAATCACCAAATGGTCGGGACAGAAACCAGATAGACCACATCATGGTTAACGGCAGATGGAGACATGCATTACAAGATGTGAAGGTAAGAAGAGGTGCAGATGTGGGAAGTGATCACCATTTAGTAGTAGCAAAACTGAAAGTGAAACTAAGAAGGGCTGGACCAACTGTAACTACACAGAAAAGGTTTGACATCAGCAAATTGAAGGACCCCCTTACCAGAAAAGCTTTTGCGGCCGACATTAAGAAACGATATCAATTTGACAAAAGCCAGGAAAAGACATTGACTGATGATATAGACCAGAATTTTAACACCATTTCAACAATATATAAGGAAAGTAGCAAATCATGCTTAGGATTCCAGGAAAAGAAGAAGCAAGACTGGATAACACCAGAAACACTAAACACCATAAAGACGAGAAAGGAAATGAAAAGAAAAAAAAAACAGAAGCGAAGTCCCCCAGGTTAAAGCAACTATATAGCGAACAGTACAGCCAGCTGGACAGGGAAGTTAAACGCCAAACCCGAGCCAACAAAAGGAATTTCCTAGACGATCTTGCAAAACAGGCAGAAGAGGCAGCACTGAGAAATGAACAAAGCACAGTATACAAAATAACTAAATTCATCAGCGGAAAACAAGGTGCAAACAATATTACATTAGTAAGAGATAAGCAAGGAAATCTCATCAAGACAGCAGAGGGACAGGAAACAAGATGGGCAGAGCACTTCAGAGAAACGCTGAACAAGGAAATACCAGAGACACAATTGAATGTTCCTGAGGCTGAAAACGATCTAGATGTAAATACAGACATTCCACGAAAAGAAGAAATCATCACAGCAATCAAAGGGTTAAAGAACGGTAAAGCTCCGGGCCATGATAACTTAAATGCAGAGCTATTTAAGACAGACCCTGAGCTAGAAGCAGAACTATTAGAACCACTATTTGCACAAGTGTGGAAAACGGGGACAACACCATCAGAGTGGAAGAAAGGAATAATTGTCAAATTGCCCAAGAAGGGAGATCTTGCAGACTGCAATAATTGGAGAGGAATCACTCTTCTCTCAGTTCCCAGCAAAATACTAGGCAGGATAATTATACAGAGAATTTCAAAGGCAGTAGACTACAAACTGAGGAAAGAACAAGCATGATTTAGAAAGAATAGAAGATGTGTAGACCATATATTCACTCTCAGGAACATTATAGAGCAGTGCTCAGAATGGCAAAGACAGCTTTACATAAATTTTGTTTATTTTGAAAAGGCTTTTGACAGCATACATAGGGACAGTTTATGGAAAATACTGAGGGCTTATGGAATTCCAAGCTGCATAGTGTCAATCATAAAAAGCCTCTATGCCAACTTTACGTGTAGTGTTGGGCAGAGCAACCTAACTTTCGAGGTGAAGACAGGAGTACGACAGGGATGCCCCTTTGTGGTAAAGTGGGATGATATAAATATTTATAGGGGACCTAATTTACTGACTGAGATCAGCTGTGAAGGTATCCGTATCTAATAAGTGTGGTGTGTTACAGATGACCTTATTTTGCTACCACATTTAGACCTCAGTCAGACTTATTCTGGAATATTGTGATGACTACGTTGAATGTCTAGGGTTATGATAGTGATGAAGTGTATGTTCACAACAACCAACAGACAGATAAACAATTTAATTTAATCCACAATACTTTACAACACTGTGACACTCACATACATAGAACACTCTATAAGACTATCTTAATAAGTCAAGTGTTAACTTTTAAAAATATGTATTAATTCCTTTCAATAATAGATATCCTGATTCAACTACAAAGTGAACCAGGAATCACAATCAAATGTAATCACAAGTTGTATGTACACAATTTATAGATAGGATCTTTGTATTGACATATATTATTATTACAATATGTGTGTAAGTTGTGATGTAGTACTATGAGGTAATACTGGCTTTTCAAGCTAGGTTGTTGTTTGTCATCATGACTTCAAGTGTTTGTTTCTGGTGGAAATAATATTTGAAAGGTTCACAGTTTCTTTTATTTGAAACAAATAATTGTCCCTCTTGATTTAATGTACGGTCAATTTTAGAGGGGGGTATACACAAGATTGAGCTGCTCTGGCCAACGAAATCTTAACTTCTGTGTGGGCGGCAGGAAACAGTCTCCTCTGCTCGCTTGCTTCACCGTGTTCTTCAGAAACAACACTGGTCGATATCTTGACCAAGGAGTATGCTACCAGCCTCTGGATTCAGCAAAACTCAGACCAGGTGCTGCTTTAATACTTTAGTACCACGGTCCCTGAAACAAGAAGGTTGTACCTCCTACTTCAGAACTAATTTATAATCTATTTCCACACTGAAGCACAATACATAACAAACACCGAGTTCAGCGCGGTAGGCCAACTGCTAGCTTCTCATGTAACAATATACACCAGTATTCCTCTCCCTAATGGTTACAACGCCTCTGCAATTCCAGCATTACTTCCTTCTATTCAATAAGATAGGTGTCATATACTTTTCTACCACCCGTTCACTTCTATACGATGGGATGTCTTCTGTACTGTCAGGCTAATGTCAGGATTTCAGACGTAAAACAGTATTGTGTCATGTTTCCTAATAAGCATTAAACATGTTTTTTAAAACCTTACCTCGTATTGGTAGTGTTTTTGTCACTGTTTATTTGAAAAAAAAAATCAAGCCTGCATGCCTTTCGCGTGGGGTGGCATTAATTTTATATCGCTAGACGACGTGGTAGTATTGCATGCGTTCCTCCGTACATCTCTCTCTCTCTCTCTCTTCTAAGCCCGTCTGTCTTTTCGTTTACGTAGTGCATAAAATGACATTAATGTAATATTAATCTAGGTCATTACGCAGTGTGTGTATCTCAAGGTTTTCTAAGAAACACAGTACCAGTTTTATTTTTAGATACGCGTGTAGTTGATGCAGTAGGCTTTACTAGCAAACGTGAAAGCGTTACAATTATGCAGACGAAGTAGAAAAAGGGGATTTTCTTGTTTAGCTAGTATGACGTTCTATAACACAGGCGTACGCTATTGTGACTGCACTGTTCTTTTACCATTCTTCTTTCCTTTTATTGAATTAATTCGTTAGGCTTTACATTTACTTTCTAATTTAGATATGTGGATTTAGAATGTTTCACGACACCCTTATCAACCACTCTATTTTTAACAGTCATAGACTGGGTGATGCGCCAGACAACAGAGGGCAGTCCAAGAGGAATAAGATGGACTACATTTTCTACATTGGAAGATCTGGAATATGCAGATGACATTGCACTGCTGGCACATTCACATCAACACATCCAGGAAAAAACAGATAGACTTAATAAAATTAGCCAGCAGGTGGGCTTGAACATCAATTTAAAGAAGTCTGAGGTCATGACGCTCAATGTGAGCAACCCTGAGCCCATATCAGTAAGGAATCAGCAACTGGTACAGACAGATACCTTCACATACCTAGGAAGCATAGTAACACCAGACGGTGGGGCAGGCAAAGACATCAACATCAGAATGAATAAGGCAAGAACAGCCTTCTTTAGCCTAAATAACATCTGGAAGTCCTCCCAATACAGCACAAGCACAACATTAAGATTATACCAGAGTTGCGTGCTTTCTGTGCTTCTCTATGGTGTGGAATGCTGGAGAGTCACAGAGAAGGAAATGTCAAAATTGTCCTCTTTTCACACAACATGCCTAAGAAAAATTCACCGAATCTTTTGGCCGAATACCATCACCAACCAAGATCTGCTTACTCGTAGCAAGCAAGAGGACATGCACACCATCATAGCTGGCAGACGCTGGAGCTGGGTTGGTCATGTCCTCAGAAGAGACCCCGATGCCATCACAAGAACAGCTATGTTTTGGACCTCTGAAGGAAAGCGAAAGAGAGGCCGACCAAAAACAACTTGGCGGAGGACTGTGGAGGCTGAGATGCAAAGAATGAACCAGAGTTGGGGCACTGTACGAAGGATGGCCACCGACCGTGCAAAGTGGAATCAATTTGTTGTTGCCCTTCAAGACGCCACTAGGCGTGATGGCCACTGACTGCTTTGACGGTCGGTGGTTAAGGATCGAAGAAGAAGTCTTATTACTTATTAGTGTATTTCCTTGGAATGCCTGCGACAACTACTGGGGTAAGCAAAAGTCTGAAAGTGGCCACTGAATGGGTGTGAATTGAATGAACGGAGAAAGGAACTTACGTCTTTTGTTAACATCATGTACTTATGTGGTTTCTTCTTTCTTTTTATCTCACTAATCTGAGTAGTCACTGGATAGATTACATTAGGAACCTATTCTTTTCCCATACTGACTATTTCATAACTTATAGTTAACTTTTGATCTTTTGGGTTAATTAACCTCTGTTGGGATCGTCTTTTCTTTTCCTTTACCAGAAGGGGAGAACCTATTTGATTAATTTCTTCTTTTGCAATTTTGTCTGTAAACCATGATCTAGTAATGTATATGCTTATTGTTGTGATCTTCTATTTATAATAAACTTTATTAAACCTTTAGTTATCGTGTCGGTCAACCCCTATCCATTATATGTTATTCATAGTTATTTTCACGTTCGTGCGTATTTGTCACAGAATTGTGTGCATGTGAGTGCAGTGTAACTTGTATTTCGTACAAGGAGAGACTGTAATGTTATGATGTATGTATATAAGCATTACCTCGTCATCTACACAAGCACACACATGTTTCAGAAAGCACTCAGTAAAAGCATGTTCAATTCGTAGCCATGTTTTATTTACAGAATATCGTACATGTGAAGATTCGCATATTATTACAATGTGTGGTTCGTATTATTAATGTATCATATTATATTACATCCCCCCTTTTTTGAAAAAAAAAATGTGTGCAAACATTTCCAACAAAATGTTTCATGTGAGAAAGGATAAGTATGTGTAATGCTCAGTGTGAGTATATATATGTCACTGTCTGTATCGGCTGGGAGGTGTCACTGTACGGCCAGAACGAGTGGTGTAAAGTGCTGGTGGTTCTGCGGAAGTCCCTGGTTTAGCTTGAGTTGGTTGTGATTTCGGCCTTGGCGCTTGTTGGTTTTGTGGGGCACCAAGGTCTGGAGTTACTGCATTGTCTGTTGAAAGCATGGGAATTCTCTGTTCTGTTGTATTATGTGGGATTTCTCTTATGTCCACTCTGTTTCGCCTCAGGAGATTGCTGTTGCTGTCTGGTCTTAAAGTATAGCTCCTGGGTTCAGGGTTTCTGGAAATGATTGTTGCTTTTGACCATGTGTCATTGTTGTGGTTGTAGGTAGTCACATGCTGACCAGGATATAATGGTGGTAAGTCTTTAGCACATTTGTCATAGTTGGATTTCTGAACTTGCTGACGATGCTGAAGTTGATCGTATGTGCTGTCTCTATGTTGTGGACGGAAGTGGACCTTAGATGGTAGAAGGTCTTTAATTCTTCTATCAAACATAAGTTCTGCTGGACTGTCGATCTTACTGTCTACCGGTGTTGTTCTCCATCTCAAGAGTGCTAGGTGTACATCCTCTGTTCTTGTTTTCTTCATGATTGACTTGATAGTTTGTATCTGTCTCTCAATGAAACCATTAGATTTGGGGTATCTAGGTGATGATGTTGTGTGTTTGATCTTCCAGTCCTTAGTGAAGTTTCTGTATGCTTGACCTGAGAAATGTGGACCGTTGTCTGATCTAATTTCATCTGGGATGCCAAACATGCTGCAATACTTCTTTGTAATGTCTGCAATAACAGCTGATGGTGAGGGTTGTGGAAGTTTCTCAATGATGGGAAATTTGCTGTAGTAATCAGCAATAATAAGATAGTCATTATTGTCGATTGAAAAAATATCAGTTCCTATAACGCTCCAAGGGCTCAATGGTATGTCTGATGGTATGAGAGGTTCTCTGCACTGCCTATTTGCATGTTCTTGGCAAATTGAACAGTTTTTACATAGTGTTTCTATGTCCTTGTTTATCTGTGGCCAGTAAACATCTTTCTTTGCTCTCAGTTGTGTCTTCACAATACCAAGGTGACTATTATGGAGCTGTTTAAGGATGATATCGCGTTGTGTTTCTGGTACAACAATGCGATCTCCTTTAAGGATCAGACCATCTTCGATGCTTAACTCGTCCCTCATCGAGTAGTATGGACGGATGTGTGTTGGAACTTCCCTGATAGAGCTTGGCCATCCATGGTATATCAGTTCTTTGAGAGAGTTAAGGATAGGATCTCTCATTGTGTCTTCTCTGATGTGTTCAAGCCGATTATCGCTAAACTTGACAAAATCAACTTTGATGTTTGGGGTAAGATCTGCTGTCTTGTTGGGGTTTGGTAGTCTGCTGAGAGCATCTGCAAGACCTATATCCTCTCCTGGGATATACTGAATATTAAAATCATAACCTTGTGTTTCCAATAACAGAGCTTGTAGTCGTGGTGGTGCTGAAGCTATTGGTTTTTTATGAATCATCTCAAGTGGCTTGTGATCTGAGAGAATTGTAAATGGGCGGTTGAAAAGAAATGTGTGGAAGCGTTTGATTCCAAAACGTACAGCTAGCATTTCTCTTTCAATGTTTGCAAGTTTCTTTTCGCCAGAACTTAATGATTTGCTTGCGTAAGCTACAGGATGAAGTTCTTTGGCATAGTGTCCTTCAGGATTTTTGTCTGGTTGCAAAAGTGCTGCTCCTAGGCCTTTCAGACTGGAATCAACCATGAGAAAAGTGGGTGCTTGCATGTCATAGTATTTCAAGCATGCATCAGATGATATGAGGGTCTTCAAGTGGTTGAATATGTGTTGGTAGTCTTCTGACCATTCATACGGAGTTTCATTCTGTAGTAGAGATCGCAAAGGTTCTGCAGCAGCTGACAAATTTGGTATGAATTGTGCTAGGAAATTGACAGCACCTAAGAACTGTTGCAGTTCCTTCTTTGTAGCTGGTGTTGGCATGTCATGAATATCTTCAACCTTTTTAGGGTCTGGTTTTACACCATTCTGGGTGTACAGCAATCCAAAAAATTGTATCTCCGTTGCCTTAATTGTACACTTTTTGCTGTTGAATGTTAGCCCATTTGCCTGTGCTACATGCATCAAGTTAATCAAGTTACGGTCGTGTTCTTGTTCTGACCTGCCGCAGACTACAATGTCATCCGCAATAGCCACTGTACCAGAACATTGCTCAACAATGTTGTCAATCTTCTGTTGAAAGATGTCTTGTGATACATTCAAACCAAATGGGAGTCTCTTGAAACAATATCTGCCGAATGGTGTTCGAAAAGTTGTAAGGAGTTGACTTTCCTCTGCTATCTCAACACTCCAGTATCCGTGTACAGCATCTAGTTTAGAAAAATATTTGGCATTGTGGAATCTGTGAGTTACCTCTTCCACTGTATGCATTTTGTGTGGACAGCGCTTTAGACTGTTGTTTAAGTGTTTTGGGTCAAGGCAAACCCGAAGAGAACCATCCTGCTTCAGAACGGTTGTGATACTACTACACCAATCAGAATGTTCTTCAACCTTTCTAATAACATCATTCTGCACCATCTTTTCTAGTTCTGTGGCAAGTTTCTGTTTAACATGTATAGGATACTTTCTAGGTGGGTCTATCTTTGGCTCAGCGTTGTCTTTTAAAAAGAATCTTGCCTTTCCTGGAAGTTTGCCTATTCTGTCGAACTGTTCTGGGAATCGCTGTTTAAGGTCCTCTACTCCAGTGACATGTAGAGTAAGATGTTCTTTTTTGTCAGCTTTAATGTTGTTAATAGTTACCACACTCAGCTTTTCGCACATTGGTAAACCCAAAATTGCAGGTCCTTCAACATCTACCAAGTAAAATGTTGACGATGTCCATTCAGAGTCTCTGTATAAACATTCAAGTGTTACTGCTCCGAAACAGTCTATACTTGTTCCATTGTAAGCTCTTAGCTTTGTCCTGCCACTCCTACTTTTTACATCCCTTGTGGGAAATCCTTGCTCATCTACCTTGTCAGGCATGATCTGTCTGAATATTCTTAAGGGTAGAGTGTTACCTTGGGCACCTGTGTCTATCTTGAACCGAATATATCTTTCTTTGTGCCTTTTAATTCCTGGTATTCGGAATTGTACCTTGCAGAAAGCCTGCGTTCTCTTTGGTTCATTACTGAAAGTTAGTATCTTCACAGTATCAAATGTGGAAGGATCACTTTCTTCACTGGAGTCAAGGTCCTCAGCCATCATAAAGTGTGTTTGTTTTGATGACTCTCTGCTGTGAAGGTTGTGTTGAGCACTGTCTTGTTTCCTCTTGAAACATAATTTTATCCAGTGGCCCCTCTTTCTGCAGTAATGACATGTAGAGTCTTTAGCTGGACAGTGGTTTTGTATGTGGTTTAGGCCACAACATTTACACATAGCACCTCTGCTTGTGTTGTGTTTTTCTTGTTGCTTCGAACCAGTTGCTTTGTTGTGTTTATAGCTTTTCACTGCATCCACCTGGGCTGCTAATGTACCTTGCTGAATTTGTTTAATGTTTAGTGCTTGTGCCTCGTGTTTCCTGCCTTCATCCAGAAGTTGTTGTACAGTTAGTGTATCACTCTGGCTCAGTATCCATTTCTGGAACTCTGGCATTGGTGTGCTGAGAAGGATCTGTTCGATAATTCGCTCTTTTTCTTCTTCTTTGTTTAATTTGCATACACTTGTTTTCTCCTTGATGCGAGTGAAAAAATCATCTAGACTTTCACTAGGTTTCTGTCGCAGGTGGTGGAGTTCTAATCTTGCCGCTCTAAAGTTTGTGTGCTTTATGATCAGACGTTTTTCAAATTCGTCCAATATGGCTACGGGGTCGGTCGCTGACTCAACAGGCATGGCGGTAGCAAAACTGTTGTAAATTTTCAAACCTTCATCGTCCAATGCTTCTAGGATGTATGGAGTTAGGGTTTGTCCTTCCAGACCAGTGGTCTTGGAATATAGATCTATGCGTTGGCGCCATAACAAGAAAGCTTCACTCTTATCATTTCGACCGGCAAATCGCATTTGCGGTGCGCTGCGGTAGTGTTTAGACTCCATGGCTGACCTCGATGACGAAAATTAGTCGAATAAACTGTACTCACGTGTTATCGTGTAGCTGTTTTGCGTCAGTCCGGTATCGACCGCTGCCACCATGTAATGTTATGATGTATGTATATAAGCATTACCTCGTCATCTACACAAGCACACACATGTTTCAGAAAGCACTCAGTAAAAGCATGTTCAATTCGTAGCCATGTTTTATTTACAGAATATCGTACATGTGAAGATTCGCATATTATTACAATGTGTGGTTCGTATTATTAATGTATCATATTATATTACAAGAAAGTGCGTCTGATTTAAATATCGTCGTCCAGATAGGCTGGATTAGATAAATTATTCTATCCAGAGACTGTCCTTTCTCTTACACGATCACCTCGTGATAAAACTATTTCTTACCCCTTTCTTTCACATTGTCATCACTATCACCTCTGCTCAGACAGGGCTATAAACACTTATTACCTATCTGATAAAATCTACGACAACCACCTGGCGTTTACATCCCTCCCCCTTAATTTTATTCTTGTTCGGAGTTTCTGCTTGATTTTGTTCGGTTTTTTTTTCCACATACAAGCATAATTGGTAATTCTAATTTGCCCTATTTACAATGATTTGACAGGTGTGATGCCACTTTCCCTTATCGGCAGTTGTTTATATTATTTGGAATTGAAAACAATATATATCCTAATTATAACCCTCAGAGGTTGAACGGGATATCTTCACACCTGTTTCGTAGATTACACCAAGGCCTTCGACTGCATAAAACATCAGAAAATGTGGAACATCTAAAACTTCTGAGAACGTGCATCTTTCCGGTGGCAACGTACGGATGTGAATCATGGACCATTACACAAACATTAAAGAAAAAAAAATCTAATCTTAGGAAGCAAAGTGTTACAGAATAATTCTCAGAATATCTTGGACCAAGAAGAAGAAAAATATAGACATCCTACACGACCTGAACATCGAGGAAAACTGGCTCATAAACAATATCATGTCCCCGAAACTGAAATACTTTGGCCACATTAAACGTCATAGTGGTTTAGAAAGAGCAGTGGTGGAGGGTATGGTACCTGGAAGGCAAGGCAGGGACCGACCAAGATGACGGTGGACACAGGACATTGAAGACACCTTGAATACGACAATGGAGGAGGCAGGAGGGCTGGCTAGAGATTGAGAGTCTTTCAGGCGGGCTGTGATGAGAGCGACATTATGCAAAGGACATGCTACATGATGATGATGAATATTTAAAAAAAACATTAGGCACATTATCCAAGAGTATTTGTTGTAGTATGAAGAGAAATACTTGTGGCAGCATAAACTTTGGAAGTCTTAAAGCTATTGTTATAAGGGGTATAGACTTTTGGAAGTCTTTGAGCTATTGCTATAAGTTCACATCACAGAAACTCAGCACCAATATCTTTGTGTCCATTGCGCATAAATGATTTTTTTCCAAATTCTTGCAGGCCTGAAGTACTTCTTCGGTGGATTTTGCTGCTGATACTGTATATACACGAAGGCAAATAGGGAATTATATTGTTGTAGCTGTTGGAGTCTCTCTTCAACAGATTATATGGGCATGTCTAAGACAGCATAGTAGAAAACTACTTTGAATTTCTGCTTTGGATCTTGCCGTGTCTCTTCTTGGGTCTCATACTTGTCGCGAGAGGTTCAGATGTTATTAAAATATCTGATATCCCAGACAAAAAGATGTATCAAAGGATACCAGTATAGTGCCAGATAAGAGACTGGTCTTATAAGAAATACCCCCTTCTCTGAAAAGAGTAAGGGTGTATCGACAATCAAGGTAGGGTCAAGCTGTATAAACCTTCAAGTATGATGATAGTAAAGGTTACTGAAGGTCTAAGTGCTACCTCTCCAAATCCCACCCTGAATAATGGTTATTATATTTATATTGATATTGACTCTGATGAATTAATTTAGTAGATATGTAATATATATATCAAAACAGAACCTTAACTCAATTGAATAAGTAAGTAAGTCTGAATATAGATATATACAATTTATTGATCCTATACCGTTTATCTTTTCGGTAAGGAAAATAATAAAGAAGTCAAAGGTTATTTACATAATGAAATAAATATGCATGGAATTTTTCATTTCCACAATAGGTAATTATAGTGAAGTTATCTTTCAAATGTCAATTTCTTTCTTTCACATAAATAGTTATCACTGTCACTGGACTGTAAGGTTGATATATTTTTAGTAAAATCCTTCATAAGTCATCATTACAATGTTTTTAATATGTGTGGTTTCTTTATTGTTATATGTGGCTGGATTATTTTAATATGTGGCTTCTTTGTTTTAATATATGTGGCTGGATAGTCTAATCAGTGGAACTAAGCGTCCACTTATCTGTGACAAATAAGGAGCATCCACTATAGCCAGGATCACACAGTGACTGTAACTCCAGGCTGGGAAAACATGGTCGAGTTCTAAGTGTATTGAGAACTTTATGCACCAACAGAATTCCTATCAAGTGAATGTCTCGTCAACTCGTGGTAATAACAGGATGAAACCCTCAGGCAAATACACACAAGCTGATACAGGCTTTAAATGGGTATCTAGATCTGCTGCTAGATACAGCGGCAAAGTATTTGACAGCATACGTTTTGCGCTCTTTTCAGTATTGCTCGTGTTTGAAAATGTAGTGGCATAAATCTGCCAAGTTCAAGGTCTTATATAGCACCGTACCCTCCCAATCGGAGACTTGGTCAAAACCGGTGTTAAGAATCTAAAACCTAAACGTTTTTCTGCCTTCCCGTACAATGTGCATAATTTTTAATATTATGTATATATCTTATTTCTGGACCGATTTTAATCATTTAAAGTTATAATTATACTGGTAATTTATTTCTATTATTCTATCTATTAATTGTTTAGTTAGCAAAGTGCATTTAAATCTATGCAGACTTTAACTAACTAAATTGGGAACTACCCTGATGTATCAATATCAATTAAAACGATTTTTCTCTTCTAATAACATACTATTCGAGGAAGTAATTACACCTACCTCGTTGTTAAACAGCTATATCTTTTTCGTTTAAATACCTTTAGTCTTTAAGAAATTAAATATCTTCGTATGGTCAATTACACAAAATAAGCCTCTATGTTAAGCATAAAAAGGTTTCCTTATACATATCAGAAAAGGAGCGTTCTCATTGGCTATTAGATATCGGTCCGTTTTATCCTATTATTGCGAGCGGTAAATATGACGTGTTGTAAGACAGGCCAAATCCCGACAATACTCAACTGCCATTTCTTTCTCATTTTTAAAACTTATTCTGTCTGAGTTTGGTAGTATCTCTAACTCTTTTGCAATATCGGTAGTATCTCTAACTCTTGCAATATCAGTAGCATCTATCAAAACTTGTTGAAAACCCACGTCACACCTGTAGCCCACAAGCTTTGGTCCCTTGCTATTGGCTTGTAGTTGAATTTATTTTGTAATAGCTCGCCTTAAGATTGACTTCACATAGGATGTTGTACCATATAACAAGCCAATGGCAGAGAGAACTTGAACTTACAAACTGCATCAGCTCGGGCCACAGCTTCAATTCGGGAAGTATTTCCAGATGAACTTTTTAGGCTTATGTCATCAAAGATCATATTAAAGCATCATACATATTACCAAGATGATATCTCAGTGGTTTCAAAGCACAGATCCGACTCTCCCATCTTGTTTCACTCAATGGCTTAACAATTATGCCTTAGTCTGATACATGGTTAATTAGAATTTGCCAACGCTGAGTCGATGCAGAGAAATAATTTTAGATTTGAAGAAACTAGATGCTTCCAGACAACACTTAGAGGCATCACTGACTACCAAGTTTAAAGAGTGTGCATTAAAGGGCACAAAAAGGCAGTGGGTGTCAGTTGCATTTTTTACGTGTTAAAAAACTAATCTGTATAAAACTGTGAGCCTCAAATGTCAGTACTGCGCCCCTCTGAGGTCTGTGGGCTAGGCGGATGCCCAGTTGGCTTAATGATAGCACCGGCCCTGGACCCACCCAAACACAAATGACATAGAAAAATGTGTGACGCATGGAGCAGTGCACGATCTTCCATCTAAGAACAGAACAACATCAGATTCAAAAAGCATGTCAACAGTTTGAGCCCCTCACATGAGATTAATTGCCTCCCCTGTACACATCCATTTGAGACAGTTCAGCATGTGCTGCTCGCTTTCTCCTCAGAAAGAAGAAATATATTTTCGGCCACCCCTACCATCATAAACACTCTGTTCAGCACCATCTAACAGCTACAGAACACGTGCAAATTCTTCAGCTTGGCAGTAACTGTGAAAGTGCAACGAGCTCAGCAGCTCTAGTGAAACAACAACAATTTGTTAAGTTTTCCACCGGTTATATTGCTACAACCAGTCCTGTTACATTAAGATAATCTTTTGTATTTTTTCTTTGTCTTCATGGACATACATCTCCCTTTGTTTTTCTCATTATCACAATGTTTTCAGATTCTCATGTCAAAATTATAATGAGAATGATAGAAAACTATACAGAACATTACAACAGGAGGCAATGTGGCCAACATAATCGAAAACTATACAGAACATTACAACAGGAGGCAATGTGGCCAACATAATCGAAAACTATACAGAACATTACAACAGGAGGCAATGTGGCCAACATAATTGAAAACTATACAGAACATTACAACAGGAGGCAATGTGGCCAACACAATCGAAAACTATACAGAACATTACAACAGGAGGCAATGTGGCCAACATAATCGAAAACTATACAGAACATTACAACAGGAGGCAATGTGGCCAACATAATCAAAAACTATACAGAACATTACAACAGGAGGCAATGTGGCCAACATAAATGAAAACTATACAGAACATTACAACAGGAGGCAATGTGGCCATCATAATTGAAAACTATACAGAACATTACAACAGGAGGCAGTGTGGCCAACATAATTGAAAACTATACAGAACATTACAACAGGAGGCAATGTGGCCAACATAATCGAAAACTATACAGAACATTACAACAGGAGGCAATGTGGCCAACATAATCGAAAACTATACAGAACGTTACAACAGAAGGCAATGTGGCCAACATAATCGAAAACTATACAGAACATTACAACAGGAGGCAATGTGGCCAACATAATCGACAACTATACAGAACATTACAACAGGAGGCAATGTGGCCAACATAATCGAAAACTATACAGAACATTACAACAGGAGGCAATGTGGCCAACATAATTGAAAACTATCAGAACATTACAACAGGAGGCAATGTGGCCAACATAATCGAAAACTATACAGAACATTACAACAGGAGGCAATGTGGCCAACATAACTAAAAACTATACAGAACATTACAACAGGAGGCAATGTGGCCAACATAATCGAAAACTATACAGAACATTACAACAGGAGGCAATGTGGCCAACATAATCGAAAACTATACAGAACATTACAACAGGAGGCAATGTGGCCAACATAATCGAAAACTATACAGAACATTACAACAGGAGGCAATGTGGCCAACATAATTGAAAACTATACAGAACATTACAACAGGAGGCAATGTGGCCAACATAATTGAAAACTATACAGAACATTACAACAGGAGGCAATGTGATAATCGAAAACTATACAGAACATTACAACAGGAGGCAATGTGGCCAACATAATCGAAAACTATACAGAACATTACAACAGGAGGCAATGTGGCCAACATAATTGAAAACTATACAGAACATTACAACAGGAGGCAATGTGGCCAACATAATTGAAAACTATACAGAACATTACAACAGGAGGCAATGTGGCCAACATAATTGAAAACTATACAGAACATTACAACAGGAGGCAATGTGGCCATCATAATCGAAAACTATACAGAACGTTACAGCAGGAGGCAATGTGGCCATCATAATCGAAAACTATACAGAACGTTACAACAGGAGGCAATGTGGCCATCATAATCAAAAATTATACAGAACGTTACAACAGAAGGCAATGTGGCCATCATAATCGAAAACTATACAGAACGTTACAACAGAAGGCAATGTGGCCATCATAACACCCCCCTCCCCTCCCCCAATTGATCAGTCAAGTGTTTCGGCCCTTTTATCTCCTTTACACTCAAAGGGAGGCTGGCCCACATGGATCGTGCACTCAAAGGTAGGCTGGCCCACATGTGTCATACACTCAAAGGGAGGCTGGCCCACATGGATCATACACTCAAAGGGAGGCTGGCCCACATGGGTCATGACTCAAAGGGAGGCTGGCCCACATGGATCATACACTCAAAGGGAGGCTGGCCCACATGGATCATACACTCAAAGGGAGGCTCGCCCACATGGGTCATGACTCAAAGGGAGGCTGGCCCACATGGATCGTACACTCAAAGGTAGGTTGGCCCACATGTGTCATACATTCAAAGGGAGGCTGGCCCACATAGATCATACACTCAAAGGGAGGCTGGCCCACATGGGTCATGACTCAAAGGGAGGCTGGCCCACACACTCAAAGGGAGGCTGGCCCATGTGGGTCATGACTCCCCTGTGTCAGCCTCTTGTTGATTTTAAATCTCACCTCAGGCTCAACTGTTTCAGCAGATGACATACTAAGGCGGCCACTACATCTCTTGCACCTACTTCTACAGCTATGACCTTTTGCTGGGAACCCCTAAAGTCTCAACTCAGTGATCAATCATTTCACATGCCTGATGCTCATCTCATCAGGATTAAAATGGCATGGACAATTAAATTGTTATAATCCTGAGTGATGATGAGAAGTGCAGCACTACATCCGGTCATCTGTGAGATGTCCTGATAATTTTGGGGTGTATTTCTCGCCCCAGGTAGGTCTTCTGCATTTGCACTATCAAGAATAGTTTGTAAGCTAGTATTTGGTTTGAGATGTGCAGACCTTTCTGATGTCACGAAGTGTGAATTTGTACTATTAGGCTATCTTGCAAGCACCATGTTGATCACATCATCCAGAAGTGCGGGAGAGGTCTGGCAGCCCTAAATACAATGGCCACAGCGCACCTGGAGCAGATTTCTATATGTCCTGTATCATCCGCTAGTCATATCGGTAATCGAGTATTGCCTGGAATACTCACACTCTCAGTAACACAATATGAATGACTGGAACGCATTCACAATGAAGGAATGCGTAGTCTTCTTGGGCTGTATGCGAGATAACCCCCCCCCCCCTCCCTGTTGTGATGATGCGGCACATGCTTGGAGTGCTGTCGATTAGATCCAAATACGCAATAGCCTAGGCAAAATCTTATTTGCGAGTAACCACAGACAAAAGGCATTCCCTACATGGAAACATAGCTGACATCAAAGGAGCAAGAATAATGATGGGGATGTCATGGATGGCACAAGCAGAGGCAATTATTAGAAAGGTGGAGCCGCGCTAGCGCAGTGGTTACCACACCGCTTTGGCGACCGGGTGATTCAGGATCAAACCCGGGCGACGGCATTTGAGGATTTTTCGTCGACCGGGATTTGGACTGGATTAACTCAAGACCTGGCGAGAACATTTGAAGGAGTGTCGTCGACCAGGGATTGGCGGCTCCTGAGCCGACCCAGCTCTAATGGGTACCTCCGAAATCGGCGAGTATCTGCCTGAATGGCGAGGGACACCTGTCTCTGTACAAGAAAAAAAGGGATACTGACATAAAATCAATGTCAGGTTAGACATTAATAATAACCTGAGATTTCGCCTCGAGTATTTGCGGGCGTATGAAAAAAAAAAAAAAAAATTAGAAAGGTGACCACAGTTAAAGATACATTCAAGGGGGAAGAGTGAAGTAAGTCAGGTGAGAACTGGACGAACTACCAGCAATTCATTACCGGCCTTGGCAGAGAGTGCAGGCTTGGGGCAGTGGGACAGCAGAGCTGGAAATTAAATCAAGTGATAAATGATATTACAGGGGATTGGTGTTGTTTAAATAGGGCCGCTGAGCTTCTCACTCTTTTGCAGCCAATACCAAGTTGAAGACTCCTTGGTATTATCTACACTGTAGATCTAGGCTTTTCGTGTAGCTTCTCTGCCATTCCAAAATGTGCTGAGTTGAAGTCATGAGCTCCAGCTTGGCTGGTATTTAAAGGATCGTCACATCTGGTCCCAAGCTAGGAGTAAGGAAGCACGTACTGTGCATTCCCCGCCATCCAAGTGGGATCTCCAAATGTGCAGAGCTAAAATACAGTGCTCTAGTTCTGGCTTTTCTAAGGAATTGTCACGTTATACCATGGGCTAAGGAGATTTCTAAAATTGGATACTGGAATGTAAGAACTATGTATCAAGACGGAAAATTGGAAGAAGTAATTAAAGAAATGGATAATTATAAGTTGGACTTATTGGGTGTCAGCGAGTGTAGATGGACGGGGAAGGGCATAAAATATATTTCAGAAGAAAAAAAGCAAATTATATACTCTGGTAGTAATGATAATCGTCACACAGAGGGAGTAGCCATCCTAATGACACAGAAAGCAGCAGCATCGCTTATCAGCTGGGTACCTATCAATGAGAGGCTAATATTAGCTAGATTTCAGACACGATTTTTCAAGCTCTCAATTGTACAATGTTATGCACCAACTAACGACGCTCTTGATACCACAAAAGATGACTTCTATGAAGCACTTCTAAGTACCATCAACACAATACCCAAGCATGACATAATAGCAGTCATGGGTGATTTTAACGCCAAAGTAGGTGACAACAACGATGGAGTACAAAGATATCTCGGTACTCATGGCATAGGCTGTATGAATCAAAATGGCGAAAGACTTCTAGAACTTTGTGAAATATCAAACCTCGTTGTGGCAGACACCATCTTTCCACATAAGAATATCCACAAGATAACATGGAATTCACCTGATGGCAGAACTAAGAACCAGATAGATCACTTCTGCATAAGCGCTAAATTTCGCTCATCAGTTCAAGACGTCAGAGCATACAGAGGTGCAGAGATCGGAAGCGATCATAACCTCTGCATAGCTAAAATGAGAATTAAACTGAAGAAGTTATACCAACCGAATAAAAATAGAAGAATAGATGTACACAGACTGCAATCAAATGATATAAAGAAGGAATATAATGTCAAAATGAACAACTATTTCGATGCTTTAGGCAAAATTGACAACGATATCACCACCAAGACAATCGATACTAAATGGGAACAACTGAGAACAGCAATGACAGAAGCAGCTGTAGCGACCACCGGATACCTAGTACATAAAAAGAAAAAATGGATGAGAGAAGATACTTGGGATAAAATACAAGAAAGGAAAACAGCAAAACTTAAACTACTAGCGGCAAGTACACATAATGCAGTTGAATCTTGCAAACTAACTTATAACTTGTTAAATAAAGAAGTGAAGACAAAAACTCGAAGAGATAAAAGACATTTCATCAATGAACTGGCCGTAGAAGCTGAAAATGCTGCAAGAACTGGTAATAGTAGGTGCCTTTATCAAATTACAAAACAACTATGTCACCAGCCTACTGCTATGGAAACACCTGTTAAAGGTAAATTAGGGAATTCAATACCAACAGAAAAAGAACAAATGAAGAGATGGGCTGAGCACTTCATGGAGGTGCTAAACAGACCACCACCAACAGTAACACCTGATTTTAATAATGAAACATCCACAACCACTTTGCCAATAACTTGCGATGAATTCACGCTGGACGAGATCAAACAAGCCGTTAAAAGATTAAAAAATTTTAAAGCTGCTGGAGTTGACGAAATTTCAGGGGAAATGATTAAAGCAGTTAATGACAACAACCTCTTGAGAATTTTAGATATTATAAATGAAGTATGGAGAGAAGAACAACCACCACAACAATGGAAAGACAGTATTATTGTAAAGTTACCGAAGAAAGGTGATCTATCAGACTGTAATAACTGGCGTGGTATATCTCTATTATCAGTACCTGGAAAATTATTATGTTGCATGATGTTAGAAAGACTTAAATTGCATGCTGACGAAAAGATCAGAGAAGAACAAGCGGGTTTCAGGCCGAAACGATCATGTATTGATCAAATATTCACACTAAGAACAATTATAGAAGAATCAGTGGAAAGGCAATCGCCACTTATTATCACCTTCGTCGATTTTCAAAAAGCCTTTGATAGTCTACACCGCCCATCATTGTGGAAGATACTTACAATCTATGGTTTTCCAACAAAATATGTGAATATAATCAAAGCGCTATATGACAATGCAAGATGTTGTGTTAGAACAAATAAAGGGAATACAGAATGGTTTACAGTAGAAACAGGGGTGAAACAAGGCTGTATTATGTCACCACTACTTTTTGGAATAGCTATTGATTGGGTTATGAGAAACTATACCCACAATGAACAATTGGGTATAAAATGGACAAATGGAAAATTCCTGGGGGACCTGGATTTCGCAGATGATGTAGCATTCTTAAGTTCAACACCAAGACAATCCCAAGAAGCAATAAATAATTTGTGTCATCTCTCGGTTAAAATTGGTCTCCAAATAAATGCCTCTAAAACTAAAGCTATGAACTTTTCTAACGAGACCTTTGATATCATCTTGAACGGGGAAAAACTACAGAAAGTTGAAAGTTTCAATTATTTAGGCAGTAAAATGACTCAGGATGGTGACACAACAAGAGAAATCCATACTAGAATTGCTTTGGCAGCTAGCGCCTTCAATAGATTATCTAACGTTTGGAAATTACGATCATTGAATATACATACCAAGCTTCGTCTGTTTAATTCAAATGTTATCTCAGTGTTAACATACGGCTGTGAGAGTTGGAAAATAACAAAATCATTGGAGAACAAGCTGAATACATTCGAGAACAAATGTCTTAGAAAACTCATGAACATCAGTTGGAAAGAATTCAAGACTAATCGACAAATAAGAGAAGACTCTAGGCAGAAATATGTCTCCGACTATATAAGGAAAAGACGATGGTCATATATCGGTCATGTCCTACGAATGCAAAACAACAGAATACCACTACAGGCGCTCACTTGGGTTCCTGAGGGTAAGCGGAAAAAAGGAAGACCAAAAGAAACACTCAGAAGAACAATAATAAGAGAAGGAAGAACGTTGGGCCTAAATAATGTGCAAGAGCTAAGAGGAGTGGCGTCACAACGAACAACCTGGAGAGCACTGGTTTCTGCCTTATGCGCCGTGTTTGGCGCTTAAAGAATTTATTATTATTATTATACCAGGGATGATGATGCCATTGTGTACACTGATAGGTCTGTAGTCCGTGGTGAGAATTCAGGATGAGGCTTCTCGGCTAGAGTTAAGGGCAGGATCATCGATGAACATAGCGAGGATTGATTACATGACAACAACCTCCAGCATGAGAATGGGGGTAGAGGCAGCTACTGCAGCCCTTAGGTGGCTGTCTGAAACTTCATTAACAAGGGTAGTTATTGTGTCAGACCCTCAGTCCATGCCTCGGAGGGTCCAAAATGGATGGATACGGCATGAATGGAAAACCTCCATAGAACCCTCAAATCTTCAGGAACTGGTGTGAATCAACTGGTCATGCAGGGGTACGAGCTGACATACTAGCTTCAAGAGAACCCTGTGAGAACACTGGATAATAGATGATTTATCAAGGCTAAGATTGCTGGAATTTGGTATCAAATGTAAGAATAGCGGGGATGGATGCATGATAGTATGCATCCGGCTTTTATACAACCAGCGTTCAACAGGAACAATCAGCATTCATACCCTTCGACATTTGCCGAGGGAGACTGAGCACCTATGGGTTTGCACGGAGTGCAATGATGTTGATTCTGAGCAACAATAACAGATAGCCTATTAGAGAACAACACTGCAATCGATGAATCAACTTGGCAAGGTTGAAGGCAAAAAATAAAATTAGGCCTAATAGTTACAGTTTTAGTGCCTTGCTATGTTCAGCGACGATCCTGCTCTTAACTCAAGCTGAGAAGCCCCATCTTAATTTCTCACCACAGACTACAGACCTATCAGTGTGCACAATGACCTTATCATTCCTAGCATGATCATTTATCAGTTTATTAATTTCCAACTCTGCTTTCCCATTGCCCCACACTCTGCACTCCCTGCCAAGGCTGATGATGACTGCTGATAGTCTGTCCAAATCTCACCTGACTTACTCCACTCTTCTCCTTTGAATATACTTTCAACTGTGGTCACCTGCCTAATGGTAGCCTCGGCCATCCCTGTATTTATTCTTGCTCCCTTGATGTCAGCTATGTTCCCATGCAGGTGGTGTCTTCTGTCTGTCGTTATCTATATATATATAGGCTTTAGCCTGGAACATTGCATATCTGGATCTAATCAACAGCAATCCAAGCATGTACCTCATTGTCACAATGGGGGTATCTCGCGTACAGTTCAAGACTATGCATCTCTTCATTATGAATGTATTCCAGCCATTCACATTGTGATAGTGACAGTGAGTATTCCTAGCACATACTTGATGACTGACATGAATAAAATATGATAAAGGAGATACAATAGTCTCTGCTTCAGGTGCAAGAGGCCGTTGTTTCTTCTCTTGTATGGTGAGTCACCAGGGTGAACAGATATTTCCACTATCTCATGCAATTATACTATGACTTGAAATGGTGGCATGTGACAGTCTTCTGAGCTCTTGACCTTTTGAAAACCCTTCAGCCATTTTGAGAATTACTTGCATCGCCATCAAGATCAGAATCAGTGAAATGGTACATCCTATTGTGATTCCAACTTGTGGGTCAATCCACTTTGTCGTGTACTCTGGTTGAACATCTGACATAGAACCCTGTGAAATACAGCTTCAAATATGCTGCACTTTCTTACTTTAAGCAACTAGAAAGAGAACAGTTGTAAGTAACATAAAATTAAAATAACGGTCGTTCTAAGTTAGAAAAATTAGAACAAGTCATTGTTCCAAGTAACAAAAATGAGAATGACTATTGTTCTACTTTAACAAAAAGCTGAACCACGACTGTCCTAAGAAACAACAAATGCATGATGTAATAAAACAACACAGAACACTAGTACAAGAGTTTGATCACATTATTTATGTTCTTGTTTTAAACAACAAACAAAACAAGAAGAGTTTAACCTGACCTAATTAGCCACATATTATAGGGGAGGTTATAGGTCAATCTTCAAAATACAAAGTTCCCAACCTCCAACATTTTTTAAGTTATATCAATTCATTTTTGTTTTAAATTATATCACAGTATGCAGGAATTAATTGCTGGCCACATATTCACACACATGAATAGAAATGATCATCTTTAACTCTTTGACTCCAGAACAACGCTCAGAGCATTTGTCAGATTTGACACCCGTGCCAAAACAACGCTCTGAGAGTTGTTTTTAGTCTATCACGAATTTAAATTACGGCACAGGGTGGAAAATAATTCTGGAGTCAAAGAGTTAAGAACATTACAGACAAGCCTTGGCTGCCATTTTTAAGTGTATGGAATAAATGATTTTAAGTTGGACTCTTTATCACAGTTCAATATCCATGACATTTTCTTGAGATCAACTGATAAATAGAAAATGTCAAAATAACAAACAACATAACCATGTCAAGTGTATATAAAAAAGTGTATACGCTTTGTATAAAAAAACTTTAACCACATAAATAGATGGTATACAAGTTTCTGAGACATTTATATGTACCACATAGTGGTGACAACAGTATTTATGCTATACAGTGTATGTTAAGTTATGGTGCCCAGTAAGTGGTACAACATTTATTGATAACCGCTGGAAGACGTGATGACATGATCACCTAGTCAAAACCAAGTCATGCAGACATACATTTTGTTATCTAGACAAACATCTTGTCCTGCTATTATAAGATGTAATTTGTAACGCACACCTCCATTTACAACACAGTTCAGTCTTTCATGGCCCAGTGCTAATACTTCATTTCATTGTGTTCACATCTAAGGTGTCTTCAATGCCCAAAGTTAACAAAATAAAAAGTCATATTTATATATAAATGTGACCTCATATTCAGTTACTGTAAATTAGTTTTTTGTTGTTTTTTAAATGTATATAATATAAAACTAAAAAAATATTTGTCTATACAAATATAAAACACATTTCTAGTTTCAGAATATTAATTCTGAGAGAGAATTTTTTCAAGACAAATGTGAGCCCCTGATGATCCATTTCCAATGCAGTCTGGTCAAGGATGGGGCAATTCTTTAATATTCAAAGAAGAGCTGTTAAAACATCAGATCAAACAGTTTTTGTAATGAGAAATTGCTTTGTTTTTGAAAAATCTGCTAGTCTAACAGCACAAGTTCTGTATGTGTTGCTCAGAATATTCTCACAAAAGAAACACCTGAGACATTATTCAATCTGCAGCACCTTATGACACTGAAGTGACTACTAAAATTGTTTCTCATTCCACTTTTTGACAAGTTCCTGCCTCTTTCTCATCTTCTCCATGTCTGTCATTCTTTTTTTTAACTCCGTCATTTACTCTGTCTCTCTTATTTCACACTCTTTTTCTAACTCTTATTTCTTCGATTCTAAATACATAGAAAATGTTTAAATGTTAAGACACAAACTGAGGCAGACAAAGGTCAGAATGTTACGTCTGCCCACTTCTGAAGCCTTACAAATTAAATCTTTTTACTTGTGTGTCAAGCTTTCTCTCTTAAATTCACATCTGTTCTCTCACTCAAACACCCATTCTCACACACTCCCTCACTTTATGTCCACATACATGAACATAACATATGACACCTACATTTACATACACAACTAAATTTATCAATGGAGAGAGATACTGTTTTAAACAATAGCTCCCTAAGGAGACCATTGTCTGCTATTTACACCATTTATTATATCTGACAAGGTCTGATGAAGGACACAAAGAGCAGTTTTCTCTTTCAAACATGTCACCATATACATACATATAAATGAATATGGTGCAGACTTCACAGTATGTGTCTCACTGAACCAGATCAACATTTGACTTTCGTTGAACGTTTCAGCTTGTTGAAACTTTATCTACACAGAAAAACAATCTATTTCAACAGACCTATCTCCAATATTTCTGCATGACAAAAACCTATCCCAACAACCACCTGCTGCTAACACTTGTACATGGCAAGCACCTCCTACTAACATTTGTACATGACAACAATCTACTTCCACAAACACCAAAGATTAACATCTGTACATGACACGCTACATTATACCAACACTTGTAAATGACAACAATCTACTTCCACAAAAACCAGACTAATATCTGTAAAAGACAAGCACCTCCTACTAACACTTGTACAGGAAAACAATCTACTTCCACAAACACCAAAGACTAATATCTGTACAAGACAAGCACCTCCTACTAACACTTGTACAGGAAAACAATCTACTTCCACAAACACCAAAGACTAATATCTGTACAAGACAAGCACCTCCTACTAACACTTGTACAGGAAAACAATCTACTTCCACAAACACCAAAGACTAATATCTGTACAAGACAAGCACCTCCTACTAACATCTGTACACGACAAGTGCCTCCTACTAACACTTGTACATGACAAGAACTTGTGTGCGCAAGCTCCTGCCACTAACACCTGTACATGACAACAATATTTCCACCACCACCTACGAGTAATACATGCACATGACAACAACCTATTTGCACAACCATCTGGTACTAATACCTGTACGTGATAACAGTCTATTTCCACATACCTCCTGTCAAAAAACTCAACATGACAACAGATGTATCTATAAAAAACATGAGAACATATCGTCATGAACTCATACATAACATATATTCAACATAAAATGGAGATTCCTTATTCAGATCTTGTGAGGGAATTACTAATTAAAAAGCAAACTTTAAACCTGTGACACATTCTTGCTTTAGGTTGCCGATGGTCAAGAAAATATGGGCCTAACACCATATTCCCAATATGCCTGAATGGGCGTGTAACAGTATCCTTTTTTTCACATTCTTGTTTCTCAACATTGACAAGTCACACAATAACACAACACTTGAGATTCTCAATATAGACAATAGTCACACCATCACACAACACTTGAGATTCTCAATATAGACAATGGTCACACCATCACACAACACTTGAGATTCTCAATATAGACAATGGTCACACCATCACACAACACTTGAGATTCTCAATATAGACAATGGTCACACCATCACACAACACTTGAGATTCTCAATATAGACAATGGTCACACCATCACACAACACTTGAGATTCTCAATATAGACAATGGTCACACCATCACACAACACTTGAGATTCTCAATATAGACAATAGTCACACCATCACACAAGACTTGAGATTCTCAACATAGACAATAGTCACACCATCACACAACACTTGAGATTCTCAATATAGACAATAGTCACACCATCACACAACACTTGAGATTCAAATAGTTACACAGTGAGTACAAACACGGACCAATCACACTTGCTAGCCATGACAATGTAATCTCAGAACAAGCAAGGACTATAAATTAATTTCTATACATGAAAATGCAAATCTCACATACAACACACATAACAATAAATAAAGCACAATCAACTCTCCCAACTACACCTTAAACCCTGCATAGTAGAATTATTTCAAATACACATATAGCCCTCACTAATTTTAGTTTTCCCCTATCTGCCTAGTCAGCTGTGAAAGCATGGTTGCTACATGTTTTGCTTGTCTTGTAAACCTTCCCCAGGGGATGAAGAAATTAGTGTATTATTTAAAATAGGAAGTAATAACACAAAGTTATATAGGAAAATCACCTACATTCATTCAGACAACTAGATTAAATCACACAACTAGACTCAAGCGAACAACTAGACTCAATCACACAACTAGACTCAAGCGAACAACTAGACTCAATCAATCAGACAACTAGACTCAAGCGAACAACTAGACTCAATCAATCAGACAACTAGACTCAAGCGAACAACTAGACTCAATCAATCAGACAACTAGACTCAAGCGAACAACTAGACTCAATCAATCAGACAACTAGACTCAAGCGAACAACTAGACTCAATCAATCAGACAACTAGACTCAAGCGAACAACTAGACTCAATCAATCAGACAACTAGACTCAAGTGAACAACTAGACTCAATCAGACAACTAGACTCAAGCGAACAACTAGACTCAATCAATCAGACAACTAGACTCAAGCGAACAACTAGACTCAATCAATCAGACAACTAGACTCAAGCGAACAACTAGATGACTCAATCAATCACACAACTAGACTCAATCAATCAGACAACTAGACTCAAGCGAACAACTAGACTCAATCAATCAGACAACTAGACTCAAGTGAACAACTAGACGACTCAATCAATCACACAACTAGATGCCCCATAAGGCAGGTGTAATCTACTGTTTTTGTGGAGCTACTACCACAGCATCCGTGGGTTTATCTGCTCTAAACTGTAATTCTTCATGGCCTTCCTCATCATCAAACAGATGAATGTCATTGTCTTCCTCCCCCTCACTAACCCACGGTGTTGAGGCCTGGGTTGGTGTCGGGGATCCAGGTGCTGACTCAGGCTTTGGCAGTTTAAACTCTTTCTTATCCTGAAAGTGAAAATGGATTGACAAATAAATTAATGAAAGTAACAAAGAGTATTAACAGTTTTTTAAAATCCTGAACAAATGAGTGCACGTAGCAATAAAGCATTTCAGGACATAATACTGTGCCTGAAGTAAGACAGCCAATCAATACCATGTCTGTCACAACTTCCTGCCTCCAGTAATGTTTATCAAGTCTGCTGCTGACTTCTTTCCAAGGCATGATGTCAAACTCTCCAGCATCTTCTCTCTTTCTTATCCTCTATATCTTTTTCATTCAATCCTTCCTATCATTCCATTATGTACTCTAGCGACCTTCTACTCATAACATGCTCAAAGAAAGTCAATTGCTTCCTTCTAACATGAATAATAAGCTTGCTCTGCCACACTGGCACTCTTTCTAGCTGTCCATAGTGTTTTAATATTCTTCTGTAAAACCACATCTCTGTGACCTCAGGTGCTCTTTTGATTTTTGTTTACTTAACTTTAGTGGATCAGGATTGGTTCTACATTTTTTTTGTTGGTACTTGTGTGTTTATTCACCGGGAAATTAAAATTGTTGACATTTATAGGCCAAACCGAGCACCGTACTTTTTCTTACATTTTTTTTTCTTAAATTCAAGCGAAAAATCTAACACCGTCTCCGCGCGGCAAATCTCTCTCTCAGTCCGCCAAGATTGTGCGCTCTCTCTTTCACTACGGCAATGTACTTGTGCGCTATCTCTTTCTCCACGGCAATGTACTTGTGTGCTCTCTCTTTCACTATGGCAATGTACTTGTGCGCTCTCTTTCACTACGGCAATTTATCCATCCGGTTGTGTGGCAGGACATCAAAGGGATTATTCGTCTGGTTGGGTGATGGTGGTGGTAAGAGTCTCTCTTCTGTGGATTGAAGTGACGTCGATTTGTAGCAATGTAATTTACATGGTCCTGTGTAGGGAATGAAACAGCTCGATCGTTCTGTGATCTCCATCGATTCGAAGTGTATGGGATTTTGCGAAGGTTGCTTACTCTACATCTTTGCAACCTGGGTTGATCTTGTATAACTAGATTTACAGTGTTCCTCGTGGGGCTACGTTTTTCCTTAGGAGACTGTGTATTCCGATAGACTTCTAAAATGATCTCTTGTTGTTGTTGTTGTTTGTTTGCGTTCGCTCAGCCAACTCTCAGAACTCTGGCCATTTTGAGCGGTAATTACGTTGTGTCGTAGTTTACAGTTATGCTGCGATATCTGCGCCTTTCGGCCCGATACATCCGATTTCAGCAAGCATTTTTTTACGGGTTTGCTTCCCTGCCACCTTATGCCTATATAGTATGCCATACCTCATGTCCATACAATAGTTCAGTGAGGTGACTGCACCAGTGAGCGACATCGGAGTCGTAACTGTGCCTCAGATCTGGGAGGCCCCCGCTTCCGGGAACACCACACACAGCCAATTGAGGCAACGGTCGCCGTAGACAACCATCGACATTTGATAGGGCAGACATTTGAAAGATGCGTCGCCGGCACGTGAGGCCATGCGATCAGCACAAAGTTATCCAGAGTCATCAGTGGGAATGCCGCGCCCCGCGAAGGGCAACGATGATTGGTTTTGAACTAATAAAAGCGCTCTTTCCGCGAGGGTCGGAGCTTGGTAAGCATGTATTAGCTCTAGAATTGCCAGAGTTATCCAAGTAGGATCGTGTCATCTAAGGATTTCTGGTTGTCTTCGTGTTCGATATTTGCGGGTGTTCTGATAATATTCTGTGCCATCCGTGTGTACCATTTCTCTTTTCGGTGCTTCCAGGTATCCTCCGGTCAATTGTTTAGCTTGTTTTGAACTCTCCGTATTTCTCCATGGGGGTATCAGTAAAAAATATGTTGGCCTTGTAAAAAGACACAGTACCTTACTAAAGACCATAATAGAAGGCAGAGTTAAAGGCAAACGTGCAAGAGGAAGACAGCGCTATTAGTGGAAATGTAACATCAAGAGATGGACAAGAAAGAGTCCATCACAATATCAAGAGTAAAAACAGAACACGCCTGAGATCCATTCCAGCCGATCTAAGATATTGATATGTCTGATGATGATGAATAGTCTTGTTGTCTCCCCCCCCCCCCCCCCCCCCCCCCCCCCCCCCCACCAAATAAAAAAAATTAATTGACAATCATCTTAACAAGACAATTTCGAGAACTACACGTTAAATCGTTGAAAGTATTCAAAAAGAGACATGAAAATAGGTCGTATATCTTTATCATCACTGCCCTACAGATCGCAAAGGAGCATGATGATGATGATGATGAAAAAAAGGTAAAGGTAGTCGCATAGCAGATACTGCCGTAAGGGAGTGAAGTGTTAGAGACTTCACTATACTAGGTCTAGCATCGAGAGGTGGGGGTGACCAGTTCCTTTCATCGCTGCCTTTTCCTTCCCTAACTGAAGGGCAAAGTCAGGTACCCATTCACAGCTGGGACGACTGGAGCACGATGATACTGTGAATCGGACCCGGTACTTTAGCCGCAAGAGACCAGTGCTCTAACCACTCTGTCAATCGGACACTCATTAAAAAAACATAACGGATACAAACAGAATGTTAAAAATATGAAGGCGAAAGGGGGGAGGAAGAGATTTGTGACGTCGCGTAAGGGGGTGGCAAAAGTTTTTTTGTTGCGTGTAAAACAACTCCATGGCCTTGACACTGCGATTGGATTTGCCGAACTGAAGAAAAAGTACGATGCTCCGTTTACCCTCAACATTTCAACAATTTTCATCGCCGGTGAATTATCACACAAGAACCTTTTTTTTCTTTGATCCTTAGCCGCTGACCGTCAAAGCAGTCAGTGGCCATCACGCCTAGTGGCGTCTTGTAGGGCAACAACAAATTGATTCCACTTTGCTTGGTCGGCGGCCATCCTTCATACAGTGCCCCAATTCTGGTTCATTCTTTGCATCTCAGCCTCCACAGTCCTCCGCCAGGTTGTTTTTGGTCGGCCTCTCTTTCGTTTTCCTTCAGGGGTCCAAAGCATAGCTGTTCTTGTGATGGCATCGGGGTCTCTTCTGAGGACATGGCCAACCCAGCTCCAGCGTCTGCCAGCTATGATGGTGTGCATGTCCTCTTGTTTGCTCCGAGTAAGCAGATCTTGGTTGTGTAACAGTGTAGACTACTAAGTCGCTACAACTGTTAGCCTTATAGTAAAGTACTTATGAATGACTAGTTAGAAATAAATAAACCACTAGTCAAGAATCAATGACATCATCAGTCATGACATACATGAACCCATGATGTCATCAAACCTTGTGTGGCCTCCATACAAGTCAGACCGGAAAACATTTAGATTAGAGAGAACCTTGAACAATGGTTGGTCATCGTCACTTAGAAACAATAATTTTAGACTAGAGGTTTTGTAGTTAGTTAGGTTAAAGATTATTTCAACAGTCAGCTAGGCCCCAAAACCAATCATAAGAAGGTTTCCGGTCTTAACTCCAATAAGAAATACTTCATCCGGCCAGCCATAGTACCGGACTAGTATAAAGACTGATGCATCATAGAAACCAGTCAGAGCTTGAGACAGTTATCTCAGAGCTAGAGTCAAACCAACATAAGGCGTTCTCTTTTGAGGTGTGGAGCAACATGGCGCATCCCCTACTGAGAACACAAAGCCTTTGACTCATACGGTTAGGACAAGAATATAACCGTCTAGATATCTCCTACCAACCAGGGTTGTTAGTGACCCAGCACTAACCCCTGCCACGATTATATTGTGGTTTACTCCACTATTAGTAAGTTCGACTTAGTTTTAATCAAAGTCTCGTTCGAATTTTTATTTCGCTAGGATTTCCACAGTGTATTGACATGCCACGAAACGACTACTGAGGAGCCGTAAGCCTTTTGCCATCGAGGCCAAAGCTGGCTGTGGTAACCCTGAGCAAATAATTTGTCAATCATGTAAACTTCTAGAACTTATTTGACTTCGGCTGACTCTGGCCTCACTTGATTTGGTGATTACTGAGGAGCCGTAAGCCTTTTGCCATTGAGGCTAAAGCTGGCTGTGGTAACCCTGAGCAAATAATTTGTCAATCAAGTAAACTTCTAGAACTTATTTGACTTCGTCTGACTCTGGCCTCACTTGATTTGGTGCCAGTGACCAGCTCGTAACTGCTTTTTTACGATGGATTCAGCTACTCAACAGCTTGAGCATCAATTATTTTTGTTGCAACAGCAAAATCAACTGCTTCAACAACAACTATCACAGCAACAAGCAGCAAGTCAAAATCTGCCTGATTCTTCTGAAAATTCTTCTAGCACATTACAGTCGATTGCTAATACTCTTAGCCCCATAACACAGAGCGCCAACTTCCAAAATATTAATAACATTGTCAAGCCGTTTCATGGTGATGCTACTCAATTTCGCCAATGGCTTATTGACATTGACAAGTTTGTGTCTTTGATCCCTTCGGCAACCGATGAGGACCGAAAGCGTGTTGCATTCCTCTCTTCACAGTCATTAGTAACTGATTTTTTGCGCCGTCGTGCACAACTTTTTCCTACTGAAACTTTCGCTTCACTAAAGAAGGCACTGGTCAGCCGTTATTCTTCCATAACTGACTGTCAGCACGCATGGACTCTTCTTCGTAGAGTACGCCAGGATAGACAGGAACCTGTCCAATTTTATGCGGACAGATTGTTGAACTTAGCTGAGGATGCTTTCATTGATTCTTCGTCCACATCTGCGGATATTGATCGGCAGCTTGTTGGTATTTTTATTCATGGTTTGTCATCCGACACACTAAAATTGCATTTGATCCGCAAGGATCCTCAGACTGTCACAGATGAGATTCAACGGGCCATCACAGAGGACAATGTGAAAAACGCTTTACCAACCGTCTCGATCGTGAGCCTCGTCTTGATCACAGAATTGACGAAGAACCGATGGACGTTAGCCATTGCCGCCACTCTTGGCAGCAACCTTCGAGATCGCCACAGCCCCCCTCTAATGATTGCCACCATCAGTGCCAACCTCTACGCTTTCATCATCCACCAGAGCCACAGGTCCATCAAGTAACTTCAGTTATATGTTACACTTGTGGGCAATGGGGACACGTCTCGCGCAGCTGTTTTCAGCGGCCACAATACAGCCCACAGACTCAAAGTAATCCCGTACCACAGCCACAACATTACCAGAACTGGCAGCAACGACCTCGCCAACCTTTATGGCTCCCTACCGCTTCTGTGCCCTCCCCCCAAGGTCATCCACGCTCCTTTTCACGTAGACAGTCCCATCCTACACCCTTAATGAATCAGGGAAACTTTTGGGTTGCCCAGTAGCCAGGACCATGCCGGGTAACCTGAAACCATCCTCACATCGGTCCTTCCGCAATAATAGTTTTCTGTCCTCCTCACCTACGGTGTCTTCCGCCTCTCTTTCTTATGTCTCTCCTCCTTCTGTCACTCCGGATCCTTCATCGTGCCTTATCTCCATCAACATGAAAAGCTACCGTGCTCTTGTTGATACTGGAGCAACTGTTAGCCTCATCCGTGAACAGTTGTTTCGTCAGATCCGTAGGCACATAAAATTTTTTCCTTCATCTACTCCTTTAGCCTCCGTTACTGGCCAACCTTTGCATCCATTGGAACTGCCATGATAAGCCTCAAGATTGGTTCACAATCTGTTGTCCATCCATTTATCATCACAAGAGGCATGTCCCATAACTTTATTATTGGTCGTGATTTTCTCCTTCGTCATCACGCCCGAATCTATTTTGACTTGCGACAGATTCGTGTCACTGGTGAATACATCCCTCTTCAGGATGATATTCACATCGCATCCCTTGTCCGCCTCACTGCTCCTGTTACCTTAAAGCCTCACTCTTTGACTATTGCCACTGGTCGGGTCAAACGATTTGACTATGTCTCTTTTGGCCATTCTGTCATGGTGGAACCATTGTCTGATATTGACATCATTGATGACCCATGCATCAATGTTGTTGATGGCATTGTTCAGATTTCCACTAAGCACGATTTTCCCGTCATGCTGTTAAATACTTCTGGGAAGCCTCTGACTATCCAACGTGGTACAGTGATTGCTCACTTAGCATCACATTCCCTGCCTCATCGTACCTCTGTTCCTCCCTCCACCATGTGTCATACCCGCACCTCCACTACTCCTTCACATTTAATTCCTCACCCTCCCTCCTCATACCTCAACATCATTGGTGCTGTTACTAATGCGCGTGTATCGTTTAGTACCTACCTTCCTCAGCGCCGTTCACTTTCCTCTCCTACCTTTACAACTCTCCCCTGTACTTCCGGTTATCGTACTTCTCCTCCTCAGCCTCTTTTCCCACAACTTTCTCCTTCTCCCTCTTCTTCCTTGAATGTGCCACCTACATGCCTTGCTCAATTAATGGAGCAAGTGACAACTGACTCCCCACATGCCAGTCGCATTCGTCAGTTCGTCAAGAATAATCATGATATCTTTGCTCTCTCAGACATGGAACTGAAGAGAACCAATACTGTAACAATGGAAATCCATACCACCACTGAAGTGCCTGTCTCACTTAAGCCGTACCACACTCCACTTAAGAATAGGGAGATCGTGGAGAAATCTATTACGGATATGTTGGCAGCAGGTATCATTGAGATTCTGGATTCTGGTGCATTCTGATGTCACCGGAAGCCAAAGTGAAGTCCTCTTTTTGTACACATATTGGGAGTTATCAGTGGAATGTCATGCCTTTCGGCCTACAGAGCAGCCCTGCTACGTATATGTCCCTCATGGACAAAGTACTGAAGGGCATGCAATCTTACGCCTTGGCTTATGTTGATGACATTTTGATTAACACTCCAGGAACCCTTGAGGATCATTTACTCTATGTGGAGAAAGTTTTTAACCGATTGAGGGCACATAATGTTATGCTCAAGTTAAGCAAATGTGCCTTCTTACAAACCGAAGCCAAATATCTTGGCTTCATAATCAACCAAGATGGTGTCCGTCTGGATGATGCTAAAGTACAGGCCATCCGTGATATGCCCCCTCCTACTTCTGTTCGCCACGTTTGCGGCTTCTTGGGCAGTTGTTCTTACTATAGAAAGCACATAATCAATTTCTCTCGAGCTGCTGAGCCTCTTATTGCTCTAACTAAAAAGTATGCTCATTTCCGATGGACTGACGCCTGCCAAGATGCTTTCAATTATCTTAAGTCATCACTTACTAGGATTCCTCGTTTGGCATATCCAGACATTAGACATCCTATGATTTTGTATACGGACGCTTCTCTTCGGGCCGTTGGTGCTTGCCTTGTCCAGGCCAATGTTTCGGACTCTCCTCCGATTATTGCCGAAGTCCCAAACGAGATGCCTATTGCGTTCCTCTCTCACGCACTTAGTCGGTCTCAACAAAAATGGACAGTTACTGAGAAGGAAGCTTTTGCCATACACTATGCATTGCAAAAATTAGACTTCTATCTGCGTGGTACAAAAGTTTTAATCCATACCGATAACAAGCCTTTGATCACTTGGCTATCCAAGACGTCTGAGCAACCCCGTAAGCTACAAACCTGGGCTCTGAATTTACAGAGTTATGATGTTATCATTGAGCATATCCCGGGAGAACATAACACTGTAGCTGATCTTCTGTCTCGGATTCCATATGACACTTGTACGGACCCCTCCTATTCTACTAGACCAGATCCTAAGGCGTCATCAGACCTTGACGATAACGCCAAAGAAATACTTGTCATTAATGCTGACTATACTCCTCCTGTCATTTCTTCTCATGACAATCCTTCCAGCTCTCCTGATGAGCTCCTTTTTCCTTCTTTCACTGCGAAGGAACAACTTCGAGATCCTGCACTCCTGCAGATTCGCTCTCAGTTTCAGCGTGATCCCAAATCTGTTTCCAATTACACTATTCAGTCCTCTGATAATGTTCTTTACTGGATTAACCCTAAATGTCCAGATAAACTCCTCATCTGTCTTCCTAAGCATCTTATCCCTCGTGTTCTCCATGATTTCCATGATTCTAATGGCCACATGGGGCGAGATAAAACACGATATTACTGGTCTTCTTTCTATAAGGACGTTGCCGAGTATGTTGACTCTTGTAGAACATGCAAGCAGCGCAACATGCGTCCTCTGCGTATCCCTACCCAACTGATGTCTCTGACACATTTTCCTATGGAATGCGTCAGCGTAGATCTCTCTGGTCCCTACCCTCTTTCCCAGTCCGGTAATACCCATGTCTTGCATATCGTAGACCAGTACTCTGTCTGGCCCGAATGTTTTCCACTTTGTGGCTCTTCCTCTGAAGAGGTAACTGAAATCTTCCTCAATGCTTTTGTGCCTCGCCACGGCTATCCTAAGACTATTCTTTCCGATAATGGGAAGCAATTTACTGGTCGACCTTTCCATTCTACTCTTGCAGCCCTTAATATAAGACATAAGATGACTAGCTACTATAGGCCTGAGTCGAATGGTCGCAATGAAAGAATGCATAAGACTCTTCATGACATCCTCTCCAAATTCACAGCTGATAATCCGCAGTATTGGGATTTTTATTTACCCCAAGCTCTTGAGGCTCTGCGTGTCAATGTGAATGATACGACTGGTTTCTCGCCATTCTACCTCTTGTATGGCAGGGAACCACGCCTACCTTTGGATAATCTCCTTACTCCTCAGCGGAAATATATGGGTGATAATCCCATTGAGATTATCCTGCGACAAAAACGTTCCGCCCACCAGCAGGTTCACCATAACGCTCTCAAGGCGTTTAAGAAGCGACAGCGTTTGCTTGATAACGGCGCTCGCCTGCCATCCTTCCATGTTGGTGATTTGGTCTGGTTTAAGAAGCATGTCCGTAGCGATAAATTTGATCATCGCTGGCTTTCCGGGTACAAGATAGTTGAACAGACATCCCCTGTTACCTTCGTGATTTGGAATGAAGAGCGACACCACGAAACCAAAGCTCATGCTACCCAATTGAGACTAGATGAGCAACGCCCCTACACTGTCCCTCCTCCTGCTCTTCTGTCTGACCGCCCCGTGCGAAAAGCTACCCTCCAGTATAACCCTTCATCCTCTCCATCCATGTCTGAACTTTCATTTTGTCCTACATCAGACGACATCGGATCTGCCCCCGTCTCCTTTAACACTCCTCCTGCTCCACTTACACCTGTTCAGCCCCATGATTATGATGCTTCCTCATCAGACTCTGATAGTCCTCCCAGTGATGTTTCACACAAACTCCGGTCTAGTGTAGTCCGTCGCACTACTGTTACCTCGGCCTCCTCGGTACCTTCTCCTTCTTCTCCCTCCCATATGGTTGATCGTACGAGACGTTATCGTTCCTGTTCCGCCTCTGAAGGTCCAATCCCTCCTCCTGAACTGTACTCACGTATCCACTCCCGTGATGCACGTTTGGCTGAGCTACCCTCCATTACTCCGGGCCCCTCTCATGCTTCGCCTCAGCTTGATGTTATGGTACCTACTCTTACAGCAACAACTCCTGTCCATATCTTCCCTCCTCCCTCTGTTCACCTCTCTTCTGACCCTGCTCTTCCTCCCTCAGGTTATTTTCCTCCGCCTCCCTCTGACCTTGATACCGCCCCTGAGTCCGACTCTTCGGATGTTGAACCTGCTCTCCCAACCTCTGATTATTTTCTTCCCCCTCCCTCAGATCTTGACAGTCCCCCCGTTTCTGCTTCTTCTGATACTGAATCTGAATTTCCTCCTCCCCCAGCTCGTTTTCTCTCTAAACGTCGTCATTCGACCTCATCTGGCGATTCTGCTCCCCTTCCTAAGTACCTTCTCCAACAGGCCGCCCATGTGCGTCCCCGTTTTCGTCACTCCTGAGGTTCTGTTCATCCTCCTTAACATAGTCCCTCCTCTCTGCCTCCCCCTGTCACACCTCCGTCCCGTAGATTACGTATTTCCCTCCATTGTTCTCCCGCCGGTCCACAGCCTCCACTCCGTCCCTACCGTTATGTCCCATCCACTCCCGTTGTCCATGCCATTGTTCCTTCCTCCCAACCTATATAGTACGATCCTCGCCTGTCATCCCAAGCCATTGAAAGATTGGAAGCAATGAACATTTTTGCAAAGATGTTTACGACTTGAACTTTACATACCTCCAGATGCCAACTCCTGTCATGTTGACATTTCCTGCCCTGATGTCATTTTCAAGCATGATATCAAACCCTGTTTCTCGTTGTCTTCCGAAGCAAGTCTCTTACACTATGCTCCCACTGCTGAATTGATTGATCCTGATGCTACAGTAAAGACCAACCATTACGCTTCCTTGGACATCTGGGTTACAGACTTTACGCACTTTTCCAGTTGTGCTATGAAGTCCAAGAATCGCTATTTATGGAGAGCTGTTACATTATCTTCTGCGAGAAAGACATTGCTGACTCTGCCAGTACATAAACAGTTACCCTCGCGACCTCCTTTCAATCACTGCTGATGGAGATCTCCCAACTCAGAAGAACTGTGTAGTCCTAATATATTGTAGTTAATGTATTTCCCTTTCACACGCGTTAGCGTCATTAAGTCACGTTATTTTTGACTGATCTAATATTTGACCATCTTTTATGTCCCTTTGCTTTTTGCTATGCTTTTGACGTAAGATTTTGCCCAGATTTGAGTGTTCAGTTAGTTCTGTTGTATCTAATAAAAGTGTTTAACTAATGTACATCTTCACCCGCCACTAATGTTGGCATCATTCATGACTTATTATGATAATGACTCCATTTTGAGTTATGATTGTTTTAATTTCCAGTTATTGTTACACCAACACTCATACATGTTTTTTCACTATTTGCCCATTTATCCATTGAGTACCTTAGTCAGTTGATTACCAAGTTTCCATTCCTTGCATTGTTTCCGGTTATTGTTATACCGCTGTAGTAAATTTTTTATTATAAGACTTACCCATTTTGCCCATACTTTGCCACCAAGTTTTGTGGTTCCATTTCCATTTGTTCCATTAATTTTATTTCATCACCCACTTCAGTTGAAGTGTAGGGTGACAGTCATTTTGTACATCCGCCATTTTGGGCGTCCGCCATATTTTATGGGCACCCGCCATTTTTGTTCCCAGTTTTCCTTTGCGACGTTAACTCGCTTGTTCTATCATGTTTTATAATTCGCATATGTTTGAGAGATATAGATGACTATCAACCCATAAAAGCGGTTTGCTAGTTGGTTGATGATTGTTCAGTTACTGTTCTATTTTTGCCCATTATTAGTGCTAATTGTTCCTACCATGTCCTCCCCTGTCATTCCATGTGTCCCTTGACTATGTCCATCAGTCCCTACCTATGTCCCTTTACTATGTCCATCAGTCCCTACCCCTTCATAATTACTTCTTCAAATGGTAATGGTATTGTTTCATCCATCATTCCCATCTATTGATTGTTGTATTCCTTCAGACATGATTTCTGGTGGGATACATGAACCCCCGATATTTTTAGGGATTAGTCATTTTTTTGTAGGGACTAAAGTGTCTCCCTACATGGAAGGATGGCAGGCGAGCGCCCTTATCAAGCAAACGCTGTCGCTTCTTAAACGCCTTGAGAGCGTTATGGTGAACCTGCTGGTGGGCGGAACATTTTTGTCGCAGGATAATCTCAATGGAATTATCACCCATATATTTCCGCTGAGGAGTAAGGAGATTATCCAAAGGTAGGCGTGGTTCCCTGCCATACAAGAGGTAGAATGGCGAGAAACCAGTCGTATCATTCACATTGACACGCAGAGCCTCAAGAGCTTGGGGTAAATAAAAATCCCAATACTGCGGATTATCAGCTGTGAATTTGGAGAGGATGTCATGAAGAGTCTTATGCATTCTTTCATTGCGACCATTCGACTCAGGCCTATAGTAGCTAGTCATCTTATGTCTTATATTAAGGGCTGCAAGAGTAGAATGGAAAGGTCGACCAGTAAATTGCTTCCCATTATCGGAAAGAATAGTCTTAGGATAGCCGTGGCGAGGCACAAAAGCATTAAGGAAGATTTCAGTTACTTCTTCAGAGGAAGAGCCACAAAGTGGAAAACATTCAGGCCAGACAGAGTACTGGTCTACGATATGCAAGACATGGGTATTACCGGACTGGGAAAGAGGGTAGGGACCAGAGAGATCTACGCTGACGCATTCCATAGGAAAATGTGTCAGAGACATCAGTTGGGTAGGGACACGCAGAGGACGCATGTTGTGCGCTTGCATGTTCTACAAGAGTCAACATACTCGGCAACGTCCTTATAGAGAGAAGACCAGTAATATCGTTTAGAAATAATGTCTCGTGTTTTATCTCGCCCCATGTGGCCATTAGAATCATGGAAATCATGGAGAACACGAGGGATAAAATGCTTAGGAAGACAGATAAGCAGTTTATCTGGACATTTAGGGTTAATCCAGTAAAGAACGTTATCAGAGGACTGAATAGTGTAATTGGAAACGGATTTGGGATCCCGCTGAAACTGAGAGCGAATCTGCAGGAGTGCAGGATCTCGAAGTTGTTCCTTCGCAGTGAAAGAAGGAAAAAGGAGCTCATCAGGAGAGCTGGAAGGATTGTCATGAGAAGAAATGACAGGAGGAGTATAGTCAGCATTAATGACAAGTATTTCTTTGGCGTTATCGTCAAGGTCTGATGACGCCTTAGGATCTGGTCTAGTAGAATAGGAGGGGTCCGTACAAGTGTCATATGGAATCCGAGACAGAAGATCAGCTACAGTGTTATGTTCTCCCGGGATATGCTCAATGATAACATCATAACTCTGTAAATTCAGAGCCCAGGTTTGTAGCTTACGGGGTTGCTCAGACGTCTTGGATCAGTACCACAGTTACACTGATCTGTAGTTCCTATCTTTAGCTTGTTGAATAGATGGTATCTCAATCTGTTGTGGCCAGTGCGGAAAGTCTGAAGATTACCACTTGTTCTCTTCTGTTGAACTGGTAGTAAGCATCATTTTGTGTGTCACCTGGATGCTCTACATCCCATTTGCTTCTGTATCTGATTCTGATACTCTATACCTCCTCAAAATGTTCTGCTTGCATCAGGCTGAGGTAGATTTCCACCTTCTTTTGCCAGTCTCTTCACTGCCAGTGATGTTACAATGAGATGGGATCCATTGGATCACAACACTTTTGAATCGTTGACATAGTTTGTGGAGCACTATTTTGAGGTCATCCAGGTCTGTATTATTTTGGCTTTTCAACGTTGCAATTATTGACTGTGAATAGGTAAAAAAAGTAACTTGTCTCTCTGTGCTTTCCTCTGTCATTATAACCTCTGCTGCAGTTTTCAAGGCCTCTGCTCTGAAGTTACTTGAGAATTGTCCTGCTATCACTGACAGCTTTTTTTTGTGAACTAGTGCTTAAGGTTAGAAAGACACTTCCACCTCCATTTTCTGTTGCATTTGTTGCTGATCCATCTGTGTATGCATGGATCCAAGTATGATTCAAAAAGCGCAAATTTGCTCAGCACAGTTCACACAATGTTGCTAACTAAAGTAGCAGATCCAGATACCATGAGGGGGATTGACAACAGTGGAGAAAATGACAGTGGAAAAACCTGTCATGGCAGATGTTTATAATCACAATATGGGTGGTGTTGACTGGTGAATTACTTTTATCATTATCGCTGCTTCAAATGGTATCATCCAATTCTTCATTTTGTCACAGAAGTTGCCCTAGTAAGTGGATATATTCTGTACTGTGAAGCTGCCAAACCTCCAATTACACCAAAGCAATTTAGGCTCAAGATTGCTGAAGCTCTGGTATCAGATTGCAAGATGTCGACACCACAAGACAGTGTATGCCACCGGTACTTTAGTGAAAATTGACAGACTCATTGTTGCATAATCAATTCCACAGCAGTACAAAGACAACTGACATTAACCAAGATGCATTGTTTGTAATTCTGCTGGATTGAGAGTCCAGAAACTATTCTTTTATACTGGATGTGAAAAACCACTCTGTGCTGTGCCCTGCTTTTCAATTTTTCATAAGTGTGAGGACTTTGCTACCGCTGGAAAGGAAGCAGGCCCCCCAAGGCCAGAGAAAAAAGCTACAATAATTGCATCTGTGACCATATTTTATGTTAGACTAACACATCCAGCTAAAGCAAATTGACAAGTATATATTTTTTCATTTCTCTTTGCATGAAATCATGTTAGTGCCTCATGAATATTTCTCTTTTGTGATTACAGACCTCTGGAATTTAGTGTCCATTTGAAATAGCTTTTCAACCCCAATATCATTCAAGAGCATATTATACTTGCTCTTGATAGAAATAATGTTTAATGATACCATCTGTGGGACAGTCTGATGAGTTTTGAGCTGATTATAGTATTTTTGATACATTTTTCAATAGTGCATGCCAATTTTTGTCTATTGTCTCATTAATATTCAATATGACCACCATGATCACATGACCTGAACACAAAACTAGGTCAGCACGCAACACTTTATCCACTTCCAATATCATCATGAAAGTTCCATGTCGATCTGTTGACTCTCAGTGATTTTTTAAAATTTCATCACCACAAATAGGAAACTTTTCCTTAAAACCCTTGATACTTGAAGGTAATTGTTAACTGAGAAGCTTTGGTACTCAAAATGTTAAGCTGAAAGTGATAGAATTTACAGAAAGCCATGGCAATTCCAATGCAATGCAAGAATTCTGAATTGACGAAAAACTTGTCTGAGACTGGCGTAAAATAAAAGAATCACTGCAAGAAGTGCTGAAAATGAAACGAGCAAGGAGAGGGAATACTTCATTGTTTACGGCTCTTGAAGAACTAAATGAATAGGTTTTAACTCAGCGACAAAACGGTTGCACCATTACTCGAGGATCCATTTGAATTCAAGCCCTTCAATTGTAAAGGAGTGAAAAGTATCGCAACATGCCAGAAATATCAAAATTTCTTGCATCTGCAAGATGGTGTAGCTGTTGTATGAACCAGTTTTCACTGCCTCTTCACACTTTTTTTTACTTCAACTTATAATCAGGTCATTCATTCTGGAAGCTTTTTAAGTCCTTAAGGCTAGGGGCTGACTTATAATCAGATCGACCTATACTTGAGTATATACCGTATATAAATGCTATAGGTGTATGACATGGAGAACAGAAGACATGCAAGGGAAAAACACTGACAGATATACAGAAGAAAGAAGAAAAAACATAACCAAAACCAGATATAAGATCAAAGGAACTAAAATGAAAGAGCAAAGAACAACAAACTATTTTTAAAATATGGTGTGAGTAGTTGAACTCTATATGGTCACAGGCATGTACAATAAAAGAAGTCTACAGGCATATTAATACGCATTGAAATGTGATAATGTGAAGTGATAATATGAAGTACATGACAATCTGATAAAATGCTGCACACTACAAGAAATAAGGATGTAAACTAAAATATGACATAATACACTACAGCCAGACAGAGTAAAGTATATCAACATGAACCAGATATTGTTCAGTATATAAACTTGAACTGAATACTGTTAAGTATGTTAACCATTTCCCTCAATAAAAGAATAAGAGTATTAAAAGAAAACCCAAGGGAATGAATCTTAAAAACAAAGACTTTCTACAAAATTAAAGTCAGATGAGCAAAAATAACAACAGGCAGGCAACAAGAACATCATATTATTTTCATGGTGAACAAACATATAAATGACAATAAAGAGTAGTAATTCTGACAAGTTTGTTACTTAAAAAAAAAAAAAAAAAGAGAGAGAGAGAAAGAATTGAGTCTATATTAATGCTGGCTGCAATGATTGTGTTACATGGTAAAATGACAATTTACAAAAAACAAGAACTTACTGCTGTAGGATCTACTCCAGCTCTGTCTCCAAACACTCTGATTAAGGCTTGGTTTCTGGCTTTTCGGTAGTACTACATTTCAACAAAAAATAAGAGTAAATAAGTGTAAGGTAAAGGTAAAGGATCCCTTACACGCCCATTGAGGCATAATGGGAATATGGTGTTAGGGCCCAATATTTTCTTCACCATCGGAAGGGGTGTTGTGGTCAGCATCATGCTGGCCACTTAACCTTCCCAGAGTTACTCTGGTACCCAATTCATGAGGCTGGGTCAACCCCAGAGCTGTTTGTGGTCTAAAAAATCCCACCTCAGCTTGGGATCGAACCATGGACCCCCGAGCCAGTGCACTAACCACCAGCTCTAAATAAGTGTACTCATATTATTAATGTCCTGTTTTCACTTGTTATGAAGGATAGAGCCATCAGTGCAGCTGGTCAACTATCAGAAAGCCTGCGTCATGAAGTGGCTGTTTCTGCAGACATCTGTCAAGTTGATGGTTCCATGCTTCGTAAGGAGCAAAAGGGAAATGAACGAACAACCTTTTCAATATTGCAAAGATTTCTGAAAGACTTCATCTGATAAAATATTTCAATATCTCACAATGCTTACATGTTAGTGATTGATCACGTCACATCATATATGCTTCACAAACAGAGTAACAGACACTAATTCAACTCACGATTCCAAGGTTTCTCCAATCTAGCAATTCACTCAGCCTCTCAGTCCTGTTCCTCTGAATGATTCTCTGGCGTCGTGACATGAGAGCAAAATCAAACATGAACTGAGGGGAAAATGTTCAAATCTTAGAACACAGCATGATTTCAACAGCACTGCATAAAAATGTACAAGTGACATGAGATGAGATGTCTGAAAAAAAAAAAAAAAAAGGTAAAATTAAACTGAAAGTGATAAAATCAGATATATTACTGGAACAGTGGCAGTGAAGGAGTAATCTTATTGACAGTTTTCTCAAAATTTGATGTGCTGAAAATTTAGAGTTTGTGCTGCAACTCCTTTCTTTTCTTTTTGTTCAACTCAAATGTCAAGTCAGTCCTATTGTATGACTCTGAGACATGGAGAACAACAAAAACAACAACCAAAAAGCTACAGACTTTTATAAACGGGTGCTTGCGTAGATAGAAGGTCTGAAATGGTATGACAAAGTCACATATGTGGAACTGATGACAAGAACAAGACAAGTGCCAGTGGAACAAGAGTTGAGAAGAAGACGCTGGCGATGGATAGGACACACATTGAGGAAACCTGTTGATAGCATTACAAGGCAGTCCTTGTTCTGGAATCCACAGGGAAAGAGAGGCAGAGGTAGACCAAAAAAAACGTGGAGAAGAGAACTGGATACCGAGGTGAAAATGATGAGGACAACATGGAAAGAACTTGAGCGGATGGCACAGGACAGGAAGACTTGGCATGTGTTTGTTGAAGGCCTATGCTCCTTGGGGAGCTAAAGGGTATTGATTAATTGATTGATTGCTGCAACTCGTCACAGATACACTCTCCTGTCATAAGAAAGTGTAAAAATGAGCTATCGAATTATACAAAAAAATGTTCATCTTACCTGTGCAAGTTCTCTAACAGATTCTTCTGGACTCTTGAATCTTCTGTCCACAATGTAAATACCATACGATTTTGGATCAACGATATGTTCCTGCATGAAACAACCAAAACCGGATAGGTTGGTTGTGATACTTGGTATCCCCATCACCGTGCACTCCGCTGAGATATGAAGTATGGAAGACAATTATCAGTAAGCATCTAAATTTGGCATCAGTGAATATTAGGTTTAAAAAAAAGAAAATATATATATATATATACATATATATATAGTCAGTTTTACAATTGAAGGATACTACAAATAGATGTAATTTTTTCCCCATGTTTACAGTGTTCCTTTAACCTGTCTCAATTTCTTGTCTTTGTTTCTTATTTGTGACTGACGAAGTGTAAACCACACAAAGTCCCATATTTGTGACTGATGAAGGGTAAACCACACAAAGTCCCATATTTGTGACTGATGAAGGGTAAACCACACAAAATCCCATATGTGACTGATGAAGGGTAAACCACACAAAATCCCATATTTGTGACTGACAAGGTATAAATCACACAAAATCCCATTTTTGTGAAAAACTAAGGGTAAACCACACAAAATCCCATATATGTGAATGCCTAAGGGTAAACCACACAAAGTCCCATTTTTTTGACCGACTAAGGGTAAACCACACAAAATCCTATATTTGTGAACGACTAAGGGTAAACCAAACATAGTCCCATTTTTGTGACCGACTAAGGGTAAACCACACAAAGTCCCATTTTTGTGACCGACTAAGGGTAAAGCACCCAAAGTCTCATAATTGTGACTTATGAAGGGTAAACCACACAAAGTCCCATATTTGAAATCTGGTAGCAGCTGTAAATAGGTACCTGACCTGCTCTTGAGTTAGGGAAGATAAAGGCAGCAATGAAGGAAACTAGTCACCCCACCTAGTAAATGAAATCTCTAACATTTCACTCCTCCTTTAGAAGTCAATAAATTAAGGGGCTGCTGTCAAACTGGTAAGGAATATATATATAAGTATATAAACCAATAAAACGGTATTGAATCAGTTCTACAAATTAACGGTTCACATGAAACAAGGGACGTTTCGGGTTTTACCCTTAAAGAAATACCAAAACAAGAAATTAAATAATCAACGAAACGAAAAAAAAGAGAATGAACAAATCTTTGGAACAAGTAAAAGTTTTTACTTGTTCCAAAGTTTTGTTCACTCTCTTTTTTTTCATTTCGTTGATTATTTACTTTTTTGTTTCGGTATTTCTTTCAGGTTTTACGATTTTCTTGTATTATTATTGTTCTTTTTTCGCTCATCACTGAGTGTTTACTTTTTCCATCTGCTTGTATCGCTCATTTGGTGTATGTTTTTCATCATTGTATGTTTTTGTAGTACCTATATGTAATTCTTGTCCTTGTCACCTGTTTGTAACTGGCTGATGAAGGGTAAAACCCGAAACGTGCCTTGTTTCATGTGAACCGTTAATTTGTAGAACTGAGTCAATACTGTTTTATTGGTTTATATACTTATATATATTCCTTTAGAAGTATCTGCTGTGGGACTAGTTTTTATAAATCCAGTGTAAAAAGGTGAGCTTGGTTCTAAACTTTGTTCAACCAATATGTGCAATTTGGCTATCTGGTCTGAGTGGACTGTACAGACCAGATAGCCACATAGTGAATAACAAAGTGGTAGCATTTCTAAACCATAGAGAAGGACAGACCTAGACAATCAAATGTCAGAATATGTGATATCCCAGACCCCGATGATTACCCACACCCTGGCAATCAACTGTTAGTATATGTGATATCCCAGACCCAATACAATCAACTGTCAGCATACGTGACATACCAGACCCCTGCAATCAAATCTCAGCATATGTATTTTCCTAAACCCTGGCAATCAACTGTCAGAAAATGTGATATCCCAGACACTGATGATCAAAAGTCAGCATGTGATATCCCAGACCCTGACAATCAACTATCAGAATGTCATAACCCAGAATCTAGCAATCAACTCTGATATCCCAGAATCTAAAACTGTCAGCATACTTGTGCTTGTCTAGTTCTTGTCATTAGCTCCATATTAGTGATCTTCTCATACCACTTCAACCCTTCTATTCTACACAAGCATCCATTTATAAAAGTCTGTACCTATTTGGTTGTTGTATTTGTTGTTCTCCATGTTTTAGAGCCTTACAATAGGAATGACTTGACCTTTGAATTGACAATTCTTATTTTTGTGTTGGAGTTGACATCTTTTGATCTCCATATATTTCCCAATGCAGTGAAAGCTCTTCTAGCCTTCTGTATTCTTATTTTGATATCACAATATCTTGTTGTAGTGTTTCTTCCAGAACAATCTTGTTATTGTTTCTTGCATAGATTTTCACTATCTAACAAACACACAAGACAAACTACTTATTTCCAGACCTGGGGTGTAGCCCCAAGGTTCATAATAGCTGGGGAAGACTCCAAGATGGCAACCTCGAACAAAGTCCTCATAATCAAGGGCAAAGAGAGGGTTAGTTGAGTTGAGGAACTCTGGGTGAAAAATAATCTGTTGGAAGAAAGGTCATGGTCAATCTAATGTATACTCAGCAGGAATTGAAAGTGTAAGAAACATAATCCATCTGCCAGCTGTTAGCCAGATTACTATATCTAACATATTATACAAAGAAACTTGTTATCACTCATCATCTGTATGCAAAACCTCACACCTTTAGCTTAAAATGAGAGCAGAAAACACTTCTACATTCTGAGCTAATAAAGAAATTTTATTTTCACAGGGTTCAGAACTGGGCTCTCACGCTCATCTACCCTTCCTTTATTTTATCTTTTACACTGAATTCATTCAGTGTCACATGCATTTCACGCACAAATTTTAGAATGGTTTTTGTAGATAGCATACAGCAAAGCTATAAAAACTTGGTAAACCTACAAAAACACATGCTTCTGATTGCTAGCACTGATGAAAGAGAATCTGTGAGAATGGTTATTTATTTGGTGGATTTTCTGCAACTATTTCTTTAGCTTTTAAGATTGCCACTAATTCTGCTGTAAAGATGGATGTACTACCTGCTACTTTACATCTGTTGCAAATTTTCATTAGTACTAGCAATCAGAAACAGAAATGAATGCAGTAGGCCAGATATTATAGAGAAAATAGTGTAGGATACATTTCTACACACCGCAGGATGCAGTGTCACACTAACACAGATACCAGTGCATGTTGGGACAGCAGGAAATGAGACTGCGGACAAAGAAGCCAAACAGGGAAGAACTAGTTATAACAAAATTGAAGTAGGGCTAGGGAAATATGAAATGAAAAGCTTAATGGCACAAGCAATAACTAAAGAAGGGATAATAGCATGCGACCAAAGCAAAAAATGAAGACACATTAAGTCCTAAAAAAACCAGGCAAAAAATGTCAAATACAAGATGAACTAAAAATACCAATTAATACAAAATTGCTAAGTCTCAAGCTTGGAACTGGATATTTCATGATAGAGGAACCCACATGTGAAGAGTGTCAAGAACCAAACACAATTAGACACTTTCGGGTGAAGTGCAAAAAATATGACCAGCAGAGGTAAAATATTAAGACTTGTTGCAATAACCACAAGGTAGAAATGAGTGTAGAAAATCTCACAGGCATTAAGACCCCACTAGAAATACAAAAGTTAATAAAACACTATATTACAAAAACAAAAGTCAACAGATTAAAAATAATAATAATTAAAGATGCATACCAGTAGTCTACAGTGGTAGATTTCTCCCCAGATAAAAATGGATTCTTCTTCTTCTTTTTCGTACACTCTCAGACGTCTGCTTGAATATGTTCAAAGAAAGCAGTAGTCAGCTTGAGGCTATTTCTATTTCCATAGAGCTTTTCCAGGAATGGTATTGGTGATGGACACATGTGCTTTCTCTGTTCCTCATATGTTGGGCATCTTTTAAGAAGGTGTTAGCAGTCATTTTATCGGTGCCACAGTCACACTTATCAGTAGTTCCTATCTTTAAGCTTGTTGAATAGGTGGTCTCCCAATCTGTTGTGGCACGTGCGGAGTCTGAAGATCATTACTTGTTCTCTTCTGTTGAGTGGGTAATATGCAATTTTTGTGTAGCCTGGATATTCTGCTTACCATCTGTTCCTGTATCTGCTTCTGATAAAACTTTTTGCCTCTTCAAAAGTAATAATTGTTTCAGGCTGAGGTAGATTTCCATCTTCCTTTGCCAGTCTGTCAGCTTCTTCATTGCCGGAGATGTTGTAATGAGATGGGAATCCACTGTACTACAACTCGTTTGATTCGGTGGCTCAGTTTGTGGAGTACTAATCTTAGGTCATCCATGTCTGCATTGTTCTGGCTCTTCAGTGTTGCAATTACTGACAGCATATCTGTAAAGAAAGCAACTTGTCTCTCTGTGCTTTGCTCTGTCATTAGGACCTCTGCTGCAGTTTTCAAGGCCTTTGCTCTGAAGTTGCTTGAGAATTTTCCTGTTGCCACTGACAGCCTGTTTTGTGTACCAGTGCTTAAGTTCAGCAACACTCCTCCACCTCCATCTTCTGTTGCATTTTTTGCTGATCAATCTGTGTAGGCCATGTGTCCAGGTGTTGCTTGGGTAATATTTCTGTATGTCTTTTGTGGTTATGGCTCTTCTTTCTCTTAATACCAGGAATGTTTTCTATCCTTTCTGGGAAGCTCTGTTGTTTCCAAGCTGGGAGCTTGTATGCAGTATAGGTGGGTTTAGCTGTTGATATCACATTTATGGGATCTGCTCTCATCTTTGTTTTGGGGGATTCTACAAAGTTGCTTCACTTGAGTCTTCTCCTTCCAAGACCATTTATTCCATGGCACATTGGGTGGTCTGGTAGTCTCCTAAATTTCGCGGCTTGTTTCTGGGCCCTGCTATCTCTTCTATCCTCCATTGGTTGATGGTATATAATCTTTTCGAGTTCTTTAATAGGTGTTTTCTTCATGCCTCCTGTTATGATTCTCACTGCTTGATTTTGGAGTCCATTTTTTAAATCAAAGTTTGACTTAGCTGCTGTTGCCCATGCTGCAATACCATATTCTAGGACTGGTCTCACTCGCCCAGTAAATAGCTTCTTTAGCACACTTTCATCTGCTCCCCTAGCTGTTCCAGCAAGTTTTTTCATGACTGCCACTCTTTGCCGTGCCCATTTTCGGTTTCTTTCAATCTGGTTTTTCAAAGTCAAACGATGATCAAAGGTAATGCTAGGTAGTTCAGATTTTCATCCTGGCATAAGTTCTTCCCATTTAGCACTAGTTTGGAGCTCTGTGGTTTATTTGAGAGGGAGAACACTGAATACGGATTGACTAAAATAAACCTCTAATCAACATTAAATGCATACCAGTATAGATACTACCATTTTTCTGAACAATAAAACAATATGAACTATAATTAAAATGTAAAAATACCTTTGAGAGAAATAATACAGCAAACAGCATAACATAAATACAAACAAGAAAATATTACAATAAATGAAAAGCGTTCTAATATAACCAACAGCTCTATGTATTTGTTAGATGGTTGAAAGGCACGTGCTACAAAGAAAAACAAAACACCTATAAAAAAAACAAAAAAACAAAAACAAAACACATTTATGCAGTTCAAGATAATACCTAACTGATTCTGAGAATTATGTTTGCAGATATGTGGTAGGCTATATAAAACTGCCACTTTTAACTAACTGATCAAGGTATCAGCGAGCATGAAAACAGAATGACCTACTTTAACTCTATCATGGCGGTTATTGAAGAGGCTACATTTACGTATCTGGTTGAGGACCTGGTCATTCGAGTCCTCCACAACATTGTGTGTACAGATTGGAGGAAGACTGTGTCTCTGTGTTGAGGAAGAGAAAAATCATCAGAATGTCATCATACTGCCAGAAATTCTAGCACAAGCTAGCAACATTCTAAACCAAAGTTGTTGACATGCCAGGTCAACCCATTCATCTTTCTTGTCAGCCCCTTATAGAGCATGGTACCATCACTACAGTTTGTCCACTTGCACTAAAGCATTCATGTACAAGCTCATCTTATAGCAATGGTTGTGGTTACTATTTGTTTGACATGATAAGATTACCAGCACCATGTACAAGCTCATCTTATAGCAATGGTTGTGGTTACTATTTGTTTGACATGATAAGATTACCAGCACCACACACAACCTCATCTTATAGCAATGGTTGTGGTTACTATTTGTTTGACATGATAAGATTACCAGCACCATGTACAAGCTCATCTTATAGCAATGGTTGTGGTTACTATTTGTTTGACATGATAAGATTACCAGCACCACACACAACCTCATCTTATGACAAGTCTGAGGGATCACAAGTTTTATTTTTTGCCTCCTTACAGACTCCCAGGAACTACAAAGGGTTACTTCCTCGTAATGTGTTCAAAGGAATAATGCAGAGCTACATGAACTAGTCATGAATGTTAGCAATTCACATAACAGCAGTCAGTCTGCAAACGTCAGCAATAAAAAATAACAGCAGTCAGTCTGCAAAAGTAAACATGCAAATGTTTATTAACTATTGTTCTATACCTGAGCTGCATAAATGCAACGTTTAAGCTTGACTACATCATCTTGTGTCAAGATGTCATCTCCACTGGGTAAATGGCCTCTGGAATTGAAACAACAATTAAAATGGTTTCACAGTGGGTCTAACAGACTATAATTCTTTCACAAGAATGTGAAACAAAATGTTAAATATGATTTCTTTTTTTTTTTTTAAATGTGCACTGAAGTAAATGTCAAGAACCATACAATTCATGTTACATTCATTCCATTGGTGCAGCAGAGAATGTTCTCTTTTATCAGTACAGAGCTGATCAGCAAAATCATTCTTAATTTATGCAGTGATACTGACAATGATCGGCTCTTTTACAGCACTACAAAAAGGGGCGTGCTATCTGAACATCAGAAGTCTTGTCTTGTCTTTGATCCACCATCACTGAGTGTTAGCTCTTGGTGATTTTGATGCCATAATGTGAAACTGTGCGGTTCTGGTTAGTTATTCAGATCTGCAGTATAGGGTATTTTCAATGGTTGGGTTCTTTGGCAGGAGTTGTTGTCTCATCTCTTGTAGTGCTGGGCAGAGCAACAGGTGATGTTCCACTGTTTCATATGGGTGTTGGCAGTGTCTACAGTTTGGGCTATTTTCTGAGTAGATTCTATTTCTGTGAGAGTTAAGTAAGCAGTGTCCTGTCCGAAATCTGAAAATTTGTGTTTGGTGTTTGCGCCCAAGCTGATTTAAAGCATCTTTCTTAGATGGTGCTGGTAGATGCTTGAAGAGCCGTCTTCCTGGTTTTGACATTGCTCAGATGTTTAGCCAGTCCTCTTTGCAGTAGTTTTTAACTATTTGTTTCGCTGTAGTGATATTGACTGGCTGGTGGAGGCATTGAGGATCCTCTTTTCGCTAGTTTGTCTGCCTCTTCATTTAAGGGAATGTCTACATGTCCCGGTATCCACCGCATGAAGATGTCAATTCCATGTCTCTGAGCTTGTGACACATTTCTATGATTTTTTTTAGTAGTGTCTGTGGAGCTTATTTTCCAGTTCTGTATGGCCCTAATGGCAGCCTGTGAATCTGAGAAGATTACGATGTAGTTCGGCTGCGTTTCGTTATTCTCAAAAAGCTCAAAGATCTTAAACAGGGTTTTTTGAATGGCAGAAGTTTCTGCTTCATAGTTGGAGCAGTGGGCTCCACAAGGGCCTGCTATTTTCACTGGATCATCTGTGTTTGTGGGGGGGGGGGGGGGGGGGGGGGGGGGGGGGAAATGATGGCTCCATATCCTGCATTGATTATGACTTTAAAAGCTGATCCATCAGTGAAAGCATGGATGATGTCCTCTCCATAGGAGTAGATAGTTTCCATGGCGAGTGATCTAAGCAGTGTGGGTGGGAGAGTCTTGTCTACCTCCACTACAAGGTTTGTTTGTATTTTTGGTGTTTTTAGCTCAGAATATGGTGGTAGATCGGGGTACAATTTGAGTTGTTAGTCGTTTTTCTGGCATATGGTGTTTCCCTACAAATTCCTGATACTTGCTTGTGAAGGATGGCTTTTTAATTCTATTTCTATTGACTTTATTTCTGACAAGTACTTTGCAAGGGTTGTTGTCTTCTGCTCGTAGAAATCTTTCAACTGTTAAGATGACTGCTTTCTCTCTTCTAATCTCTAGGGGCTTGACATCAGCAGAGATTTCACATGCGTTAGCTGGAGTGGTTCGTAAGCCTCCACAAACAAACCTTAATGCTTGATTTTGGATGTGATCTACTCTGAGTCTGAAGGGCTGGCAGTGGCTTGCAGGGGGAGGGAGTAGTCAAGAATGGACCATACATATCCCACATACATGTGGCGCAGGGTATTCTGGTCTGCACCCCAGGTTGTACTAGCAAGCCGTTTGATCAAATTTAGCCTTCTAGAGGCTTTATCTATCACAGTGTCTATATGTTTCTTGTATGTCAGTCTTTGATAGTCTACACCGCCCATCATTGTGGAAGATACTTACAATCTATGGTTTTCCAACAAAATATGTGAATATAATCAAAGCGCTATATGACAATGCAAGATGTTGTGTTAGAACAAATAAAGGGAATACAGAATGGTTTACAGTAGAAACAGGGGTGAAACAAGGCTGTATTATGTCACCACTACTTTTTGGAATAGCTATTGATTGGGTTATGAGAAAACTATACCCACAATGAACAATTGGGTATAAAATGGACAAATGGAAAATTCCTGGGGGACCTGGATTTCGCAGATGATGTAGCATGCTTAAGTACAACACCAAGACAATCCCAAGAAGCAATAAATAATTTGTGTCATCTCTCGGTTAAAATTGATCGCCAAATAAAAGGCTCTAAAACTAAAGCTATGAACTATTCTAACGAGACCTTTGATATCAGAAAAAAAAAAAAAAAACTACAGAAAGTTGAAAGTTTCAATTATTTAGGCAGTAAAATGACTCAGGATGGTGACACAACAAGAGAAATCCATACTAGAATTGCTTTGGCAGCTAGCGCCTTCAATAGATTATCTAACATTTGGAAATTACGATCATTGAATATACATACCAAGCTTCGTCTGTTTAATTCAAATGTTATCTCAGTGTTAACGTACGGCTGTGAGAGTTGGAAAATAACAAAATCATTGGAGAACAAGCTGAATACATTCGAGAACAAATGTCTTAGAAAACTCATGAACATCAGTTGGAAAGAATTCAAGACTAATCGACAAATAAGAGAAGACTCTAGGCAGAAATATGTCTCTGACTATATAAGGAAAAGACGATGGTCATATATCGGTCATGTCCTACGAATGCAAAACAACAGAATACCACTACAGGTGCTCACTTGGGTTCCTGAGGGTAAGAGGAAAAAAGGAAGACCAAAAGAAACACTCAGAAGAACAATAATAAGAGAAGGAAGAACGTTGGGCCTAAATAATGTGCAAGAGCTAAGAGGAGTGGCGTCGCAACGAACAAACTGGAGAGCACTGGTTTCTGCCTTATGCGCCGTGTTTGGTGCTTAAAGAATTTATTATTATTATTATTATGTCAGTTTTGTGTCCAGTTGTACTCCCAGGTAGGTTGGGTTATCTTTCTTGATCAATTCTGAGTTATCAAGTGTTAGGTTTAGCTCCCTTTTTGCTATCTGGTTGCTGAGGGTAAAGATGGAATAGACTTTTGGTAGTATTGATCATTAGTTTCCACAAGCTACAGTAGGTTGTTAGAGTAGCAAGGGCACAATTTAGTCCTTTTTGTAGCTGTAGAGGGAATTTGCTTTCTATGCATATCACTAGGTCATCTGCAAACAAGGCATTGGGGATTTTAAGATATTCTGCCAGGTCGTTGATGTAAATTAGGAAAAGGGTGCAGCTTAATGCTGAACCTTCTGGCAATCCTTCCTGGATTGTCTGTTTCTTTGATGCGACCAGGTTAAAATTTGTATAGTTGGTTCTGTTTGATAGGAAGTATTTTATCCATTGAAACTTTCTTCCTTCAATGCCCATTTATTGCATTTTGAAGAACAGACCATCTTTCCATACTCTGTCATACGTTTGTTTCAGGTCTACAAAGACCGCAGCTACATGGTTGCCATTTTGGTATGCATCTGCTACTTGCTGTGTAAGGTGAATAAGTTGGTCGAGGGTCTGTCTGCCTCTTCTAAACCCTGCCTAGTTTGGGTGGAGAATTCTGCCTTTCTCTAGCCATCAGTGTAGGCGTGCATTTATCATATGTTCGGCTAGTTTGCCAATGCAGGATGTCAGGGAAATTGGTCAGTAGCTGCTGACTTCCTCAGGATGCTTGTCTTTTTTTAGTATTGGGATTATGTTTGCAGTTTTCCATGCTTTAGGAAGTGTGTTGTTTTTCTATGACTTATTTATAAGGTTCAAAATTGTGTGTTGACCTTTTCCACCTAATTTAGTAAGCATATCATTTGTTACTTGGTCTGGTCCAGGTGCTTTCCTCAGCTTGCACTTTGAGAGGCTGGACTGAAGCTCTGCTAGTGTAAATTCTTGGTCAAAGATGTTGTTTACTGCTTTGTGTGCTTTGGCCATTCACTTTGTGAGATTTTTAAAAAGAGATTTGTCTAAGTTATTCCGTTTCTGTTTTTTTTTAACTTCAGCAAAATAGTTGTTTAGTTCTCCCCCTATCTGTGTTAGCTGTTCTGTTCAGGAGGTGTATAGTTTCTTTTCTGGGTTTTTCCTCCTATATTATCTAACAGTCTCCAGGCGTTCCTTCTAAGGTCAAGGCTCTCACATTTTTTCTTCCATGTTTCTTGTTTGGCTTTCTTACATGCAAGCTTTACTTTGGCTGTTGAACATCAGAAGTATCCTTATCCCCCTTATCAGACAAGTATTTTGGCCTTTTTTACCTACTTTACACTCCATGTGGCCCTTGTGGGTCGTGACTCTCAAGTGTCAGCCTCCCATTGACTTTTACATGTGCTGGGAATTGAACCCACTTCACCTTGGCTGCAACTTCCTAATTCCCTCCTGGTTTTATCCATTCTGTCAACTTGAGGCAGTTGTGCTAGTAACATTTTAGTTGTATATAAATTACTGTCCTGAATTACACTGCTCAATGTGACTGCTCCACAACCTGCACTAAAAATTCAAAATCTAAAATTGTAACATATGAACCATTAACTTTTTATAAAATCACTCTAAATACAACCACAAATTAAACCTTAAATTTAATCTCCAAATCAAACTTCCAAATAAATTTAAAACAGGTAACCTCAAACTGAAACATCTATTCAGTCTGAGACTAAACTCTAGATAAAATGTCAAACTAAACCCCACATAAAAAATATTTGGATAATGAACTAATGTCATATGAAACTTCAGATCTAGTCAAAATGGATGCCAAGCCAATCTCTTGCTAAACCTAAATATCTAAGGTCTGGTCAAAAAGTATCTGACCTTTGGCCAGGAAAAATACAATCACTCACCTGGAAGTCTGAAACCCTAATCCCCTTCAAAGTACTCTCCTTGGGACTGCACACACTTTTCCCAGCGATCCCGCCATGCTTGGAAGACTTTCAGGTAGGCCTTTTTGGGAATGGAGTATAGCTCGGCCGTCGAATTTATCATAATGTCTTCTCGTGACTCAAATCGGGTCCCTTTCAGCTGTATTTTCAGCTTGGGGAACAGCTAGAAATCGCAAGGAGCCATGTCAGGAGAGTATGGAGCCTGACGAATCAGAGGAGTCTTGTGTTTGGCCAAGAAAGTCTGAATCAGATGCGAAGAATGTGCGGGTGCATTGTCGTGATGCAGCTGCCAAGTTCCCGTTGTCCACAGGTAGACCATCAACAAGCCGAAACGATGTGGTCATTCACGAAGTGCGGACTTTGGTCATGCAGAACCGTTGTATCACCATCCGAGAACTTACACACGAGGTGGGGATAAGCCACGGTTCAGTACAATCCATATTGACGGAGGATTTGAACTTGCAGAGAGTGTGCGTTAAATTTGTGCCGAAGCTGTTAACGATGGAGCAGAAGCAACTCCGTCTGGAAGTCGCCAAAAGCTTGTTGAATCTTTCGAATTGTGTCTACTTGGGTATCACCGAGCTTTTGGCAAAATTTAATGCAATACCACTGTTCAAAACGTTCCGTTATTTCGTGACAAATAAAAATCCGACGGCTTGTTACTACCACAGCTTGCGCGTACACTAATTGCAGACGACTGACACTGTCTTTGGGAGGGAAAAAATTCACGCATGCACAGGAAGGTCTTCTCCACTGTATCCACCACAGAAACCTCCTGTATATCATTTTTTTTCCCCGAAAAAAAAAAGATCGGATACTTTTTGACCAGACCTCGTAGTTGTTTAGTTCTCGAGTTCTCCCCCTGTCTGTGTTAGCTGTTCTGTTCAGAAGGTGTATAGGTGTTGGGTTTCTTTTCTGGGTTTTTCCTCCTATATTATCTAACAGTCTCCAGGCGTTCCTTCTAAGGTCAAGGCTCTCACATTTTTTCTTCCATGTTTCTTGTTTGGCTTTCTTACATGCAAGCTTTACTTTGGCTGTTGAACATCAGAAGTATCCTTATCCCCCTTATCAGACAAGTATTTTGGCCTTTTTTACCTACTTTACACTCCATGTGGCCCCCGTGGGTCGTGACTCTCAAGTGTCAGCCTCCCATTGACTTTTACATGCGCTGGGAATTGAACCCACTTCACCTCGGCTGCAACTTCCTAATTCCCTCCTGGTTTTATCCATTCTGTCAACTTGAGGCAGTTGTGCTAGTAACTTTTTAGTTGTATATAAATTACTGTCCTGAATTACACTGCTCAATGTGACTGCTCCACAACCTGCACTAAAAATTCAAAATCTAAAATTGTAACATATGAACCATTAACTTTTTATAAAATCACTCTAAATACAACCACAAATTAAACCTTAAATTTAATCTCCAAATCAAACCTCCAAATAAATTTCAAACAGGTAACCCTCAAACTGAAACATCTATTCAGTCTGAGACTAAACTCTAGATTAGGGTTCCCATTCGTCCCGTTTTTCCCCGGACAGTCCCGTTTTTTTATAAAATGTCCCGGTGTCCCGAATTTTTCCCAAATGTCCCGCTTTTTAAGGGTCCTTCCTGAAAAAAAAACATCTTTGGGTAACGGATTTTATTCCGTGTTTTAGTAGTGTTACTTTATCAATTTCCGGTTACAATGGACCCTCGGTTTGAATCTCGAACAAAAATTCAAAAGTCGACCAAAACAGTGTTCAGTGAGCATCTACCAAATGATTTAATGCGTATTAGCATTATTATACAGTATTTTTATCGTTTTTCATCCGCATAATGCCGAAACGGAAGTGCAGTATAAATGATAACATTACAAGAGAATTTCTCTTCATTAAAGGTGTAGATGAAAATGTGGAATGTACTTTATGCAGCTCTAAATTTTGCATTTCACATGGTGGTCGGTCAGACGTAGTCAACCACGTGAAATCGAAAAAACATCAAGGTGCTGTTGAAAGTAAGGCTTCCAACAGCAGTATAAGTCATTTCTTAAATGCGAAAACCCAGAGTGAAAAGGAAATGGAAAAACAGTTATCATTGGCAGCACAGGAAGCAACCTTCGCTTATCACACGCTTATCATATAAACTTGACTATTGTGTATTTTTTAAAGGTGCGATTTTTCTAATTAAGTATGTTTGTAATTTAGAATTCTTTTTTAAAGTGGAAGTTGTGTTAGTTAATGTGTGTATTTTTATACCAGTATCTTATTTTAAGTGCAACATATAATATATAATAGATTTATTTGTGCTTTACCTTAATTTTTAACGTCCCATTTTTTTACAAAATGTCCCAGGTTTTTTTAGGTAAAAATTTGGAAATGTCCCGGTTTTTAAACAAAACATTATGGGAACCCTACTCTAGATAAAATGTCAAACTAAACCCCACATAAAAAATATGTGGATAATGAACTAATGTCATATGAAACTTCAGATCTAGTCAAAATGGATGCCAAGCCAATCTCTTGCTAAACCTAAATATCTAATATCCTGAAACTAAACTCCAAATTTAATATTCATCAGATCTGCTAAGTAAACTTCAAATGTAAAGGTAAAGGTAAAGGAACCCGTTACACGCCCATTTAGGCATATTGGGAATATGGTGTTAGGCCCATATTATCTTGACCGTCGGCACACGAGGGGTGATGTGGTCGGCATCACGCCGGCCGCCTTAACCTTCCCAGAGTAGCTGTGGTACCCATTTGGGGCTGGGTCGACCCAGGAGCCGTTTGTGGCCTAAAAATTTTTCCGCCTCATCTGGGGATCGAACCATAGACCACTGCGCTAGGAAGCCAGTGCACTAACCACTATGCTACCGCGGCTCCCTAAACTTCAAATGTGGCCTAATATTAATCACACATCAAATTTCGAATTAAACCCAGAATGTGACAGAGTAAGCCTAAAATCAAAACTGAAATCCAACTACAACATCAAAGTACACCCCAAATAAAATGTTTACCCCAAATCTGACATGAAACTAAGCTTAAAATCAAATCTTGAACTAAACCCCAGATCAAACCTCAAACAAATATCAAACAGTCGCCTTCCTATCTGACTTTGTACAGTGCTGACAGTATCTCTCAGCTGTTTAGCAATGGCCTGACCACGCAGTGACTCCACATTGAAGTTGTTTGTCCTCGCAGGGAAGATCAAGATTGCTATGACAGTCATGTCACTATTACACGACTGCAGAAGAAATAAATAAATCACTGCAGATTAATTTTTGCTGAAGTTGTTGCATAATGTACATCATTAACCTCTTGACTGCAACATGATGGTTGCAGCTGGTATAAAGACTAGTATCTATCAATAGCTCTCCCTGTTAAAAAAAGGTATAGTTAGTCCCAAAGCAGATATTACGGTAATGGGAGTGAAGTGTTAGAGACCACACTAGACTAAGTCCAGCTTCAAGAGGTGGTAAAACCAGTTAACTTCTTTGCTGCCTTTGCCTTCCCTAAATCAAAAGATACCCATTTACAGCTGGGTAGATTGGAGCATCATGTCACTGTGTTTCAAACCCAGTACATTATATATTGCGACCTGCAGTGACAAACTGATGCTGAGCTTTATGATCAGTTGTTTCCAAGGTCATACTCTGGACTTCTTCAATTTGTTGTTTGTCTCCATGTCTTTATGGCTAATCCTCTATTCTACTGACCAGTGATGCATGCCTTTCTTATTGATTGTGTTTATAATTGCCTGGCACCAATCAAACAAACCCTACTTTAACATCATCTTCACTCACTACTATAGTTAGTGGTTGCACCAATGTTTCTGCCAACAAGAAAGCATAGTTAGTGGTTGCATCAATGTTTCTGCCAACAAGAAAGCAAAGTTAGTGGTTGCATCGATGTTTCTGCCAACAAGAAAGCATAGTAAGTTAGTGGTTGCATTGATGTTTCTGCCAACAAGAAAGCATAGTTAGTGGTTGCATCGATGTTTCTGCCAACAAGAAAGCACAGTTAGTGGTTGTATCAATGTTTCTGCCAACAAGAAAGCAGAGTTAGTGGTTGCATCGATGTTTCTGCCTACAAGAAAGCATAGTTAGTGGTTGCATCGATGTTTCTGCCAACAAGAAAGCATAGTTAGTGGTTGCATCGATGTTTCTGCCTTCTTCTTCTTCTTCTTTTGTTGGCTTGAAATATATTGTCTATATCTGCAATGTTGTTTCTTGTATAAACTTCACTGTCTTTTGTAGTTCATACAGAGGTCCGTATAGTTTTGCTTCTAGTGTTGTTTCTCTGGGCCAGTGGGTTTAACTCCATATATCATATTCGGGGCAGTCTTGAAGTATGTGCTCTGTAGTCTGGGGTGCCCGTCCACATGTACACATGGCTGAATTGCCAATCTTAAATTTCTTATACATGTGGCTGCGGAGTCGGTTGTGTCCTGTTCTGAGGCACAGAATGACAATTTGTTCTGATCTGTTCATAGCTTGGTAGTCATCCTGTGTTGGTGACTTTCTGATCGATTTGATCATCTTTTTCTTCTGATGGTATGTAACTGGTACATCCGTTGCTCGTCTACAGCACCTTCTTTAGCCAGTTGGTCTGCTCTCTCGTTTCCTGGTATTTCAGTGAGATGGTATCCACTGCATGGTGACCTTGCGCTGGTTGCACAGTTCAGACAGTAAGGCTTAGATCACACAAGGAGGATCTCAGCGCAGTGCACGAACTCCATAGCACCGGCGAGAATCCCAATGTGTGTATATAATGTATAGGAATCACACATTCTATAAATATTTTTGTGGTGGGTAGGTTTCCTAATTTTTTAATTTTGCCAGGGCAGCGGCCTGATAAGCCTACTCTTTACGATTTCCAACTGCCGTGGGATTTTTTAACGTGCGCAACTTGCACACGGGACCTCCTATTTTTTCGCCCTTATCCGAGAAACCTAGGCATCCGATCTCACTACCCATGAGACCAGGGGGGAGAATGACGTAATTAGGACCACTGGTTCTGAAAAAAATATTTCAATAAATTATAATCCCTCAACTGGGATTCAAACCCGGTATTTCTTGAATACATGGTGGACACCATACATCTGAGCCACTCTGACCCCCACGATCAATAATAACAATCTTTCTATGTCTTGTTCATGCCCTTCACGTCTGTCTCCAGTTGTCTTCTCCTCTACCTCTCATATCCTGGGGATTCCAGAACAAGGACAGCTGTGTAATGCTATCAACAGGTTTCCTTAAACTGTATTCAATCCATCGTCAGCCTCTTCTTCTCATCTCCTTCCACTGGCACTTGTCATCATTTCCACGTTAGTGATCTTGCCATACCAGCCTTCCTTGTTATCTGCATTCTGTTTTAACAAATTAGTCTTCCTCACACTGACCATAAAATATACTTTGCTTGCGTTTCTTGTTAGCCCGTATCTTTTTTCTTTAGCATTGATTATGTAATATCCTTATGCTTTGATACATCAAAGACCAAACTTACCTTGAGGTAATAGTTAAGCCTTGCTAAAGATTCCATAAACATATCTGCTCCTTTGTTTGAAAACTCATATCTGCCTGCAGTAAAAAAGTACAGGGTTTTGTCCAAATCAAAGTCGTAGTGTCTGAAATAAAACATTTAAAAACCATAATAATAAATATGTTAAACAAATACTATGATATGGGAAGAATGTTAAAAACCACAAATAGGACAACACTGACCAAAATTATAATCCGACATAGAATGTGACTGGAAACTGTTATTTATAAAATTAACATGACTTGTTCATAAACCCTGACATACTTGTTCTCTTCTAGAAGCAACCAGATTTTCTTGTTGCTATAATCATTACCCTTCAGCTCCCTAAGGAGTTGAGGCCTTAAACAAATTCATGCCAAGGCTTTCAGTCCTGTGCCATCCATCAGAGAATTTTCCCTTCCATGTCTATCCTCAATTTCCTTCTCCATGTTTTTTGGTCTTCTTCTACTTCTCCTACCCTGCAGATTCCAGAACAAGAATTATCTTCCTTAACACATTAACTACCACGAGCCGGTGGGACCGGCTTTTGAAATCTTATCATTTGGGCTGCGAGCCGCTCAGAGCGTCGATCTAATTTTAATAATAAACTTACTTACTTAGTCGTTCCCCTTCTACCATGAGGTGTAGAGGTTTGGAAGAGAGAGCGCCAGACTATTCTATCAGCTGTCTTCTTCCTGGCCTGGTTCCATTCCAGTCCTCGGTCCTTCAAAGATTGTCTAATGTTGTCCTCCCAGCAGACTCTGGGTCGTCCTGGAGGTCTGGATCCCTGGCTCTTTGTTTCCCATGCTTGTTGTGGTAGCCGATCTTCTCCCATTCTGCAGACATGGCCAAACCATCTTAGTTGGGACTGTTCTACTTGGGTCTGCAGCGGGTGGGATTTTAGGCCTTGACGTATCCTCTGGTTGCGGACCATTTAATAATAAAACAAATGAAAAATGTACTGAAACACTTTCTGATCTGGTTCGAGATTTTAAGTTGGCTCCGGAAAACAAATTCCCACAGCATGGTTGTTGTAGAACACTGGAAAATTGATATTTTGTTCATATTTTTCAGCATTTTGGGTTAGTTACCAAATCATGTAAAACTGTTTACCGTGGCAACTAGTGATAGGACCACAAAAAATGCTTGTACATCTCGTCAAACGGCTGAATAGGCTAGAAATGTGTTTCAACAATTGACTGACAGATCTAGCGATGAGGACAAGAGTGAAAACGGTGTGCACATTGATTGAAATAGTGATTTTGATAGAGATGGGGCGCAAGCAGTTAAAATTGTGAAAATATTGCAAGTCCTCGGCCATCGGACAGCCGTTAAATAGCAACAACCTCTATTAGAGTTACAAATGGTGCTTATTGTAATAGTAGATTCATTTATCTTTAAAATGACTTGTAATTCATAAAAATCTGTAAACAATTACGAAAACTACAGCTTACTTTGTGCAAACACCTACAGGATGAAAATGGGAAAAACATTTTATTCGGCCACAGTGTGTTTTTCAATTCGGTAGTTAATGTCAATCCTATCAAATGCCAGTATCATCTTCTAACCTCTAACTCCACTGGCATATGTCTGGTCCTTTCTACAAGTTCCCAACTGGTGATTTTATCATATCATTTCAATTCATTCATTTTAGGCAAGCACTCATTAATGAAAGTCTGTGATTTGTTGGTTGCCGTCTTAGCGGTTTCAAAGCCACACAATAGGACTGTCTTAACCTTTGACCCATAGATTCTGATATGTTGTGCTAGAATTGATGTCTTTAGAATACTATGTATTTCTCAATGCAATAAAAGCTCCTCTGACCTCTCTGTTTCTGTAAGTACAATCAATATATTCCTGACCTTGTCAGTCTTCATGCTTCTTCTGGAGAATGTGGCCACCACAGCAGTCCCCCCTTCTTGTACGAAGCCTACCCCATTAGAATTCCAGCACTTTTGCAGTGGTGGTTTTCAACACTTTTTTAACCTATTGTGACATGCCAGGTAGGGTTTAGTGGTCTTGTTTAGTGTCCTGACCATGGTCATGTCATTTTTGTTTGGGTCTCCCTCCATTTCTCCTTACCCCAAGGATTCAATAATAGGTACTGCCTTGTAATGCTATCATAGACTGCCTTGTAATGCTACCATAGACTGCCTTGTAATGCTATCATAGACTGCCTTGTAATGCTATCATAGACTGCCTTGTAATGCTATCATAGACTGCCTTGTAATGCTATCATAGACTGCCTTGTAATGCTATCATAGACTGCCTTGTAATGCTATCAACTAGTTTTTCTCAATGTACATCCTATCAAATGCCAATGTCCTTTCCCCACCTTCCTCTCTACCAGTACCCATATGGTTCTTTCCATGAGCTCCAGATTAGCGATGCGATCTTGCCACATCATTTCAATCCCTCCATTCCATGCACTTGCCCCTGAAAGTCTAAATTTTTTTGGTTATCAGTTTTGATGCTCCCTGGGCTTCGGAACCATGTGATAGGACTGCCCTGATATTCCAGGATATTGGAGCTGAATATCCCCATTTTGCTTTCAGTATATTTGTTTGTTTTTTCATGGGGCTGGCAACCTCATCATACAAAACACATTGGCACAGAAACTTCTGCTGCAAGAGCATTAACTGCTTTGCCCAGTCTTCCTGCAGGATTAGCTATGGTGGTGGCTCCATGCTTCATAAGGAGCACAAAGGAAAATGATGATGATGATGATACATGTACTAACACATGAACTATCTTTCCTTTCAGTCATTTCTGACTATAGCAGCGTACCCCTGAAACAAGTTTCGGTGGCACGAGGTTGGGCACTTGGATAAAGAGGTCAAAGCTGTTGCCCATGCAGCATGCCCCTGCTGGCATAGTCAGAGGAACGGGCTGGCCATTACAGTCTGACACCAGTAGCAACAACCTGTCATCAGTAGCATTATCAACACATTAACTACCGAATTGAAAAACTCACTGTGGTGTAATTAAATTTTGTTACCATTTTCATTCTGTAGGTGTATGAGGGATTTAATCTGCAGTTTTCTTAATTTTTAACAGATTTTTATGCATTATATGTCATTTTGAAGATAAATGAATGTACTACTGCCTAAAACTGGTCAAAGGAAAGTTTACTTAAAATGAATGAGACAAAAATCATTTTAAATTTGTTTTCAAATTATCAACGTATGTTCAAATTGCTTGTTTCTAAGGTAGGTATACCTTTCTCTTGGTAATTATTATGTAGTATATCCAATAACAAGAAAAACAAGCCCATAAACACACACACTGGCTAATATTTACACTATTGGTAACTTACATTATCATACCTACACCACTTCCAAAAAAATCAAAGAAATTTGAAATAAATAGCACCTTTGAGAAAACACATCTATAACTTATTTACAGTATGTCAGTGTCTTTAGTCAGTTACATATGAAGGATCATGTGTATGGTACAGCCTAAAACAGTTCTTTGGATGGAGATGGGGCAACCATTGCAATAAAAATTTGTTCGGGCTCGTTTTTTGCATATACACCCAGAAATAGACAAAAAAGGTTATTTTTGATTTGCATATAATAATTGTTTTAAATATTTATAAGCCTTTTTACTTCGATATTCTTTTTGAATTATGTGTTTATCTGTAATAGTTTATGAGTTATCAATGTTCAAAGATTTTAAGATAAGTGTTTTAACATTTTAAAAACTAAACTTTAACGAAAACAGGGCCTGCGATTCACAGTTCCGGTGATATTTTCTACAATTTTAAAGCTATAGCCTTCAAATTTTGCACACGTATAGCCCATGTTATCCTTTATGGCATGAACCTCCACTTTTTTCTTACATGGTATAGAAACAGAGATATTGCTATACAAAGTTCTAAATTTGTGCTATTTAAAAGGGTCATATTGCAAGAGCCATATCTACAAAGCTCATTGGGGTAGACATTTTTGGGTGGTTCACGCCATAGGTAGGGATGTTATGCACATCATCTGCTGGCTTGGCATTCTTTGCACTTTTTATGTGAGTGAAATTCATTCCCAGGTGCACTGGGGGTTTTCCTTTCATTTTTTTTTATCACTTCATGTTAATTAATTATTTTCACATAAAACATTAACATTTATAAAGTAAACTTTGTTCATCATAAAATATAATATCTCTTGTAACATGTGGCCAAATTTTATGTCAACAAGTTCGTTAGTTATTGTTCTGTTATTTTTTTAAAAAGATAACCCATTTTTGGTTGAGTGTGCCCTCTTAAACCAGTTACAGGTATCAAGCCCAGGCTAGATTTCTACAAGAAGAGCTTGGCTTACTCAGCTGCTCATCTTTGGAACAATCTTCCACATGACCTGAAAAAACATGCACAGTCCCTACTCATATAATCATAGACTGTTCAAATACATTATGAGTGCGGATTATATGCCGCCCTAAGTGATTATGTTTCGAATTATTATCTAATATACTGTATGGAGGGTCTGATGATTTAGTTTTTCATTTTAATATACCTTACTTCTTAATTGTAATCAGATACTGTAAATGTATGCTTTTATACTACTTATAATGTTGCATCGCCATTAAACTAATACCTTAAGTATGTTGGAGAATGTCTGGATAAATAGCAATAAAAGATGTCCTTCTCAGTCAACTGATAACTCAATTTATCTCTGAAAATTTTCAATGACACAGACCTCTCATCAGCATGACTGAGGGTGTATAATATATGGGCATTTACCTGGGACACCTCTATAATCCAGTAGTAAATTTTCTTCAATTTTCTAGTTTTTCTTTGGAAATTGCCATAGTAAGCTACCATTTGATCATTGTGGTTGCATCCATTCATGCAAAAATTGTACCGGTGTACTGGTTTGGGTTTTTCGGCTAAGTTGTGACGTCGAGTTGTGACTTGCACCATCACAACTGATGTTACAGTGGACACAACACTTGGTTTCTTTGCCTTTTTGTCTCGCCAAGCAACACATATCTGAGATCTATCACTATTTTTGTACCATCTGGCTTCTCGGTGCTGGAGGGAGAGGGTCGTCAGTTGAAGGGGAAAGTTTTTTCTGTTGATGTTGACTGTGCCAGTATAATGAATGCCCCTACTCAACAGATAGGTTATCAGTGTATCCACAGTGTAGTATCTGTCAGCAAATACAGGGTGGCCCTTCCCAATTCCTTGTAGCAAGAAATCAAATACCTTCACCGCCTGACTTGTTGTAGAGTCATTAGCAAGTATATATGATGTATTTTTCCCAAAGTATGTCAATACAGAATAGACATATACTGTGGCAGAATCACACATTCCAAAGGTCTTAATGTGATACTTGCTTGGCTTTGCTGCACTGTACTGCTTGTGTTTCCAAAAGCTCATATTCAGTGACAGGTTTCCAAGCAGCAGATGGGGGTTTTGAATTCTTCATGTGAGCATATTCATTTATTACTTTGACGAAAGAATGTAAAACATCTGGTGTTAGTAATGTAAGCCAGCAATCAAGCACAGAGGAAGTTGCACCAAGATTTGCATGCAGACCTGGTTCATGAGTTGGAACAAAATAAAAACTATTCGTTGTTTCAACCTCAGTCACTTGCTCCCATTGTTCTATCTTTAGTTACAGTATTTCATGCACTATTGGTAACTCTAACCGAAGTTTTTGCTCTTTTACGACCCACCGATGGCCCAGGATTTCTAATATCTTCGCTATCATCAGTGCTTGAATTGTCACTACTACTGTTATCACTACTATAAAAATCACTATTTGAATCAATGTCCACATTGTTTTCACTGTCCTCCACATCGCTAGATCTATGAATCAATACCTGAAACAAGTCTCTAGCCTGTTCAGCAGTTAGACGAGATGTACGAGCGTTTTTTGTGGCCCTATCACTCGTTGACATGATAAACAGTTTTATGATTTGGTAACTAACCTGAAACGTTTGAAAAATATTAATATAATATCAATTTTCAGAGGCAAAAGTTTACCCACGCTAGTAGTGCAATGTTATCTGCATATTCCAGATCTTCCAATGTAGAAAATGTAGTCCATCTTATTCCTCTTGGACTGCCCTCTGTTGTCTGGCGCATCACCCAGTCTATGACTGTTAAAAATAGAGTGGTTGATAAGGAGCATCCCTGTCGTACTCCTGTCTTCACCTCATAGGTTAGGTTGCTCTGACCAACACTACACGTAAAGTTGGCATAGAGGATTTTTATGATTGACACTATACAGCTTGGAATTCCATAAGCCCTCAGTATTTTCCATAAACTGTCCCTATGTATGCTGTCAAAAGCCTTTTCAAAATCAATGAAATTAATGTACAGATGTCTTTGCCATTCTGAGCACTGCTCTATGATGTTCCTGAGAGTCAATACATGATCCACACATCCTCTGCTTACCAGTTTTACTGCAGCCTAATCATTCTCTGTTATACATTATACCCATTTCATTGCTGCTACCCTGTTTCCGTTTTGTGATCATTTTATATTGTCCACGTCTCTTCTTTCATATCTTTGCGTTTCTTCAATATACCCTACCAGAAACATTTGATTTCTTCTCTTCATGCCTCTATCGCCAATTCTTTTTCTCTCATCCCTTCGGACATATCTCGGACTGCCACTGCCTTAGCCTTCACCACATACAAAAAAACACGATTTACATGTCACTCTAATTTTCTTAATAACTGTCTTCGGGTTAGAGTTATCCCTAAAGGGTTTCTTTCCAACTTCCATCCTTCAACTGGACACTTTCATCCTTCTGTACTGCACCGCTTGCAATTAGTTGAAAAAAAGTGTTCCTTTCAACGCATAAGGTGTGTTATTGCTATGCATAAACGCCGGCTCACTGACTTGGAACTTTTGAAATCCAACCTCACTCACCAACTTCGTCTACTGACTTCTTCGTACCCGACAGCCTTGCTTCTTATTCGTACTATTATTCATGATACTAATAAGGAGCTCTACACTCGGCTGAGCACGCATAAAAAAAGAAAAATTGCGTCGCCTCCGCCCTCATGTTCCTTCTGAATCTTCAGCGTCCCCTGTTCCCACTTCTACCAAAGTTATTTGCATTTCTCCTGATCTACAACTATCTCCTGATGAATTGTCTGTTCTTAGTAAAGGTCTCAAGTTTGTTCCTCTTCGCTCGACATTTGATAAATTATCTATGCTCCAAGATGTCTCCTGCTTCCATTGTCGCATGCGTCTTCAGTATTACCATAGGAAGGGTAATGATTCCAAGCCAGACGGGGATATCTTTTGTCATTTTGACAAACCTGTCAGACTGTACTCCGGCTCCAGGTGCCTCTGCTGCTCTTGATTTATATATTGCTAACACTTTGCATGACATTAATCAACTTTCTCTACCCCGTCTACGTCGATCTAACCTGACTACTTCTGAGTGGCTGTCCTTGTCATCCCTTAAAAAGCGGGATGACATTATCATCAAACCTGCCGATAAAGGTGGTGCAGTGGTAGTTTGGCGAAAGGACTTGTACATTCAAGAAGGAGTCTCACAGCTCGGCAACTCCACCTTTTACTCACCCAGTTCTGGGGATGCCACAGTCCGCCATAATCTTACTGTTCATGCTACTATTCGTGATCTCATCCAAGATAACCTCCTTCCTTCTAGTGCCATGTCTCTCCATATTCTTGATAGTAGTCTAGGTAAACCTTCTTTCTACATGCTTCCTAAGGTTCATAAAATTGACAATCCGGGTTGACCTATTGTTTCAGCCTGCTCTTGTCCCACTGAACGTATCTCTGATTTCCTGGATAGTATTTTGCAACCCTTAGTGGCCAATCTACCTTCCTATCTAAAGGACACCACCCATGCTATCACTACTTTTGATTCCATCCAATTCACACCTGACCACACTTACCGTCTTTTCCTTCTGGATGTTTGTTCGCTTACTTCCATTCCACACTCTGATGGCCTTAAAGCACTACAATTTTTTCTCGACAGACGCACTGACCTTACTTTTAGCACCGTCTCTCTTCTTCGCCTTGCGGAATTGGTTCTCACTCTCAACTCTTTTGAATTCAATGGCCAGTTCTTTAATCAAATTAGTGGCGTTGCTATGGGCACCAAAATGGGCCCGAGTTATGCTGCCTCTTCATGGGTCACTTTGAATATTTGGTGCTTCAAAGTTACGATGGACCATTACCTGAGTTTTACCGTCGCTATATCGACGATGGTATTGGTGTCACAGACATGTCTGAAGTTAACCTCCGTAGATTCATTGACTACGTTGGCAATTTCCATCCTGCCATCAAATTCACTTCTCAGATTTCTACCACTTCAGTTAACTTCCTTGACCTTACTGTCAATATTACTCCTACTGGCCTTACTACTTCTGTCTTTTATAAACCTACTGATGCTCATGGTTTCCTTCTTTACACCTCTTCTCACTCTCTCAGCTGTAAAAATTCCATTCCCTACTCTCAACTCCTACGCTTACGTCGGATATGTCATGATGAAGATGATTTCCGTGAACGAGCTCAAGAAATGAACAGTTTTTTCGCCGACGTCACTATCCTGAAAGAGTCTTATCTGATGCCCTTAATCGCATTAGTCCCGTTACTCGTCAGGTTGCACTTACTGCTAAACCTACTACTACATCTGACAGACTTAAATTTGTCTTAACTTTCCACCCTCACTGTTTGGAGGTGACAAAAATTCTGTTCCGTCATCTGCCTATTCTCCACTCCGATACTGATACAAGAGAGTTGTTTCGTGATACCCCTTTGTTGGCATATCGTAAGGATAAGAATTTTAGGGATATTCTTGTGCATAGTCGCTTGAGACAAACTAGTCCTTCTCACTTTGGTACTAAACCGTGCCAACGCCGCATATGTAAGACCTGTCCTTTTGTACTCCAAATGCAGTCAGTCTCCTTTCCGAACGGTAAATTTGCCATTGGGGAGTCTTTCACGTGCGAATCCAGAAACCTGATTTATGCTATCATCTGCAAGAGGTGTGGCATGACCTATATTGGTGAAACTGGCAGACGTTTGGCAGACAGGTTTCGGGAGCACTTGAATGACATCCATCATGGCAAACATTTACCGGTGGCCCTTCACTTCAACAGCCTTGACCATTCAGGTAACTCTGACATTCATGTCACTGCCCTCCGTTCATGTATTGGCGACGACCAAACTCGCTTCTCGTTGGAGAATCGTCTCATTTTTCAAATGGGCGTCTTAGCTCCTGCTGGCATTAATGTCCAGCATCATTTTGCATAATTCTGGTGGCTTCTGTCGTTATTTTCTTATCTATCCTTGTTTTTGCTTTGGGTCGTTTCGTTTCCTCATTTATAATTATCTGTTCTTAGCCGTCACTAGCTCCTACGTCACTTCCGCATGACGCCTTATTTTTTCAGCCATTTTGAATGTTTCTTTCTTGAATCCAGCTAAGTGATTTTTTTACTCATTTTAATAGTGTTGTTCATTTCTGTCTTCGTTTCGTTGATTATTTACTTTCTTGTTTCGACATGTCTTTCTGGTTTCACGATTTTCTTGCATTATTACTGTTATCGTTTCGCTCATCACTGTGGTTTCATCTGCTTGTATCGCTCATTTGACGTTTTCCTCATCATCATAGATCTTTGTAGTACCTATATGTAGTTCTTGTCCTTGTCACCTGTTCGTAACTGTGGCTGACGAAGGGTAAAACCCGAAACGTCCCTTGTCTCGTGTGTACCGTTTACTTGTAAAACTGATTTCATACCATATTTTTTAAAAATTTATATATTTGTACCCACGCTTATGGATGTTGTCCTCCGGTGGTAAATTAAAATCTCGAACCAGATCGGAAAGTGTTTCGGTACATATTTCATTCATTTTCTTACTAAACATAGATTGCCGTTGTGAATGATTAATTTTGTATGGTGCTGACAGCGGCTAGCAGTAGTTAATGTGTAAAAAATCTGCATGCCCATTTAAATGTGACATAAGGAAAACTAATAATAAGATGAACTTAGCGTGTGATGAAAGGGATGGTTACAACTTTTAGGAGTAAAGGATATATCAGCATAAAGACCATAAATGCTCAAGAAGACAATTCATCTTCCCAAGACACTTTACAGTTCCATATTCAATTAAAACTGAAGCCTTAACATGTATGATAAATGGACTAAAACAAAGCCTAGCTTTGAACATTAACTGTGATTAAAAAAGCAATTTATAGAGCATTTCATTAAAAGTCTATAGAATTAAAGTCACAGACTAAACAATTAAACACATAGGAAGCTGCCAAAATGGAAGAATCTCTAACAGTTATACTAAATAATACTTTAGAAATTAGAGCTGATGGGACCATGTCACTAGGTTGCACAGGCACAATTAAACACATAGGAAGCTGCCAAAATGGAAGAATCTCTAACAGTTATACTAAATAATACTTCAGAAATTAGAGCTGATGGGACCATGTCACTAGGTTGTACAGGCACAATTAAACCAAAATAGAAGAATCTCTAACAGTTATACTAAATAATACTTTAGAAATTAGAGCTGATGGGATCATGTCACTAGGTTGCACAGGCACAATTAAACCAAAATGGGGCAATACTACATGGCTGCAAGAATGTTTGGTGGTCAAGCTACAGTCAGTTCAGAATTTCTCTCTTCAAAAATATAAGCTGCTAAACATTTCTTAAACAGCTTCAAATTTTCACACATGGGTGCTTGCGTAGAATAGAAGAACTGAAGTGGACTGGCAATACAACTAATGTGGAACTGATGACAAAGAACCAGACAAGTGCAAAAAGAGATAAGAAGAAGACACTGAGGAAACCTGCTTACAGCATTACAAGGCAGTCCTTGTTCTGAAATCCCTAGGGTAAAAGAAGCAGATGCAGACTGAAAAGCACATGGAGAAGAGAACTGGAGACAGGTATGAATATGATGAGGGAGGCATGGAAATGATGGCTTGTGACAGGAAGATTTGGCATAAGTTTGTTGGAGGTCTATGCTCCCTGGCAAGTTGAAGGATGATGATGAAACACTCATAACCTTTCACCTCCCTGTGGTGTATAGGCTTTCAACAAATATATGCCAAACTTTACAGTCCTGTGCTTCCCCTGACATCTTGTTCCACTGGTATTTGTCTGCTTTTTTCCTTCAATGCCCCACTGGTAATCTTGTCATACTTTTCTATAATGTATGCCTTTGACTTTCAGCATATTTGACTTGACTTGACTTGGATCCACTGTCACTCAACGTCAGCTCTTGGCAACCTTGATGCCATTATGTGGTACTGCGCAGTTCGTATATGTTGTTCTGGGCTGCTATAAAGTGTAATGTCTATGGATGGGTTGTGTGGTAGGAGTTGTCTCATTCCCTGGAGTGCAGGGCACTGTAGTAGATGGTGTTCTACTGTTTCCAATGGGTATGGGCAGTGTCCACACTTTGCTATATTTTGTGAACATATTCTGTTTCTGTGGCCATTTAGTGTAGAGGGACCTGTTCTCAATCTGAAAATTTTAGTTTGATATCTTCGTTCGATATGGTTGATAGCATCTTCCTTATTTGGGGCTGTTAAGTGTATGAAGAGTCTTCTTCCTGTTTTAGCCTGTGCCCACGTGTTCAGCCAATCTTCTTTACAGTTGTTTTTGATTATTTGTTTTATTGTTAACATATTCAATAGTTGGTCAATTTGTGGCATTTTTGCTCCCTTCTTTGCCAGTCTATCAGCAACTTCATTCAATGTGATGTTTATGTGGCCAGGTATCCACTGCATATAGATTTCTGTTCCATACAAGTTCATAATTTTGTGGCATGTTTCTTGAACCTTCTGGATAGTACTGATTGAGTTGGGTTTTCCGCCAAGAGGGCAGCCTGTGAGTCTGAGAATACTACAACATCATTTGGTTCTATTTCATTTGATTCAATGAGTTCAAAGATTCTAGTTAGGGTTTTCTGTATGGCGACTACTTCGGCTTCGTAGTTTGTGCACAAGGTACCACAGGGGCATGCAATTTTGCAGTACAGAATACTGGGTGGGATGATTATGGCCCCGTATCCAGCATTTATGGCTGCTTTAAAAGCTGATCCGTCTGTGTAAGCACAGATATCTTCTTCATACTGGCAGATGGTTTCCATGGCAAGTGTTTTCAGCAGTGTAGGTATGAGGCTTTCATTTGCGAGTGGCAGAAGGTTTGTACGTATTATTGGTCTTTTTAGTTCTATGTGGTTCCAAAGGTTGTTATAGCCGGGAGTTGTAGTGAGGATAAGCTCTCACTGCAGATAAATGCTTCTATGGCACGCGCCATAAATAGCCTCTGACAACCAAGCCCAGCTCCCGGCCTTCATGTGTGGCTCAATTTGAGCTTGACGGAACAGTTTCCACTGATAGGAGAAGGCGAGTCACTGGCGCCTTAAAACCAGTAGCTTCGGGCAGACAGGGCTCGTGATCCTTGGTTGGTAGCCTATCTAAGAGAGGTAAAACTCTGAATTCAAACCACCACTGCTGAGCAGGAATATCCATATATGGGAAAGGCTTCGGGAGTAAACCCTGAGGATAAATCCGGAGTTCTTAAGGCAGTTTAATGTTGATTCGACATTATTCTGACAACTCCTGTGACGTGGCTGGTACCAAACTGAATCGTCTATTGCCGTTCCTTTGGATCTACTGGCTGCGTGGAGAGGGGGAACATGCTGCATGGGCAACAGCTTGATCCCCATATAACTGTGCTCAAGCTCGCGCCCTGGAGAGGACACTCCAGCTTCACCTTATAGGTGTCGGCAAAACACAGGAAGTAGCAGTTACCGGTTATAAGCATTTTGCCCAATTGGCGTAGGGCATGGCGTCAGGGGCTACTTCCGACAGTGAAAGAGGATCTAGGATCTTACTGGACAGCTACCGCCCGCTTCAAGCTAGGCAGCCCCCAGTCAATTAGGTGTTGTCCCACCACTGTCTGCTTTCCCCATTTGGTGCATGGGGATTAGGGTCAAACCCGAACTGTGGACAGAAAATTTTGCATCAAGCAATTATCACAAAACAACAGGTAATAGAAATAAACAAACTATCAGATTGGGAAGCTGGAACATCCGGACTATGTTGACGGGACTATCCGAAAACATACAGGACATAAACGATGTCAGGAAGACAGCCATGATCAATGACGAACTTAAACGACTTCAGGTGGATATAGCTGCACTGCAGGACAACGCGCCTGGCGGGCTCTGGAACGGTGAAAGAGAAGGACTACACATTTTATTGGCAAGGGAAAGACCTTAATAAAACTAGAGAACACAGAGTAGGTTTTGCGGTCAAAAAATCGCTAACTAAAATGGTTGAACCAGGGGAGAATGGATCAGAATGCCTGTTAACACTCCACCTGCAAAGTAGCGCAGGTCCCATCACCCTTGTCAGTGTGTATGCTCCTACTCTGTACTCTGCCTCAGAAGCTATAAGATGAGTTCTACGAGAATCTAGCAGCAGTCATCAAAAGCACACCTAGGCAAGAACAACTTGTTCTCCTTGGTGACTTTATCGCTAGAGTGGGTGTGGATAATGTTTCATGGCCTTCATGTATGGGCAGGTTTTGTATTGGCAAGATGAATGAAAATGGACAACGGCTCTTGGAGTTGTGTGTCCATCATGACCTCTGCATGACCAACACCTACTTTCAGACAAAACCCCAGCATTAGGTATCATGGAGACACCCACAATCCAAGCACTGGCACCAAGTGGATCTGATTCTCGTCAGAAGGCCACTTCTCAGGTCTGTGCTATCCATGCGCTCGTACCATAGTGCAGACTGTGATACAGATCACTCCTTGGTTTGCTGCAAAATCAGAGCACAACCAAGAAAACTCCATCGTGTCAGACATGAAGGGAAACCACGCATCGATTCCAGCAAGATGTCAGACCCTGTCATGATCGCTCAATTTACTGCGACCTTCAAGAAAGTGCTCAGTAGCGCACAGCATGGTGATAATGTTACAGAGAACTGGGAGCACCTGCGGAACACCATTCAAAGTACTGCACTTGCCACCTTTGGTAAGAAAACAGCGAAGTCAAATGACTGGTTTGATGCTTCATCAGAAGTGATGACACCTGTCATTGAAGCTAAGAACAGTGCTGCGATTGAATACAAATGCTCACCTAGTGCTAGAACCTTACAGATCCTGAAGGCTACGAGAAGCAAAGTTCAACAAACTGCTCGACATTGTGCAAATGACTATTAGCTCCAGCTCAGTGAGAGCATCCAGACTGCAGCGCAAACAGGCAAGACTAGACAAATGTATGATGGTATAAAGAAAGCCCATGGTCCCCAAAAAAGTAAGACGGCACCGCTAAAAACCATCAGCGGAGAGAAGCTGTAGCCCTTGATGATGTCAAATGTCTACCAACTATGGAGGAGCTGGATGCTGAACCAACATTGGAAGAACTCAGCAAGGTCATTGACAGCTTGGCCTCTGGCAAAGCACCAGGCAGTGATGGGATTCCTCCTGATTTAACCAAATGCTGTAAGAGCACGCTATTACATCCCCTCTTTATGGTGCTGTGCCAGTGCTGGGAAGAGACAAATATTCCTCAAGACATGCGAGATGCCAAGATTGTAACACTGTATAAAAATATAGGTGACAGAAGTGATTGCAATAACTACACAGGCATCTCTTTTCTTAGTATTGTTGGTAAGGTTTTTGCCAGAGTCATCTTAATGCAACTACACAAGTTAGCTGAGCGCATATATCCAGAGTCACATTGTGGATTCTGAGCTGGTAGATCAACAAGTCATGATTTTTTTCTCTCCGCCAGCTTCAGGAAAAATCAACAGAGCAGACAAGACCTTTATATACCTCACAAAGATATTTGACCTGGTTAGTAGGGATGGCAAATTTATATCATTTCAACAATATATAAGGAAAGCAGCAAATCATACTTGGGATTCCAGGAAAGGAAGAAGCAAGACTGGATAACACCAGAAACATTAAACACCATAACACCGAGAAAGGAAATGAAAAGAAAGAAAACAGAAGCAAAGTCCCCCAGGTTAAAGCAGCTATATAGCGAACAGTACAGTCAGCTGGACAAGGAAGTTAAACGCCAAACCCGAGCCAACAAAAGGAATTTCCTAGATAATCTTGCAAGACAGGCAGAAGAGGCAGCACTGAGAAATGAACAAAGCACAGTATACAAAATAACTAAATTCATCAGCGGAAAACGAGGTGCAAACAATATTACATTAGTAAGAGATAAGCAAGGAAATCTCATCACGACAGCAGAGGGACAGGAAACAAGATGGGCAGAGCACTTCAGAGAAACTCTGAACAGGGAACCACCAGAGACACAATTGAATGTTCCTGAGGCTGAAAACGATCTAGATGTAAATACAGACATTCCACGAAAAGAAGAAATCATCACAGCAATCAAAGGGTTAAAGAACGGAAAAGCTCCTGGCCATGACAACTTAAATGCAGAGCTATTTAAGACAGACCCTGAGCTAGCAGCAGAACTATTAGAACCATTATTTGCACTAGTGTGGAAAACGGGGACAACACCATTAGAGTGGAACAAAGGAATAATTGTCAAACTGCCCAAGAAGTGAGATCTTGCAGATTGCAATATTTGGAGAGGAATCACTCTTCTCTCAGTTCCCAGCACAATACTAGGCAGGATAATTATACAGAGAATTTCAAAAGCAGTAGACCACAAACTGAGGAAAGAACAAGCAGGATTTAGAAAGAACAGAAGATGTGTAGATCATATATTCACTCTTAGGAACATTATAGAGCAGTGCTCAGAATGGCAAAGACAGCTGTACATTAACTTCGTTGATTTTGAAAAGGCTTTTGACAGCATACATGGGGACAGTTTATGGAAAATACTGAGGGCTTATGGAATTCCAAGCTGCATAGTGTCAATCATTTTTTTTTTTTTTTTTTTACCAGCGGCACTTGGGCTTTTCAGCCCTTTGGCCCAATGACATGTCATTGCGAGGCTGGGGAACCTGAGGACTTTCCTTCCAACCCGGTCAAGGAGCTTTGCTCCTTCCCATCCACAGAGGGTTTATCACAGGAGCCGTTTAGGCTATTCAGTCAAATTTCCGGCCGTAAACATTTCTTCAAACGCTGACGCCCGGGTTTGAACCATGAACACCTGGTCGCCAGTACAACGCCGAAGCCATTACACCAGCGCGGCTCCCAGAGTAGTGTCAATCATAAAAAGCCTCTATGCCAACTTTACGTGTAGTGTTGGGCAGAGCAACCTAACCTTTGAGGTGAAGACAGGAGTACGACAGGGATGCCCCTTATCAACCACTCTATTTTTAACAGTCACAGACTGGGTGATGTGCCAGACAACAGAGGGCAGTCCAAGAGGAATACAGGGTTCATAGCAAATTTCTTCAAGCATTTTCCAGGCTTTTTCCAGGTCCAGCACGTGATTTTCAAGGATGGGAAACTCTAATATTTTCCTCATCTAATTTTCTCAGATATAATTATCACTTTGCTGATCAGCAATCCGGAACATTACCGTCTCCCATTACCAAGGGTGTTTGCAGATTTCTTTAAAAAGAACTTTTTTTTTTAAAAATTCATAAAAGATTGAAAAACAGACATCTTTTCCAAGTTTTTAGTGAATTTGTTCAACATCAGCGCAATAAAATGTTAGTGACATGGATGGTAATGAATAAAATAAGCTTGATTGACGTATTGATTTAATGATTAACCACGTATATCAACATAAAAGACTAATAAAATTGGAATAAAATGTTTTAAAAAAACTGTATTTTTCGTGTTTGTCTTTTTTGAATGTATTCTGCGTCTGTGGCATCTGACAATGAGCGTTTGTAAATGTTTGAGTAGTTAAGTACCTCTAGTTGGAGTCTGAGCTGCTTTTTTCATTAACTGGGGTTGAAGTTGTAGCTGTAGGCCTCTGCAAGAGTCTTTGTCAACAATCCACGTTGATAATCCTTGACTGTGTGGTATAACTTGAAGCAGGGTATCAGGCATAGAGGTACATTGCAATCTGGGCAGTACATGCAAGTCTGGCTTCTGTTCCCTGCAGTCTTACACACTTTACAGTCTGGTTTGTACCTTGCCCTTTCATATTTATCAATGAAGTGGTGCTCAGTAAGTCGTGTTGTTTTGAAGGTGTCACACTGCGTCGAAGAATAGCAGGTTCAATTTTTTTTTTTCGTACGCCCGCTAATACTCGAGGCGAAATCTCAGGTTATTATTAATGTCTAGCCTGACATTGATTTTACGTGAGTATCCCTTTTTTCTTGTACAGAGACAGGTGTCCCTCGCCATTCAGGCAGATACTCGCCGATTTCGGAGATACCCATTAGAGCTAGGTCGGCTCAGGAGCCGCCAATCCCTGGTTGACGACACTCCTTCAAATGTCATCGCCAGGTCTCGAGTTAATCCAGTTCAAATCCCGGTCGACGAAAAATCCTCAAATGCCGTCGCCCGGGTTTGATACTGGATCACCCGGTCGCCAGAGCGGTGTGGTAACCACTACGCTAGCACGGCTCCTAGCAGGTTCAATAAGAGTCATACTGACATCCTGATCTTCGCTTTGATCTTTTTTTGTAGAGTTGGCAGTGTTGTAGGTTATGTGCCCATTGACCAGGGCAGTTTCAACTAAGAAATAATATAAAAATAGGATCTGTGTGGGTAGGGGTAGCTTGCACCTAGTTGGCTGAAGTGGTCGACACCTCCCATACTTTTGCTGTATTTTTCTGCAAGCACTGGCTTCTGAATTGTTCTGCCCTAAAGAATTTGTCTTTCTAACTGTCTTGTTTATATTATCATTGGAGTGAACAGTGGATATAAGGTTAAATCTTTTCGTATCATGCCAGGTGACTGTCGGCATGCCTTATCTTCTGTCGCACAAAACACAGGATGATTTGTCTTTTTCAATTTGAGTTGTTTTTTCTTCAGTGCTACAGGAAAATGCTTCCTATTTTCCGCTACTGTTCCAAATGCACCAATCTGAATTTCAGGTCTTGAAATAAAGCTGAAGGCTGAATCAAAACTACCACAGAAGAGAATATGTCCCTTGTTGCGTATGATATTTGAATTAAAACTATGGTGACTTTTCACTGAAAAAAAAAAAGTCCAAATAATCTCAGCTCTCAAGAGTTTTTTCCTTGGTCACAAATCTGTAGGTCTCCTAGTAGTGTTAGTTTAAAAAAAAAAAAAAAAATAAAAAAAAAAGGAACACAAATAACTTATGAGTAGGCCTAAGCTATGTATATTTACCAATTCAAAATTCTAAACGCATACATAATAGTCAAACAATATTTAACTAGAACAAAAGGTAATATATATAGTAATTGGGAGGGTAATACTTATGATAAGTGAAAATCTATTAAATATCTAACTGGAGACCTTTACATACCCCCCATCTTTACTATTTTTGTTGGGTTTTGTTTCGTTTGTTTGGATTTTTATTTAAAATTTAATTAAATTTTTTTTTTTAATTTTAAATAACATAGGCCTATCCACAAAATTGCTGATTTTCATTTATCCTAATTACAGTGATTTGACAGATGTGATACCACTTTCGTGTATCGGCGGTTATTCATGTTATCTGAAATTGAAAACATGTAGGCCTAGGCCTATCCTAATTAGCCTATAACCCTTCAGAGGTAGAACGAGATAAGTCTTTTCATCATAAATACAGCGTGTCCGGCAGAATCACTACCAATAACAAATGTCAATATCTCCTCATCCATGTAAGTTATAATTATTTTTTTATGGTTACCTCGTATAGAAACCATCACATTTTTAGGAGCAGTAAGACAATTGATAAATTGTCCGATAATGTGCAGATAACGCATACGTAATGCGCAGCCGCAGAATGTGATGAAGCGTGTAGTGAAAATGGCGGAGTTCACGGTGCAGCAGAAAGTGCAATGCTGTTATTGGCTTGCGGAATTAAAGTTTCTCATTGTTGTGCAAAGGAGATTCAGGCAGGAATATGGACAGAAACCTCCGGAGCGACATACCATAGTGAAATGGCACAAGCAACTGTTGGAAACAGGTTCTTTGTTGAGAAAGAAGGGAAACGGCAATGAAGCGTTGTCTCCAGATAGAGTTGAAGCAGTTAGCGAAGCTTGTCAACGTAGCCCACGGAAATCCATTCGACGGGCAAGGGGAGAATTGGGTATTCCAAAATCTACTGTTCACGATATTGTGCACAAAAGATTGCGGCTTACAGCCTACAAGATCCAGCTAGTGCAGAAGTTACAGCCAAATGATAAACCCAGACGGGCCGAGTTCGCAAATGCAATGCTATGTCACCTCGATGATGACAATGAATTTCTCAATCGTGTGGTATTCTCCGATGAAGCGACCTTACACACTTGTGGCAAAGTTCACCGGCATAATTGTAGGATATGGGGAAATGAAAAGCCACATGTCGTAATGGAGCATGAGCGAGACAGCCCTAAACTTAACGTGTGGTGGGCTTTAACCTCGAATTATGTGATCGGGCCATTTTTCTTCGCCGAAGCCACAGTCAGGGGAGCAACATACCTAAACATGCTGCAAAATTTTGCAGTTCCTAGGATACCAGAAGGATTCATATTCCAGCAAGATGGAGCACCTCCACACTATGCCAATGAAGTAAGAAACTACCTTCATCAACAATTTCCAGACAGATGAATTGGAAGATTAGGTCCCATTGATTGGCCACCAAGGTCACCAGATTTGACCCCCTTAGATTTCTTTCTATGGGGATACGTAAAAACTTTGTCTATCAAACTCCGGTGCAGGGACTGGATAATCTTCGGCAGCGAATAATTGACGCTTGTGCATCCGTCACACCTCAGATGCTGCAAAACACGTGGAGAGAGATAGAATACCGTGTTGACATTCTTCGAGCCACTAAAGGCGCTCATGTGGAGATCTACTGAAACTTAGTGAGTTGCTACTGAAACTTAATGAGTTTGTCTAACAGAAAATCAAAATCTTGTCGGTCTGCTATTATTAGTATAAGAAATATTGACATTTGTTATTGGTAGTGATTCTGCCGGACACACTGTATAATAAAAAGCATTCAAAATATATTTATTTCCAAAAACTGTGGTGAAATGAACAGTGGGACATGGGTCTGATAACAGGGTAGGCTATAGGATATGGAATCGCCATCAATTTCTATTCCTGACCATCATAAACTGTGTCAAATATATTCCCGTATGCAGAGGTAAAAAAAGAAATTTCGTTCAAACGCTTGCTTATAGGCTAATTTTGGCCATGGTTAAAAATTAAACTGTAAATAGGCCTACATTGTAAATACAGACGCAAGTACAGTAGGTCTATCTATAAACTGGACTTATTTAAATAGGTTTAATAAATGAGATAAATGAATTTATTACTTACGACGAGTGCTAAAAATAAATCTGCGTTTACGTCGTTAACGCAAAGCGCCGAAAACTTCTGGAAATGGATTTAATGCGCAAAGGGAAGTAAAAATTGTACGGTAACTTTGCACAAAGGGAAGTAAAAATTGTAAGGTAACTTTACAGTTTTTACTTCCCTTTGCGCACTTCCATTTCCAGAAGTTTTCGGCGGTTTCGTTTTCGGCGCTTTGCGTTAATGGCGTAAACGCAGATTTATTTTTAGACTCGTCGCGTCTGTTGTTGCGAAAAATACCATCAATAACCAAACAATGGACACAAAGTAACGAACTTTCGATTTCGTATTATTTTTCAAGGTCCGATGTGGAAAATTCAAGGCTTATAGCCATTTTTCCAGGCTTTTCAAGGCCTGGGATTTTTTTTCTTCGTTTTCCAGGTTTTTCAAGGTTTTTCCAGGTCGCTACGAACCCTGGGAATAAGATGGACTACATTTTCTACATTGGAAGATCTGGAATATGCAGATGACATTGCACTACTAGCACATTCACATCAACACATCCAGGAAAAAAACGGATAGACTTAATAAGTTTAGCCAGCAGGTGGGCTTGAACATCAATTTAAAGAAGTCAGAGGTCATGACGCTCAATGTGAGCAGCCCTGAGCCCATATCAGTAAGGAATCAGCAACTGGTACAGACAGACACCTTCACATACCTAGGATGCATAGTAACACCAGATGGCGGGGCAGGCAAAGACATCAACATCAGAATGAATAAGGCAAGAACAGCCTTTTTTAGCCTAAACAACATCTGGAAGTCCTCTCAATACAGCACAAGCACAAAATTAAGATTATATCAGAGCTGTGTGCTTTCTTTGCTTCTCTATGGTGCAGAATGCTGGAGAGTTACAGAGAAGGAAATGTCGAAATTGTCCTCTTTTCACACAACATGCCTAAGAAAAATTCACCGAATCTTTTGGCCGAATACCATCACCAACCAAGATCTGCTTACTCGGAGCAAGCAAGAGGACATGCACACCATCATAGCTGGCAGACGCTGGAGCTGGGTTGGCCATGTCCTCAGAAGAGACCCCGATGCCATCACAAGAACAGCTATGCTTTGGACCCCTGAAGGAAAACGAAAGAGAGGCCGACCAAAAACAACCTGACGGAGGACTGTGGAGGCTGAGATACAAAGAATGAACCAGAATTGGGGCACTGTACGAAGGATGGCCGCCGACCGAGCAAAGTGGAATCAATTTGTTGTTGCCCTACAAGACGCCACTAGGCGTGATGGCCACTGACTGCTTTGACGGTCGGCGGCTAAGGATCAAAGAAGAAGAAGTAGGGATGGACTCTTCAAAATCCTCCTGAAAATAGGCTGTCCTGCTAAATTGGAAATGATAAAGTCATTCCATGAAGACATGAAGGGAACAGTCCAATATGCTGGAAGCACATCATAGCCCTTTGACATACACAGTGGCGTTAAACAAGGCTGAGTTTTGGCTTCAACCCTCTTCGGGATCTTCTTTGCCTTACTCTTGAAACATGCATTCAGAGATGCAACTGAAGGAATATGCCTTCACACTAGGTCAGATGGCCGTCTGTTCAATCTCGCAAGGCTGAAGGCAAAAACAAAAATCAGAAGGGTCACTTTAAGAGACTTGTTATTCGCTGATGACGCTGCAGTCGGCACTCAAAGCCAACAGGAGCTTCAGAGCTTGACGAATCGTTTCACCCAAGCATGCAAGGACTTTGGCCTCATAATGTCTAAAGAAAACAAATGTGCTGAGTCAGGATGTGGGGGCTGCACCAGTTATCACTATCGATAACTATGAGTTGGCAGTGGTGCATCACTTTACATACTTGGGGTCTACCATCAATGACAAACTCTCTTTGGACAGAGATTGATAGCCACATTGGCAAAGCTGCAGTCATCTTTGCCTGCCTCACAACGCGTGTTTGGGGAAACTCCAAACTCATAATGAAAACCAAAGCTGTGGTATATAACGCCTGTGTCATTAGCACACTTCTGTATGGCAACAAGACGTGGACAACCTATGCTAAGCAAGAAAGAAGGCTCAATACCTTCCATCTATGGTGCCTAAGCCACATCCTCGGCATTTCGTGGATAGAAAAAGTGACAAATGTTGAGGTGTTGTCACGTGCTGGCCTTCAAAGCATGTATACACTGCTTAGACAGCGCAGTCTACGCTGGCTTGGCCATGTCCGCTGCATGGAAGATGGTCACATCCGGAAAGGTATCTTCTACGGACAACTGGCAGATGGCAAAAGAACAGTTGGGTGACCGTAGCTGAGATTCAAAGATGTGTGTAAGAGAGACATGAGGGCACTAGACATAAATCCAGAAACCTGGGAGGATGAAGCTGACAATCACATCAAGTAGCGATGTTATCTGCAGCGCCACCTCAGATTGGGCGAAAAGATGCTCACACAACAAGCAGAAGAGAGGAGAAAACGTCGTAAGGAACACCAGGAAAATTAGCAGTTGAGGGCTGTCACTTCAGGGGCGTATTCCCATAGTCAGTTATGACTGAAGGGGCTATTATTATTATTAGTTCTATGTGGGGTGGTAAGTCAGGTACAGCTTGAGTAGGCAGTCTAGTCTCTGGTATGTAGTGCTTCCCTAAAAAGCTCTAGGTACCGTCTAGCGAAGGAAGTCTTTTTAATTCGGTACTTGGAGTTGTGGTCGCTGATAACATTTTTGCAGGGGTCATCCTTGTCAGCTCGCAAGAACCTTTCTGTCGTTAGGATAACTAATTTCTCTCTCCTTAGTTCTAGGGGCTCCACATTGTCGGAAATCTCACATTAGCTGGTCGGGGTAGTTCGCAAGCCTCCGCAGATGAATCTGAGTGCCTGGTTTTGTACGCGATCTAGTTTCAGTCTAAGTGTTGGGCTAGCAGTGGCTTCAGCACATTTAACTTCATAATGTAACCAACACAAAGCTCCAATGAAGTGGAGAATCTATTCTACATCAAGGGTTTACATATCATACCCATAGAAATGTCCACGGACAAAATCATTGATTTTCTCCTTGTTAACAGCATGCAAGTTCTGGAACTCATGCAGGGCACTGAACTTCACCACATTCAAGCCATTGGGGGTTATAACATCTGAAACAGAGAACCTCCATATGTTGGCTACAAGTACAAGAAAAAAAAAGTATATTACTAACAGTGGTTGGTTCATCTTTTCTGAAACAATCATTCTCAATACACATTTGGTTAAAAACACATGAAAGAAAGAATTATTACAAACAATTTTGGTTATGACCTAAAACAAACCATTCCAAGAAGAAATTTAGCTACACATTCAATAAGATTCTTACCCTTACTGGTCATCAGTTCTGAAACAGACCATTCCCAATACATATATTTAGCTGCAATTCTGAAACAGACCAGACCATTCCCAATACATATATTTAGCTACAATTCTGAAACAGACCATTCCCAATACATATATTTAGCTAGAACTCTGAAACAGACCATTTCCAATACATATATTTAGCTAGAACTCTGAAACAGACCATTCCCAATAAATATATTTAGCTAGAACTCTGAAACAGACCATTTCCAATACATATATTTAGCTAGAACTCTGAAACAGACCATTCCCAATTCATATATTTAGCTACAAACATATTAAAAAAAAGTACTGCAAACAATTATTAGTTATCACTTCTGACACAAACCATTCCCAACACAAATTTAACTACGAGCTCAAAATGGGAAGGACTGACAGTAATTTTAAAGGTGATGGATGGTAAATACAGAAGGAATATGAAAGAACTGGAGCAAAATAAAATTAAATAATTTTTTGTAAGAAGGGCGGGAATAGCACATGTATCCTCACCAAACAACCTTACAGGTAAAAACAAAAAAGTGAAAACAATTTGAAACTAGGCAGAAGTGAAATAAAACTAAATTTGAGCATTCAAACAGTAGATAGAAAGCTGTGGTGCAGAATAATGATATTAGTAACATGCCAGTTGTTTTAGATGCTGAGATGTTACTCTTGTATTGTTCTTTCATAAAACTGACGTTTATATGCTTTTTACATTTTTTAAGTCGAGGGGAACTGCAGTAAGACGTGGAGTACAATGGATAGGTGTGAAAAAAAATCGAAAAAAGGTGATTTGTCTTACGAGGACAAAAAAACAAAGAAAATAGCCAACGCTGCGGCCACAAGGCCTTCGTCAGGGAAAGAAAAGAAAGTGAGGGCTAGATAGGACACATAAGAATCTAAATAACTATAAAAACCACAAAAAATAAAAACTGGGTACTTTCCTAAAGGCGGCTAAGACCTAGCACGCCTGCTGAAGGGAGAGTGCGTCCCAAGAAAAGGAAATGACTGCCACTGCCGGATGTAAACAGTAGATACTAAGAAGCTAAAAAATGAAACTGAACAAGAAACTAGCCATATGTAATAGTAATGAGTATTAGAGATAGAAGAGGACAGACTGAGTTGGAAATAAGTCAACAATTAATTAAAACAAGACATATATATAAAACCTTTATATTTTAAAAAAATAAATAAATAAAATAAAATAAGACAAAAAATTATGCAGAAATTTCCGAACATGGTACTACTGGACATTATGAATGTTGTTGTAAGATCATATCTTTTTGCTAGCAGAGAAGAGTTAAATTTGATAAAATATGACAATCTCAAAAACCAATATCTTTAATCCCATTAAGGTTCATTCTATGTTTTTCTCTAATACAAATATGCTGACATGTTACAACTGTGTTGTGCAGTGTCACACTAGATAGCAGTGATTATATCCAGTACCAGGTTTCCTTTTAAGCAGATGTTCTGCCTCCACTCCAGTGATTTCTGAAACTGTGGTAAAAATATGGGCACAATGGACTGCTGCACGTTCCATGCAGTAACGGTGGTAAATCTGACGATCCCCTGCCTCCTTGTCCAGGTTAAACTGAAAGACAAAGAAAGAAGCACATTTTATGTGGTTTTTAGTTGTCAAAATGTTTCCTTGCTTACCTTACTCTGTCATAGTAATAGCAATTACTTGACACTGACTGGTACAGAGCTAAGATGAATAAACAAGCATGAACAAAAAACACATGGACAAGTAAACCAAAGATAAGACACAGAAAGACCTTCAATAGATGGCACAGACCAGGTAGACTTGAGATGTTTTTTATTAAAGGCTTGTCCTCCATCAGCGGCTAAAAGCTAATGAAAGAATTGTGCACCAAATGTGTGTAAGCTGATATGTTAATGTATTAGTGCATCAACAATGTGTAAGCTGATTTGTTAATGTATTTGTGCACCAAGTGTGTAAGCTGATTTGTTAATGTATTTGTGCACCAACAGTGTGTAAGCTATGTTAATGTAATTGTGCACCAACAGTGTTAGAGCTATGTTAATGTATTTACGCACCAACAGTGTTAGAGCTGACATGTTAATGTATTTGTGCACCAACAGTGTGTAAGTTGATATGTTAATGTATTTGTGCACCAACAGTGTGTTAGCTGAGTTATTGAATTTGTCACAATAAGGAGGCATGCGTGCACATATACATAAAACAAGGCATTTTTTTGTTTTATTTTAGTAGTTACCTTGTCCAGATTGTTATAAAAATCAGCACAGCCAGCACACAAATATCGTCCTAGTAAAGTGGCATGTGTGGTGAAGATTAGAGCTGCATTGACCTTCCTTGTCCTTGTGTAGATAAGCCCGGCTCCAGCCAACCACTCATGGAAATGGGCTGTCACCATGGGATCTGCAGATGTGTTCTTGATGAACTGAAATGTAAAAACTACCACAGCTTAAGACATGCTGCACCCTGGAAACTAGTAACGCAGATCAATAAACAGGAAGTGGTATTCGACTGAAGTATCAACTTGCCAAAATGACTACCTTTTTGTTTGAATAAAAGTTCCAATACTGTCAAGAAAAAAGTAATTTGCTGCAAAAGTGACTCCTGGGCAAGGCACATGATTCACTGTAATTTAGAACCCTTCAGCTGTCTGTTAGGTGCAGAACTTAGAAAAAAATTCACGTCAATCCTTCTTGTCCTGTGCACCCATTAAAAATGGGTCCACATCTTCTTTTTAACTTCTATTTCTATTTTTAAGTCTCCGCCTATTTTTCTCACCCAGAGGATTCCAGAACAAGGACTGCCTTATAATGCTATCTACTGGTTTCCTCAATATGTGTCCTATCCTACAGCAGTGCCTTTTCCTCACCTCCTGTTCCACTAGTAATAGTCATGCTTGTTCTATCAGTTCCTCATTGGTGATCCTGTTGGATAATTTACTGTATATACTCGAGTATAAGTCGATCCGACTATAAGTCGACCTCTAGACTTTAGGACTTGAAAACTCTCCAAAATTAAAGATCCGATTATGTCCAATGAGTTTTTTGTCGATTCCGAAATTTCCACATTGTATTGAAATTTCCTTGGTTTTCAACAAATTTTTTTCACTTTCAGCTTAACCATTTCCCATTTAAATGATTGAAATCGCCCCATTATTATGTAAAATCCATGTGAGAATAAATGAATTCAGTACAAAAGATGAAAGAAAGGAAGGGCTGAATGCGTGCCCAATTCTCAACCCTTTGAAAATGCACGGAGGCATATCAAGAGTCATACTTATATGATTACCAGCTATGCACAATGCTATAATATACATATTTGGAAGTGAATATCTGTCTGTGAGGCTAATTATTCCCTCACTGACTTGAAATCATCCACACACTTCCAGGGATTCCCCCTGTGGTGAAACTTCTTGAGAACCCAGCATTGCACACTAAGCTTGGAGAAGTCATTTGAGCCCTAGACATAGCTCTTTGGCTTTGATGCATGCAGGAGAATCTAACTATGGACCCAATGATAGGCTGGGGGAGCTGAGAAGTGGCTCTGTGCAGGATGTGACAATTACTTGGGAGAGCCCAGAACCAGAGCACAGTATTTTAGTTCTGCATAGTTGGAGAGCCCCCTTGGATGGCGGGAAATGCACAGTATGGCACACATTTCTTACTGGAGAAACCGAAGCTCATGACTTCAAATTAACACGTTTCGGAATGGCATAAAAGCCACAGGAAAAGCCTAGATCTACAGGGTAGATAATACCAAGGAGTCTTCAACTTGGTATTACCTGTGAAAGAGCAAGAAGCTCAGCAGCCTAGTTAAACAGCAACAACAAAACCCTTTGAAAATAAAGTTTGTTCCTTCACCCGGAAATTCATTATTACTGTTGTTGGTCATTGATAAGTAGCAAAGAGATCTTGGTATTTAGCAAGACCTGAGTTATAAATAGACTTCCATTACATTTAAATGCTTCAGTTTTTCTGAATTTTTTTTAAACAGGTGATTATGATTTTTCAGGATTTTTTTTAAAAAAGCCAAGGCTTTCTGAGCGGTCAAATAATTGTTTTAGGATATGAGAAGTGACTTGTTATTTGATCAAGATGTTAAGTAGCAATGAGATCTCGGTATCTAGTGAGGCCTTAGTTATAAATAGATTTCCGGTAGGTATACTGTAAAATACTTCAGTTTTTCAGAATTTTTGTTTTAGAAGTGATCAATATTATGATTTTTAAAATAAAGTCAAGGCTTTCTGGGTGGTCAAATATTTGCGTTGGTATCTAAGAAGTGATGTATTATTTGATCAGGATGCTATCTGTGTGGCCGAATCATATGTGGATATTGAATAAGGGCATGATTTAGACTCCAGTGATGAAAGTGAATCTGGTGAATGAAGTAATGGTATTTCTGATAGATAAAACGAAGGAGGCTGGTCGACAAGGCGTACTCCAGTTGAAATTTGTGACTTAATAGAAGTTCAAATTTGTATTACTTAAGATATTTTGATAAACACATTTAATGAAGAAGCAAGTTTATATCTGAAGGATACCAGTGTGCAGTGGTATGGGCAGGGGGCAACACTGACCAGTTTTTTTTTTTTGACTTGAATATAAGTAGGGGATACGTTCTTTAAGGTCCAAAAATTCTCAACTTATACTCGAGTATCTACGGTAATTTCTGCTAATTTCTATCAACTAGAACAGAAAGACTGAAATCATATGACAACGTTGAAATGATAGAAAAAGTTCCTGATATTGAGAGAAAGAACAGCCAAAATGAAACAGAAAGGAGAGTCCTAACCACAAAATATATAGAGAAACATTACCTAAGCAACACCTGGATCCATGCATACACAGATGGATCAGCAACTAATACAACAGAAGATGGGAGTGGAGGAGTCTTCCTGAGCTTAAGCAATGGCACACAAAAAAAGATAGCAATCGCAACAGGGACATTTTCAAGTAAATTCAGAGCAGAGGCAGAGGCCTTAAAAATTGCATCAGAAATTCTAATGCCAGAAGAAAGCTCAGAGAGACCAGTAGCTATCTTCTCAGATGTGCTGTAAGTGATTACAACGCTGAAAAGTCAAAGTAATGCTGAACTGGATGACCTAAGAGTAACACTTCACAGCCTTTGTCAGCAATACAAAAGAGTCGTGATACAGTGGATAGGTTCCAAAGGTTGTTATTGCCGGGAGTTGTAGTGAGGATAAGCTCTCACTGCAGATAAAATACTTCTATGGCACGCGCCTCAAACAGCCTCTGACAACCAAGTCCAGCTCCCGGCCTTCACGTGTGGCTCAATTTGAGCCCGGTGGAACTGTTTCCACTGACGGGAGAAGGGGCAAAGGCGAGCGACTGGCGCCTTAAAACCAGCAGCTTCGGGCAGATAGGGCTCGTGATCCTTGGTTGGTAGCTTATCTAAGAGAAGGAACTCTGAATTCAAACCACCGCTGCCTTGCGGGAATATCCATTTATGGAATTGGCTTCGGGAGTAAACCCTGAGGATAAATCCGGAGTCGGAGTCCCTAAGGCAGTCTAATGTCGATTCGACATTATTCTGGCAACTCCTGCGACATGGCTGGTACCAAACTGTATCGGCTACTGCCGTTCCTTTGGATCCACCGGCTGTGTGGAGAGGGGGAACATGCTGCATGGGCAACAGCTTGATCTCCATATAACTGTGCCCAAGCTCGCGCCCTGGAGAGGACACTCCAGCTTCACCCTATAGGTGTCGGCAAAACACGGGAAGTAGCAGTTACCGGTTATAAGCATTTTGCCCAATTGGCGTAGGGCATGGCGCCAGGGGCTACTTCCGACAGTAGGAGAGGTTCTAGGATCTCACTGGACAGCTACCGCCCGCTTCAAGCTGGGCAGCCCCCAGTCAATAAGGTGTTGTCCCGCCACTGTCTGCTTTCCCCATTGGGTGCATGGGGATTAGGGTCAAACCCGAACTGTGGACAGAAAATTTTGCACCAAGCAATTATAGAAAAAATAGAAATAAGCAAACTCTCAGATTGGGATGCTGGAACGTCCGGACTATGTTGACTGGACTATCCGAAAACCTACAGGATGTAAACGATGTAAGGAAGACAGCCATAATTAATGATGAGCTTAAACGACTTCAGGTGGATATAGCTGCACTTCAGGAAACGCGCCTGGCGGGCTCTGGAACGGTGAGCGAGAAGGACTACACATTTTATTGGCAAGGGAAAGATCTTAATAAAGCTAGAGAACACGGTGTAGGTTTTGCGGTCAAAAAATCGCTAACTAAAATGGTTGAACCAGGCGAGAATGGATCAGAACGCCTGTTAACGCTCCGCCTGCAAACTAGCACAGGTCCCATCACCCTTGTCAGTGTGTATGCTCCTACTCTGTACTCTGCCTCAGAAGCTAAAGATGAGTTCTACGAGAATCTAACAGCAATTATCAAAAGCATACCTAGGCAAGAACAGCTTGTTCTCCTTGGTGACTTTAACGCTAGAGTGGGTGCCGATAATGTTTCATGGCCTTCATGTCTGGGCAGGTTTGGTATTGGCAAGATGAATGAAAATGGACAACGGCTCTTAGAGTTGTGCGTCCACCATGACCTCTGCGTGACCAACACCTACTTTCAGACAAAACCCCAGCATAAGGTGTCAGGAGACACCCACGATCCAAACACTGGCACCAACTTGACCTGATTCTCGTCAGAAGGCCACTCCTCAGGTCTGTGCTCTCCACGCGCTCGTACCATAGTGCAGACTGTGATACAGATCACTCCTTGGTTTGCTGCAAAATCAGAGCACAACCAAGAAAACTCTATCGTGTCAGACATGAAGGGAAACCACGCATTGATACCAGCAAGATGTCAGACCCTTTCATGATCGCTCAATTCACTGCGACCTTCGAGAAAGTGCTCAGTAGCCCTCAGCATGGTGATACTATTACAGAGAACTGGGAGCATCTACGGAACACCATTCAAAGTACTGCACTTGCCACCTTTGGTAAGAAAACAGCAAAGTCAAATGACTGGTTTGATGCTTCATCAGATGTGATGGCACCTGTCATTGAAGCTAAGCGCAGTGCTATGAATGAATACAAACGTTCACCGAGTGCCAGAACCCTACAGATCCTGAGGGCTACGAGAAGCAAAGTTCAACAAACTGCTCGACGCTGTGCAAATGACTACTGGCTCCAGCTCAGTGAGAGCATCCAGATCGCAGCGCAAACAGGCAACATTAGACAAATGTATGACGGTATAAAGAAAGCACTTGGCCCCCATAAAAGTAAGACGGCACCGCTAAAAACCATCAGCGGAGAGAAGCTAACCGATAAGGGTAAGCAGATGGAGAGGTGGGTCGAGCACTACTCTGAGCTTTACGCTAGAGACAATACCATTACGCCTGCAGCCCTTGATGGTGTCAACAGTCTGCCAACTATGGAGGAGCTGGATGCCGAACCAACATTAGAGGAACTCAGCAAGGCCATTGATAGCTTGGCCTCTGGCAAAGCACCAGGCAGTGATGGGATTCCTCCTGATTTAATCAAATGCTGTAAGAGCACGCTATTACATCCCCTGCATAGGATGCTGTGCCGGTGCTGGGAAGAGACAACTATTCCTCAAGACATGCGAGATGCCAAGATTGTAATACTGTATAAAAATAAAGGAGACAGAAGTGATTGCAATAACTACAGAGGCATCTCTCTTCTTAGTATTGTTGGTAAGGTTTTTGCCAAAGTCATCTTAATGCGACTACACAAGTTAGCTGAGCGCATATATCAAGAGTCACAGTGTGGATTCCGAGCTGGCAGATCAACAACAGACATGATCTTCTCTCTCCGCCAGCTTCAGGAAAAATCAAGAGAGCAGAAAAGACCATTATATATCGCCTTTATAGACCTCACAAAAGCATTCGACCTGGTTAGTAGGGATGGACTCTTTAAAATCCTCCTGAAAATAGGCTGCCCTTCTAAAATGCTGGAAATGATAAAGTCATTCCATGACGGCATGAAGGGAACAGTCCAATATGCTGGAAGCACGTCACAGCCCTTTGATATACGAAGTGGCGTTAAACAAGGCTGTGTTCTGGCTCCGACCCTCTTCGGAATCTTCTTTGCCTTACTCTTGAAACATGCATTCAGAGATGCAACTGAAGGAATATGCCTTCACACTAGGTCAGATGGCCGTCTGTTTAATCTTTCAAGGCTGAAGGCAAAAACAAAAATCAGAAGGGTCACTATAAGAGACTTGTTGTTCGCTGATGATGCTGCAGTCGTCACTCAAAGCCAACAGGAGCTTCAGAGCTTGATGAATCGCTTCACTAAAGCATGCAAGGACTTTGGCCTCACAATAAGTCTAAAGAAAACGAATGTGTTGAGTCAGGATGTGGGTGCTGCACCAGTTATCACTATCGATAACTATGAATTGGCAGTGGTGCACCACTTCACATACCTAGGGTCTACCATCAATGACAAACTCTCACTGGATACAGAAATTGACAGCCGCATTGGCAAAGCTGCAGCTACCTTTGCCCGCCTCACATCGCGTGTTTGGGGAAACTCTAAACTCACAATGAAGACCAAAGCTGCGGTATATAATGCCTGCGTCACCAGCACACTCCTATATGGCAGCGAGACCTGGACGACCTATGCTAAGCAAGAAAGAAGGCTCAATATCTTCCATTTGCGGTGTCTACGCCGCATCAACGGCATCTCGTGGAAAGATAAAGTGACAAATGTCGAGGTGTTGTCACGTGCTGGCCTTCAAAGTATGTATACGCTTCTTAGACAGCGCAGACTTCGCTGGCTTGGCCATGTTCGCCGCATGGAAGATGGTCGCATCCCAAAAGATATCTTCTACGGACAATTAGCAGATGGCAAGAGAACAGTTGGGCGACCACAGCTGAGGTTCAAAGATGTGTGCAAGAGAGATATGAGGGCACTGGACATGGATCCAGCAACATGGGAGGATGAAGCTGCCGATCGCACTAAGTGGCGATGCTATTTACGGCGCCACCTCAGATTGGGCGAAGAGAGGCTCACACAGGAAGCAGAGGTGAGGAGAAAACGTCGAAAGGAGCACCAGGAAAATAAGCAGCTGAGGGCTGTCACCTCAGGGGCGCATTCCCATAGTCAGTTATGACTGAAGGGGCTATTATTATATTATTTATTACAGTGGATACCTTCTCACTGCAACATCACTGGAAATGAAGAGAACTTATGAGGAGGCCAAGAGTTTTATCAAGCGCAGGTACAGACACAAGTGGGAAGAAGAGCATCCAGGCCACACACAAAATGATCCGAAGTACCAGTTCAGCAGAAAAGAACAAGTGGTAATCTTCAGACTTCGCACAGGTCATAACAGATTGAGATAACAGATCTATTCAACAAATTAAAGATAGGAACTACTGATGAGTGTGACTGTGGCATCGATAAAATGACTGCCGAACATCTGCTTCAAAGGTGCCCAACATATGAGGAACAGAGAAAACACATATGGCCATCACCAGTACCTTTCCTGGAGAAAATCTACGGAGATATCAACAGCCTCAGGCTGACCACTGCTTTCTTTGAACTTATTCAAGTTGACATCTGAGGGTGAACGAAGAAGAAGACATGACAACGTCACCAATGTGGAAGTGATGACAAAAACCAGACAAGTGTCAGTGGAACAAGAGGTGACATGACGATGCTGGACAAACATTGAAAAAACAAAGACCTGTTGATAGCATAACAAGGCAGTCCTTGCTCTGGAATTCCCAGAGTAAGAGAAGCAGAGGTAGAACAAAAAACACAAGAAGAGAACTGGGAACACAAATGACAATTATGAGGAAGTGACAGAAAGACTATGAGCTAATGGCTTGCAACAGGAAGTGACAGAAAGACTATGAGATAATGGCTTGCAACAGGAAGTGCCAGAAAGACTATGAGTTAATGGCTTGCAACAGGAAGTGACAGAAAGACTATGAGTTAATGGCTTGCAACAGGAAGTGACAGAAAGACTATAAGTTAATGGCTTGCAACATGAAGTGACAGAAAGACTATGAGTTAATGGCTTGCAACAGGAAGTGACAGAAAGACTATGAGTTAATGGCTTGCAACAGGAAGTGACAGAAAGACTGACTTAATGGCTTGCAACAGGAAGAGACATAAAGACTATGAGTTAATGTCTTGCAACAGGAAGTGACAGAAAGACTATGAGCTAATGGCTTGCAACAGGAAGTGACAGAAAGACTATGAGTTAACTCTTACTATACGTGAGCTAAAACCGCGTTTTTACGCGCTAGTTTAGCTATCGTTACCGTCGCGCGCCACTTCACGGGGCGAGCCGTAAAATTGGTACTAAACGCGCGCCACTTCACGCACGGCTGTTTGTGCCCTATACCAGAGCGCTCTTTTAGTTTCGGTGACCGGAATTCTGACACCGGGTATAAAATTTTGTGTGCACCGTAAAAGACTATTTAAGTTTTTGGCGGGGAAAATCAGCTGATGTGTGAGTAAAATCAGTAAAATATAAATCATTACACACTCGTTCTGGATAAACACAGCGCTAAAATTCTTTTGTGTACTATAACTTTGTTCTGTGTTCTATTTTTGATTGCATTTTTATTTGTTTGAAATTAGTTTTGACGGAGTTACAGACTTTTGAAAACAGCGTCATCATTTAAGGAAATTCATAAAATAAGTAATCTTTTTATTAATTTAATATCTAAAAATCGGCCCATTCGTTTGAGTTTATAATTATAAAGACTTCTCGAAGGGAAGCTAAAGATTATTTCCACATACTTTTTTTTTAGGTTTCATATCTTGAGAATGTGTGGTAGTCAGTTTTGTGAGTGTGGCATTACAAGAACAAGCATATTGTCACCAGATTTTATAGCATTTAAATCCCTTTAAACGCATTCCTGATACCCACAAATCTTAAATAAGGTAGTAAAAAAATAACTTTTTGTAAAGCACCATCTGTTTTTGCATTTTCATTCATTTATAATGATATTTACCTACGTATATAAGCGTCAGAAAACATGTAAAGCTATAGATAGATTACTTCCACATAATTTGATCTATCTTTCAAGTCTTGTTAATCTTCTATTTATAATATGAATTTTTTTTTTAACTGTGTGTGAGATAAGGACTGTTCCATTGGTGTTCTTTGGTAGACAATCCTGTGCACACGACGGCTGCCAGCGAATTCTAAGTAACTGTTTGTATATCTTCTTTCATTCAAAGTTACAATGCAGGTAGTAAATTTAGAGAAACCAAATTCTAAATCTAATACCATCCTTTTATCAATGGCTAGAGTCAGAGATACATATGATAATTTAGAAATATTTATGAATGGCATGAAAGCTCAGATAGAGTCACTAAAATATTTAGAGTGGGATGGTAAACAAGTTGTTGTTTTCTTATTCGGGGATTATTTCCTTGTTTTGCTGGACATGTCTGCAAGCCGCGAAACAGTCCTCAACACATGGGTATATTCCTTGAGCTCCAGACAAACCAAACATTTTCATCAAAGACATCCAGAGAGCATACAACTTGCAAACCAAGAAGTTTGGCCATGTTGATAAGAGATTACAATAGATATATGAAATATGGGAAAGGGAATAAAAGGCAAGTGGCACATTACCATAATTGTTTACATAAACCAATGTTAGAGATTGAAATTGAAAATGTAGCTCCTCCTTACCTTCATATTTTATTAGGCATTGTTTTGAAACACCACAGACTTCTAGAACAGGTAGCTGATACAATAGACGCAAAGATATTTGAGAATTCGCAAGAGATACATGCAAACATTAGTACTTTTAAGAACTTGAAGAGATTTAGTAGGAACTGGAAATAGGCAGAAGAATTAGGAGCTAAAATTGAATTTTTCAGGTAGGTATTGAACTTTGTGAGGATAAGGAGGAGACAGATAATTTTAAAGTTAGACTTGAAAATGCACAAGATGCGCTGGCCAAACTTCAGTTTCAAGATCTGTGTACTAGGTCTGGTCCAGTTTACTCACACATGGACAAGGTACTAGCCAAACACAAAATCATACAACAGGCTTATAATAGCAGAGCATTTATAGGGAATCACTGCCACAGATATCTCACACAAAAAGTTTATAAAGATCTTACAAGAGCAATCATTACACAAACACTGAAAATTACAGACAAACAAGATATAACTAACATAGCTTTTATTGCCCAAGAACAATTCAACTCACTGAAAGAAGCATTTGAGAAAGTACACAACAAAATAGCACACAGTAAACCAATTAGTAAAGAATCAATAACAGCATCGATAGAGACTTATATGTCTTTGTTCAGAAAGCTATTCCCTAGTAAGACAATTCATAAACAGCACATATTAGAAAAACATTGCGCAGACTGGATCAGAACTCATGATGTATGATTGAGATAATTGTTAGCTCTCATGTTCTGGGGACAATTGGGTGTGTTATTTTAAGGTAATAAATGTGGACATGCAATTTAAACTTTCAATAATTAATGTTTGACGCATGAAACCAAAACAAAACTTTGATATCCATTTTCTGCAGGTTTTCTACTTTTGATTTCTGTAATTTGTTATGCATGTTGATTGTGACCGTTTTAGTGTAAATTGAATTAGAAACAAACCATAACAAAATGTAAAAAAAAACGTAAATTTTACACTATTTCAGACTATTATATCTTCTGTTCTAATTGTGATAAAATGTTTGTTCTTGTTCTAAAATTTACTCTAACATTTCTAGTCTAGCTTTACGCAAAATTAAAGCCGGTATTTATAATAATAAAGTAGCATAAAAGCAATTCAAACATGTTTTGGGGACAATTGGGTGTGTTATTTTAAGGTAATAAATGTGGACTTGCAATTTAAACTTTCAATAATTAATGTTTGACGCATGAAACCAAAACAAATCTTTGATATCCATTTTCTGCAGGTTTTCTACTTTTGATTTCTGTAATTTGTTATGCATGTTGATTGTGACCGATTTAGTGAAAATTGCATGATAAACAAACCATAACAAAATATAAAAAAAACGTAAATTTTACACTATTTCAGACTACTATATCTTCTGTTCTAATTGTGATAAAATGTTTGTTCTTGTTCTAAAATTTACTCTAACATTTCTAGTCTAGCTTTACGCAAAATTAAAGCCGGTATTTATAATAAAAAAGTAGCCTAAAAGCATTAATTAAGCCCTATCAAAAGTAAACATCGCCACATGTTTTTCCCATTAGGAAGCTGACCACGTGACCTCTGTCAAGTGGGCTATAAATAGCGCGGTCGGGGAAAAAGGGGAAATAACTAAAAGATCGCTCGCAAACAGCCGTGCACGGGGCTTGCCGGATAGTAAGAGTTAATGGCTTGCAACAGGAAGTGACAGAAAGACTATGAGTTAATGGCTTGCAACAGGAAGACTTTGCATACGCTTGTTGAAACCATTGTTCCTTGGGGAGCAGAAGGGTAATCAATGAATGAATGAACTTTTATCAACAAGGCATAGTTAACAAAAAAGCCTTAAAATAATTTTAACTGAATAAGAATGGGGCACAGGTAATGATAATAGGGTTGAACTTGAAGAAACACCAATACAAGATGTAGAATCGTACACATATCTTGGCAGTAATATAGACAAAGTTGGAGGGACAGACAGCGATATCAAAATAAGAATACAAAAGGCAAGAGGAGCTTTCATTGCATTGGGAAATATATGGAGATCAAGAGAAATTGGATCCAACACGAAAATAAGAATCTTCAACTCAAATGTGAAGTCAGTCCTATTGTATGGCTCTGAGACATGGAGAACAACAAAGACAACAACCAAAAAACTACAGACTTTCATAAATGGGTGCTTGCGTAGAATAGAGGGATTAAAATGGTATGACAAGGTTACCAATGTGGAACTGATGACACGAACTAGACAAGTGCCAGTGGAACAAGAGATGAGAAGAAGACGATGTCAATGGATAGGACACACACTGAGAAAACCTGCTGATAGCATTACAAGGCAGTCCTTGTTCTGGAACCCCCAGGGCAAGAGAGGCAGAGGTAGACCAAGAAGCACGTGGAGAAGAGAGCTGGAAACAGAGGTGAAAATGATGAGAACATGGAAAGAACTTGAGATGATGGCACGTGACAGGAGGACTTGGCATGTGTTTGTTGAAGGCCTATGCTCCTTTGGGAGTGGAGGGTTATGAATGAATGAAGAATGGGGCAGACCCTGCACTGAAATACCTAATTTCAAAACGAGCTCTCTGTGACTCTTACACCTTCATACTATATACTTGCGACTTAAAACACAACGCTGATCACTTTAAGAAAAATAGTATTGGATATAAGACTTTGTTTTCCTCTGTGCAGACTATTCAATACTTACTGCAAGCATACATTATTGATTGTACCTATCACAACTTTAACAGCACTTTCCCTAACAAACTTTACTTACTTACTTCTACTTTTTAAAATTCACATTTCATATGAAGCATTGTGGGAAGCTGAAGTTTTCATTTATGAGTCAAGTGTGTCACACTGGCTGGCGCGAGCCCACGTTATTGTAGGATTTCTGCAATACTGTTTATACATCTGTCTCTAGGTTTTTTCCGTGCCTTAAAACTATATCTTCTACTGTTGCAGGTGTGTAGCTGTAACTGATCGGGCTCCACACCAAACCATATTATTTTCTATGTATTTGTAGCAGGATGTAGTTTCTTCAACTTTCCTGATGTTATAATTTCTTTTTCTGTCTCTCCTGGCAACATTAATTGCTTTTTTCAAGCATTTCATCCCACATGACGTGATTTTCTTCTCCTGTGCTCTGAATATGCTCTGCGTTGTTCTCTCTGGGCGTCTACACTGAAGCATTCCCCCCCCCCCCCCCCCCCTCCCCCCCGCCCCCCCCCCTCCCCCCCCCCCCCACCCCCCCTCCCCCTCACCCAAAAAAAAAAAAAAAAAACTTGCAGCAAACTTTCTTCTTACTGTCACACCATTTCTAACTTCACTTCCTCCAACAGAACCTGGAAACTTACTTCTCCCAAGAACCATGCTACAAGTGCCCCAAATATAACGGCATCGTTGGTTTCACGATCATGCCATGGAACACCGATGTTGGCTGTCTCCCAAAGCTCATGCTTGAACTCATCCAATTTCCAGGCAGCAGAGCCGATGTCAAACAATACAACTTTGGGGTAGCCATCAATCAGCCAACGACCGAAATATACCTATTGATAAAATAAATACAATCAGCCAATGACCAAATTGTACCTATTGATAAAATAAATAAAATTTTAACTAACAGCCACCTGACTGTGAAAAATGTCATAAAAGAAATCTACGTTGTTACTCTCTGGAAAAAAATAATAAAGCTAAAACTGATACATACATACACGTTTTTATGTGCAAATAACAATGCAATGTTACATTTAATTATCACAAAGCAACAAATGCTGACTTTAGTCTATAGACTATAAATTAGGGCTATAAATTCAAGTTTTATGGCACTAACAAGACTACAAACTTTGGTTACCAGTTTTATGAAACAATAAAACCAATAACTGCAAATGTCTAATCTCCTGTCACAAAATTCTGGTCACAAGCGATGACTGGTGACTAGGAACTTTGCACCCTGCTATATCCAATTAACATTTAACTTGGGACTTGCTTTATATTCCCTCCTATGCAATACTATCCTGACCACTGCCATCCATGCCATGTTTACTCAGGATTTCTCTAATACTGTCTCCATCTTCTACTGTTTTATGCAAGCACCAAATAATAGAAGTCTGAAACTTCATGGCTGCCAATTCTTTTGTTCTCCATGTTCTGGAACCTCCAGGGCAAGAGAGGCAGAGGTAGACCAAGAAGCACATGGAGAAGAGAACTGGAAACAGAGGTTAAAATGATAAGCAGAACGTGGAAAGAACTTGAGATGATGGCACGTGACAGGAGGACTTGGCATATGTTTGTTGAAGGCCTATGCTCCTTTGGGAGTGGAGGGTTATGAATGAATGTGTGATAGCCATGCATCTGAGTTCTTATTTTTGTGTTGAGCTTTTCTTCTATTTCCTCATATTTCCTAATACAATGAAAGCTGGGTATATGGTGCCAATAATTTGGAAACAATAGTTTATGAATTTACCTTTCCAATATAGTTATTGCAGGACACTGCTTACCTTGACGCCAGCCTTCCTTAAATTTCCAATAGTCTCTCGATAAACATTATGGTGGGGTTCCAGGACTTCAACCTCTGTGCGGACGCATGCTTCGTTGTATGGACCTATCAAACAGTATTGCTCACCCCATTCCTCCACTGTCACTGGTGCTTTTGTTTTAATGACAGTGTAAATACCTCCAACTGTGGCATAAATTATAGCCAGTTAAGTTTTTTAAACAAATGCACATATATCAGGCAAATACATATTGCAGATTTAGGCTGCATTAACATAAATGTCCTAGATGATAAGAAATTTCACATAATACTTTTTTTTTTCAGTACTGTTAACATGCTTTACGAGTCACACAGGCAATAATTTTAAAATGAACAAAAACAATAAACTAAATGGATATTATACATGTTGAGATTTTCATCTGAAAGTTGTGGAAAACACTGATTATGGAAAATATTGAAAGAGAAATAATGTGGTAATCTGTTTGGGCAGAGTGATGCTGGAGCTCAATCATTCAACAAAGTGAGCAAACATTAGAATGGAATGAAGACACCAAAACTAAAAGAAAAGAAGACAAAACAAAAGACTGAACTAGAAGATGCCCTGATAATGGTACCTGGCTCCGATGGAAAATGGAACTTATAGCAAAAGACTGTCTGTCTTGTAAAAATAGAAGTTACAACAATCACAAAGAAGAACAGAGTTAAAATTCACCCAGGAAATGGAAGGGACACTAGAAATGGAGGGGATGACAATCTACAGTCACGTGAAAACGAAATATGGTTGCAGCATCAAAACTCCAACTCAGCACACATACACACACAAAAACTGCAGGACTCCTACAGAGACACACCTGAAGAGGTTAGGAGATCTTGTTAGTGATGTATACACACAGACAAATGTACAACCATCAAAAGACCATTGATTAATTAACTGAGGGAATGACTGACTAATTTCCGTGGACATAAATGAAACAATTTGTGTAGTTGTGTATCCAAACATGGTTTGGCCATGTCTGCAGAATGGGAGAGGATCAGCTACCATGACAAATATGGTAAATCAAGAGCAAGGGATCCAGACCTCCAGAATTCGCTGGGAGGACAACATTAGATAATCTCTAAAAAAAACCAAGGACTAGATTGTAACCAGGCCAGGAGGAAGACAGTCGATGGGATAGTATTGTACTTTCCCTGGAAAATCTCTAAACCCCAGTGTAAAAGAAGAACGACTGAGTAAGTAGGATAACCAACCACTTTATTATTGCAATGAACTGTATAATGCATATCCTTTATTTAAAAACAAAAAAAACACCAACCTACTGCTTTATTACAGCTAATAAACTTATAAATTATTTTTTTTTAAATTCCATTGCAGACTGACTACAAATTGAGGTTAATTTTATATTTCATAATAGATAAATACATCTGTTGATACAGTCGGCTGTCTATCATCAAAATGTCCGTTATAAAAAAACTTCAGTTATATGAATCTCTTCCCCCCCACCCCCCAATCAAAATGTCAATTACCAAACACTTTTTTGGTCTTTAACAAAAGCTTGAAAACAAACTGAGCCTTGTAAGAAGATAGGGTTGAGACAAGGACCAGTATGTGAGATGATACACTGAATCATCAATCAACAGGTAAAAGGATGTTAATAGTCCCATAAAGAGTGAGGTGACAGTAGTTTAAACACTACAATTGAGAAAGTTTTGAAACTAGTCACATGATAATCATCATCATCATTCAGTTCCTCAAGGTGGACAAGCTGTCAACAAGCTCGTGACAAGTCCTCCTGTCCTGTGCTATCAGTTCCATCTCTTCCTCACCTCTTTCATTTCTGTCTCAAGTTCTGTGTTTTTTGGTCTCTCTACCTCTCAAAAAGCAAGAGGAGCTTTCACTGCAGTGAAAATGTGGTTTAATTACTGATGGAGCACCTGCCATGACAGGCAAGCGCAATGGTTTTGTTAGCTTGAAGCAGAAATCTTTGCTTAATGATATTACCTCATACCATTGCATTATTCATCAAGCGCAACTGTGTGCGAAGGTTATAAAATTGAAACATGTGATTGAACGTGTTGTTGCTACAGTAAACTTCATACGATCTAAGGGACTAAATCAAAGACAGAGGTATGATCTGATCATAATGATCTCATTTATTTCAGTCAAATTCACTGGCTGAGTGGAGCTGCAAAATTTGCCAGATTCTGGTCTCTGCATGATGAAATCAAAGAATTCATGATAAAAAAGGGGAAAAATGTAACTTTTTTTGAAGATGTGGAATGGATAAATGACTTGGCATTTCTTGTGGACATTATAAAACATCTTGCAGACTTGAATGTAAAATTACAAGGGAAGGATGAGCTTGTTAATAAACTCTTTGAGCATATTCAAGCATTCATCCAAATACTGGAAATGATCCGTGGGCAGATGACTTTGAAGAAACTTTCACTTTTTTCATCTACCCACACTAGCTACAAGAATCTCAGCTACTCTGAACATTGAGAAGTATTCTGTCATGATAGCTAAGTTGATAGATGAATTCAATGCAAGGTTTGTCATTTTAAAAAGCGCAATGAAGATATGCAATTGTTTGCTGATCCATTTGGAGTTGATTCAGTTAAAGTTTCTGACTTGGTTCAGACGGAACTTATTGATATCCAAAATAACAGTGACCTGAAGAAAGTGTTTAATCAGCAATGACCTTATGATATTTTACAGCAAATGTATTTCTCTGACAGACCAGCTTTCCTTAACTATAACAAGCAGCCACTATGTAAACATAGCCATTCAGACTATCTTCTTCTTTGATCCTTAGCCGCCGATCATTAAAGCAGTCAGTGGCCATTATGCCCGGTGGCGTCTTGTAGGGCAACAACAAATTGATTCCACTTTGCTCGGTCGGCGGCCATCCTTCGTACAGTGCCCCAACTCTGGTTCATTCTTTGCATCTCAGCCTCCATAGTCCTCCGCCAAGTTGTTTTTGGTCGGCCTCTCTTTCGTTTTCCTTCAGGGGTCCATAGCATAGCTGTTCTTGTAATGGCATCGGGGTCTCTTCTGAGGACATGGCCAACCATATAAATCAGGGTTTCTTAACTCGTTACACATGGACCCCTTGGGAGTCCCTGAATAGATTCTAGGGGGTCAATAATGTCATCTAAAATTTAGAATGTAAAATTTTTAATTATGTGTTTTATGTACATTTTTTTAATGAAACGGTCTGTAGCCTTCACTGGACAATCAAAGAATTCCGTTGTCTTCCCTGTAATACCAAAGGGATTCATGGCACAAATAAAAATTAAGAACCCATGAACTCAATTGTAAATTCACTTACACATGAGATTTGTTCTGAACAAGTGCATTATTCCATTCATACTTGGATTTCGGGCAGATAGGGCTCGTGATCTTAGGTTGGTAACCTATCTAAGAGAAGGTAAAATTCTGATTTCAAACCTCTGCTGCCTTGTTGGAATCTCCGTTTATGGGACAGGCATCAGGAGTAAACCCTGAGGATAAATCCGGAGCCAGAGCCCTTAAGGCAGTCTAATGTTGATTCGACATTATTCTGGAAACTCCGGTGACGTGGCTGGTACCAAACTGAATCGGCTACCGCTGTTCCTTTGGACCCACTGGTTACATGGAGAGGAGGAACATGCTGCAAAGGCAACAGTTATCTCCATATAACTGTGCCCAAGCTGGCACCCTGGAGACGACACTCCAGCTTCACCCTATGGTGTGGCACAACACGGGAAGGAACACTAGGAAAAAAGCAGCTGAGGGCTATCACCTCAGGAGCGCATACCCATAGTCAGTCATGACTGAAGGTGCTACTACTACTTGTCGCAGAGTGAAGATAATTTGCCTATTTGAAATTTTCTGTCCATCCTGTATATTGCTTTATTTTCTGTCTATCCTAAGTTTCTGAAAAATGTTTCTCACGCACTTGCCTTTCCCACCTTAACTCAGGTGAAGCTTCGGTCAACCAGCATCCATATCTCTAGGATTTTCCAGACTCGGTTTCTAGATATTTATGGCATGTTTTCTTTCCCATTGTTAATACTTTTGAGCTCGGAACCACAGCGCGTACAATCGTGACATTCAATATGCAAACTAATTTGTGAAGATATTTCGCCGGTGTAAAGTGTGGGAACTCAAAAATGTAGCGGGAAAATAATTCTTTCGTTGTTTAAGAATGAAGTTTTAGACTTCACTTGGTGATAGCCTACTGAAGGAGAAAGACGAACTTCTTAGTCTTGTAAAGTAAAACTGTGCGTAGGGAGACTTGAGTTAAACAAAGTGCCCTCTAGTTTAATAACTTACAGACTAAATTCCTGTGCAGATATATGCAGTGCAACCTGCCACGTCTTGTCTCTTATTGCTGAAAAGAGGTTACCTAGCCCACCAGTCACCATAATAATTCCCTTCAATTATTTCAAAGATTCTCAACACCAGACATCACCCTTACCATACTCCACCCATGATAACCCTCCATCCCACCTTTGGAAGCAAATTCGTTATCTGTGGATATCTCATCAATTGTGGATACGTTACACCAATCTTGGATTTATAAAATCGTGTTCAGATTCCGTGCCCTTTTTGTGGATACTTTATTCGAGCACTGAAGTTAATTTCAAAGCATTGGATTACGTTATTTTTCCAAAAGAACACCAGGATATAAGTTGTTTCCAACATTCACACCAAAGGAACAAACATTCATTTTCACACAAACAGTATTTCACATTTTTCCAGCAAAGCCTTGAATACATCTGGCCTGTCGGGAACTTTACTAACACAATTCATTCATCTTTGTCTTTTTATTCACTATTTGTGTAATATTTTTCTTCTTTAAAATTATCACATTTTTTGTGAGTTGGTTTTCTCGTGATAATCTTTATTTTTTTTGGCTGTAAAATCTTTATTGATTTATTTACATCTCTAAATTGAAATAAATTGAGTTAGCCTCGATAGGATTCTTCGTTCAGTTCAGACTACCAAATCCTCAATCTAACTTTACTTCTTTACCCTACTATTTGTGAGTGACACAGTGTGTGCAAAAGAGTAATATTGTCGCCAGAGAAAACAAGAAGAGCGGTGTGTGTGGTTTTCTTAGTGAAGCACTCACTGACTCAGCCTGTGCCTTCTGTCTATCTCTCTTGCACATCACTATCACACGTCAGTGTGCACTACTCTTCCACACCTCCCTGCAGCTGTGAAGCTTTACCTACTGTTAATTAAATTTTCATGTGACACTACTACTTGGATATACATATTTGTGATTTGATTTGATTTACTTACGGTTTGCGTTATGATACAAAATCCTCTTTATTCTGAATTACGGTTAGTGTTATGATACAAAATCCTCTTTATTCTGAAATGAGCAATAAAAACTTAGTAGCCTTGTTCGGTACAGTTGGATGTGGCTATAAAAAATTAGGCTTGACTTCAGACTCCACTTGAAAGCTTCTATCAGAGACTTGAAACTTGTACTAAGAAACTTCAGATTTGGTAGGAAAACTTGAAGACAATTCTATCTGCGGATAGCAATACAAGGCAGTTACTTGTTCTGAAATCCCCAGGGTAAGAGGAGGTGGAGGTAGACCAAAAAAGACATGGAGAAGAAAACTGGAGACAGAAGTGAAAATGATGAAGACGAGGAAAGAGCTTCAGCTGATGGCACAGGACAGGAGGACTTGGCACAGGACATGAGGACTTGGCACAGGACATGAGGACTTGGCACAGGACAGGAGGACTTGGCACAGGACATGAGGACTTGGCACAGGACATGAGGACTTGGCACAGGACATGAGGACTTGGCACAGGACAGGAGGGCTTGGCACAGGACAGGAGGACTTGGCACAGGACAGGAGGACTTGGCACAGGAGGACTTGGCACAGGAGGACTTGGCACAGGACAGGAGGACTTGGCACAGGACAGGAGGACTTGGCACAGGACATGAGGACTTGGCACAGGACAGGAGGACTTGGCACAGGACAGGAGGACTTGGCACAGGACAGGAGGACTTGGCAAGGACAGGAGGACTTGGCACAGGACAGGAGGACTTGGCACAGGACAGGACTTGGCACATGACATGAGGACTTGGCACAGGACATGAGGACTTGGCACAGGACATGAGGACTTGGCACAGGACATGAGGACTTGGCACAGGACATGAGGACTTGGCATGTGTTTGTTGAAGGCCTATGCTCTTTTGGGAGCTAAAAGGTATTGATTGATTGACCTAGGGATTCCAGAACAAGGACTGCCTTGTAACATTATCAACAGGTTTCCTTACCATTGCTAGCAACTTCTCAACTTTTGTTCCACTGCCACCTGTCTAGCTTCTTGCTATCAGTTCTACATATCATATCAATCCTTGTATTCTACACAAGAACCCATTACAAAAGTCTGTAACCTCTTGGTTTATGTTTTTGTTGACCTCCAAGTTTTCAGAGCCATAAAACAGGACTGGCTAGACATTTGAGTTATGATTTTTGTATTGTAGATTGGGTTCAATACCCAGTGTGATCAATGCAAAATGAAACAAAAACCCAATAACAGAATGACAGTTGGGCATCATGATCTAAGTGCCCCCCCCCCCCCTCATTTCTGATGATCAGATTTCATACTGCTGTAATGTTCTGTTCCGAGTTTACTATTATAACGCTTGCAATGAATTAGTCTACGGAACCTAGTTTCTATTTTTAAGCCTACTTTGATTGTTTACATAAGCCTATCGTTTTTAAATAAAACATGCTAGTTTTACCGTGCGCAGCAATTTGGATACTTCACCGCTAGGTGCAAACAACAACAACAATGCATATAATAGTAACAACATAATAACTAAATAACTAAGCATAACACAATCAAGTCAATCGTTAATTGCAAGAAGACTAAGTGCAAGTTTCAAAAAGTTTGAACACCGACTACCTTTATTTGCAACCTCCCATGCAATTTCAAAAAGCCATTTGTTCTGTAAACTTGCCGATACACCTTTGTCCAATGCCATATCAGCCATATCGGATTCGACATTTTTTAGCGTGCGATAAAAGCTGTTCCTTCTGGGAGTCTGGAAAGCCATGTTTTGTCTGTCAGAAGTTTAAAAGGTGAAGGTCATTATTTGCAATTTTTGACCCTTGACCTTTACCTGGGAACAACCAACAGCAACAAAACTAATAATTAAGAAAGCTATTTTGACTAAGATTTGTTGGAATTATGTAATATTAGGCCCAAGAATCTTTAGGATTTACAAAGCTTTTTATATATTTTAACACCATCGTAGTCTTTGCTAGACTGTGAGTTTTGATGAGAATTGCTGTGCTGATTAGATCAAACAAACATGCACATTTAATTAACAAGATTTTGTTTCCGAATTAGAACCAAATAAAAGTTATACTTCCTGTTCCTACTCATTCTGTGAACATGAAGTTCCGGCAGACTAAATTCACCAAGATAATTTCGTGAGTCAGCTAGTTTATATTTACAGTGTAAGTAATCATGCATCGTAAGTCTACATTAGTATACCCACTGTACATCTTAATGGTTCAGTTCTTCTACTTCGACACATAGACGAGGGCATTGTCATACATGACTGTTAGCCTACAACTTTGATTTATTAGCCTATTGTTATTGTCCGTCTCAGGCAGATTGACTAGAACGCTTCTTTCTCGCGGCTAAGTTACCCTGTTCGAAACCAGGTAGCATCACGCTCCAGTCTACCCAGATGTAAATGAGTACCAGACTCTTCTCTGGAGCTAGGGAAGGCAAAGACCGAGGAAAGGAACCGGTCACACCCCTCTCTATACACCCCCCAACCCCCCATAAAGCTGAGTTGAGATGAAAAACTATGGACTGAGTGTTCGAACCGGCCTCAGAGACAAAAAAAGAATTCATACACACAGTAATAAGGGTTATGGTTAGGTATAAGAATCCTAAACCATAACCTTAATCCTAACCCTTATGATGTGGGCAACTTATCTGGATGACTTTGAAGAACATGACCCACCTTTCTTCATTTCAACCACCTGAGACCTAGTATAGTGAAGACTCTAACACTTATTTGGCTTGAAGTGGAGATCAGTGGGACATGTGTTTGATACAACCTTAAAACAGAACTCAGAGACACAGTAGGTTATTATGGTTAGGTTTAGGAATCCTAAATCCTAACCCCAATGACATGGGCGACCTTTTTGGATGGCATTGAACAAGACGTCCCATTGTTCTTCTTTCCAACCTTTTTCTTTTACTATATGGCAGTATCTGCTATGGGACTGTCTTGACCTTCCCCCTGTATAGTTCTTAGGGGTCTCTGAGGAGTCAAATATGAATATTCAGGACGAATGCTCCCTCAAGCATGTCATAAGAGGCACTAAGATCGTGCAAGTTGAAATGAACAATAGTGGGACATGTATTCGATACAGCCTTAAAAATAATTCATAGGTGCAGTATTAATGGGTAGGTTTAAGAATCCTAAACGTATTTCTTAATCCTAACCTTAACGACATGGGCAATTTATTTGAATTACACCGAAGTCTACCATATTGGCCAAGTGGCTTCTGATATGTTTGCCATGTTGCTTGCACTGGTTACATACATGCCACACACCAGAGATGAAAGACCTGTACTCAAATATCCAGAAAACCTGTACTCAAATATCCAGAAAACATGTACTCAAATATCCAGAAAACATGTACTCAAATATCCAGAAAACATGTACTCAAATATCCAGAAAACCTGTACATAAATCTGAAAAACCTGTACTAAAATATCCAGAAAACCTGTACATAAATCTGAAAAACCTGTACCCTACAAAAAATATTTGGAAAAACCATACAAAGGGAAAAAACCATACAATGATCAATTGTTCTTTGAGAAATCAAAAGAACATTTTTCTCGCACAGGCTTTTGCGTAAGTTATTGTTTACTGAATTTTCATTGTTGATACATTTTATACAATTTTTCTCGTTGGATATAATAGGAAACAATACGGAGCGTTACAACACGAAGCGATCTGATCATCATAAGGATTCCCCCTGTCAGTAAATTATTTAGTTCCTTTAATGATCTCCACTATGACCTTTGATGTGAACACATCATGTCTCAAGTACGTGACCAGATAAACTAGATCTAGTTTGTGTTTAGGTCGTGGGTTTCCTAAAGTCACAAATTTTAACAAAAGTATGCTGTGTTGACTACCTCCTATGTTTGATATGTCTCAATATTATTAGGTCTAAGTCTTTCCATAGATTAACCTTCGTCATTGTCGGAGTCTAAATCAGGCCCGTATTCAATACCCACATCTGATTCAACCACATCGTCATATTCAAGATCTAATACGTCACCTCTCAGCTCCCAGAGCAAAGATTGCACCATCCGAAAAGCCATGACTTTAACAAAAATCTATAAAAATCAAAATATTGATCGATTCAGAAAATGGAAGCTTCTCTCGTATCTGGAAATACTCATAGTTTAAGCCAATGATTTGATTAAGAACAGCCTATATTTTATCCCATTATTTTTCTCAAAATGGTTATATATGTATTATACTTTCATCCGTAAGTTTGGTTCACTTTATTTATATCTTCTTCTTTGATCCATAACCGCCAACCGTCAAAGCAGTTAGCGGCCATCACGCCTGGTGGCGTCTTGTAGGGCAGCAACAAATTGATTCCACTTTGCTCGGTCGGCGGCTATTCTTCGTACAGTGCCCCAACTGTGGTTCATTCTTTGCATCTCAGCTTCCACAGTTCTCCGCCAAGTTGTTTTTGGTCGACCTCTCTTTCGCTTTCCCTCGGGGGTCCATAGCATAGCTGTTCTTGTGATGGTATCAGGGTCCCTTTCGAGGACATGGCCAACCCAACTCCAGCGTCTGCCAGCTATGATGGTGTGCATGTCCTCCTGGTTACTCCGAATAAGTAGTTCTTGGTTGCTGATGGTGTTTGGCCAAAAGATTCTGAGAATTTTCCTTAGGCAGATTGTGTGGAAGGAGGACAGTTTCGACATTTCCTTCTCTGTTACTCTCCAACATTCCGCACCATAGAGGAGCACAGAAAGTACACAGCTCTCATACAGTCTTAATTTGTTTTTTTTATTTATATGATCAGAGCTTATTCACATTAGTGTGTATATGTGCAACACAGTCTAACATAGAACTTTCATCTTGAGTGTCAAAACAATCTTATTGTATTTTCTGTACACAGCCACACATTTTGCAACCATGAGCTGTAACAGCATGGATCAGGCTTCATACCCCAGTAGTGGAACCTTATCCATAAGCAGCAGTGAGGCAGCTTTCTCCTTCTCTATGAACATGGAAGGCTATGACCATGAATTTGTTCCCCACCCAGAACCAAGATACGAATGCCCCATTTGCTTGCTTGTTCTTCGAGAACCCCGCCAGACCAGATGTGGCCACAGATTCTGCAGAGACTGTATATTACGATCACTGAGGTATGATATTCATCATCATTGTAATACAGCTCCTGTGGAGCCTTCATGTCCTGTATCATTCATTCAAGGTCTGTCCATGTCCTCTTTGTCCCTTGCATGTCTGTGTCCACTTTGTCCCTTTCATGTCTGTGTCCACTTTGTCCCTTTCATGTCTGTGTCCACTTTGTCCCTTTCATGTCTGTGTCCACTTTGTCCCTTTCATGTCTGTGTCCACTTTGTCCCTTTCATGTCTGTGTCCTCTTTGTCCCTTTCATGTCTGTGTCCACTTTGTCCCTTTCATGTCTGTGTCCTCTTTGTCCCTTTCATGTCTGTGTCCACTTTATCCCTTTCATGTCTGTGTCCACTTTGTCCCTTTCATGTCTGTGTCCACTTTGTCCCTTTCATGTCTGTGTCCACTTTGTCCCTTTCATGTCTGTGTCCACTTTGTACCTTTCATGTCTGTGTCCACTTTGTCCCTTTCATGTGTTTTTGGTCTCCCTCTATGTCTCCTACCGTGAGGATTCCAGAATGTACTCCCCCCCCTTTCCCACAAAGCTGTCAGCTGGCTTTATCATTGCATATCATGTCCATCGCCAGCATCTTCTCACATCCTGTTCATCTGATTTGTCTGCTTCCCTCCATCAGTTCCATATTAGTTATCTTTTCATACCATTTCAATCCTTCATTTCTGCACATGATTTTCTGCATTTTAAAAAAAAACATAATAATATTTTTATTGCTGTGTTTTCAGGCACTCCAGTAACCGTTGTCCTGTTGACAATGAGCCGCTAACAGAGAATGACATTTATCCTGATAACTTTGCTAAACGAGAAATCCTCAACTTCAACATAAAATGTCCCAACAAGAAAGATGGCTGTGGTCAGATTTTCCCACTTGGAAAGTTGCAGGTATGCTTGTCATCATCAGTATACCCTTCTGCTCCCTGTGGAGCATTGGCCGTCAACAAATTGGCAACAAGCCTTCCCATCCATGCAAGGTCTTTCCCTGTGTTTGTTCCTTTCTTGTCTGCTTACCTTCTCTACCTCTCCTACCCCGAGGATTCCAGAACAAGGACTATCTTCTTGTGCCTTCAGTGTGTGTTCTATCAAATGCCAACATCTTCTCACTTCTTGTTTTACTGACACTTGTCTGGTTTTTGTCATCAGCATGACATTGGTGATCTTGTCATACCATTGCAATACTTCTGTTCTGTGCACACAAATGAATATCTGTAGCTTCTTGGTACAGCTGTAAAACCATGAATTATCTTGGCCATTTTCAATATGTTGAACAGTAGTTGTTTTCTAAGAGAATTTTGCCTTGTTTTGGCAAGGCGCCCTCTGTTCAACTTAGACACAGGGTCCATCAGTTATATTAGGGCATACGTCCAAACATAAAAGACCAGTCCTCTGGCTATTCTAACTAATGTTGAACTAATTAAATTCAGGTCAAATGTTGTCTGTGCATCATGGATTGACTGTAATGTATATCCACCATATTCCATCACTTGCCTCGAGTTACACTCAAGCTTTTGTCTGTTCACTTCTTGATATTATCTTTCCACTTATATCACTCTTGTCCCGTTTTCTTCAACCTTTTCTATGGTATGGTTGTCAACACATTATTATGTCAGCGTTTGTAACTGTGCGCTCGACAGTTATTATTATTTATTTTTGTGGTCAACATCCATTCAAAGATATCTGTATCCTATTATTGTGGAGGGCAGCAGAAAAAAAACACCACTGGCTCATATCAAGTATATGATCTGAAAGTTGAGTAAGGAATTGTTTGCAAGGGTCTGGCAACATTCTCAAGAAGAGGGCCTGGCACAGACTTCCTGCAACAGCAATGGTGACCACGTACTCTTTATGGAGCAAACGAGATGATGTTGGCTTTCAGCCAGCACTAGTGGAATGGTTAATTTCTTTTTCAACATCCATTCAAGTATTTTCACGAGAAGAGGAAAGGATGTTGGAGGGAACACATATTCATGAAACCAATTGATAGCCTTAGAAAGCAGTCCTTGTTCTGGAACTATGATGGTAAGAGGAATGTAGGAGACCTAAAAATACACGAAGAAAAGAATTGAAATCAGACTTAACAGGGATATGATAGACGCTAATAGGATGGCACAGGACACGAATGCTTGGCCTGAACTTGTTGGTCTGTGCTCCACAAAGTGCTAAACTGCTCAAGTATTTGATGGTATCCATGGTTTCATTCATCACATAAAATAAACAGCCATTTTTCCTTCCTTCATTAAGTTAGTTGGTCATTGTACTAGTTTTTTCAAATGTTTTATTGTTTCCACATGTGTCTGTCTTATTTCTGTATATGTGTTTCTACAGACATCTGTCTTGTTCATTTCTGAATATCACCTTCCAAGAGTATCTTTCATCTTTCTTGTTCCTAGGACTTCTTCATTGTTCACTCTCATATAACAGATTTATTTCTCTCAATAAGTTGTTAATCTCAGCTTCTCTCATCGCCTTATAGTTTCTGTATCAAAGGGTTGTGAAGGCCACACTGTCCATCTACACTTGTCATGGAGTCAACAGTTTTGGAGTTTCCTTTTCTTTGCCTCATGTCCGTCTGCCTAGTTTTTAATTTGTTGACTGAATGGTATTTGAGTCTTGAGTGGCTAGTTCTGTCTGAAAATTATTACTTGGTCTCTTCTGGGTAAAATTAAGAGTGCTTCTGTTATATCAGACTCTGGGACCTCAGACGTGTCAACAGTGAGAAATGCAGTTAGCGACCCATAGCTAGACTGCTTGCGTCAGCGAACCAGAGCTGACCAAGACCCTACTCCACCTCCAAGTGGTGGTCCTGGAAACAGGCTGCATCACTGCATTCTGGCTGAGTGAGTAGGGATCAAAGAGGAAAGGCTAACCAGGTCCCAAAAATTCTGTGCTGAAGTCGGATGTGTCGGCCGAAAGGCGCAAATATCGCAGCTTCGCTGTAAACGGACACAACGCAACCAACGTCCTTTTCAGGACGAATGAAGAAGAAGAAGAAATCAGACTCTGTGCATTTTCTGTACTTTTTTTGTGTGAAGCTATTTTGGATATTGGTTTTATATCTTAACTCTTAGTATAGGAGCGGCCTTTTAGAAAGGCCGATGATCGATCTGCACTAAATAATTTATTTATAAAGATAACATAAAGTGTTATATATCAAAATGTGAAGAAATGAAACCCCTATATCATGCATGTAACTAAATTGTTCAGTGGTTTTAAACATGCATTCACCTATACATTTTCGCTGTTGAAGGGGATCGATCATCGGCCTCTCTAAGAGGCCGCTCGTATACTAAGAGTTAATGTATTGCCTTGTCCTCAGTTTATCTTTTGCTTCCTTCTTCATTTGCAAGTCTATCCACCTTCTAACTTACATATATCTTGCATGACCAGTTTAAGTACAGTTTTGGATGACTCATGTGATCATGGTACACAGCCCACAGCCAGGCTATTGAAGGTTAATGGTTTTTGAGATTTTTTTATACATCTTTATATAGGCAACAGCTTGTTTGTTATAATATTCCACACACGTGGTCTATTTATGATATTAAAAGTACCTTTCTGAAATGTCTTGATTCATTTGCGTGTATGTTATGTTCTAATTCAGTTTTTGTTGTAGAAGCCTATTATTTCACTACATCAGCATTCGTCTAAAATGCCTGTAACATATATCTACACATGTGTACAGAACCACTTGGACGAGTGCCCTTATGCCCTCATGCCTTGTCCTTACAAGTGTGCGTGTATAATGCAACGCATTGATGTGGATGAGCACCTACTAAATTCCTGTGAGAATCGAGTAGTCATCTGCGAGCATTGTCACAATAACATTCAGGCCAAATTTATGCAGGTAAATATTCTCTATCAAATATGCATACATCATCATGTCTCTTGCAGCAAGATTCAACTTTTAACATATTTCTACATTGTTGCTTTCCCAAACTTATGAATGTTGTCTACAGACGATCTATTTTCACCCTGTGTAGGACTTTTAAGAATTTCTTGCTTTGTCTCAGTTGTTTAAACAGAATGCTTTCTTTGTGACAAATAAATCTCACAATGTTAGAAAGAATAAAGTACATAAACAAAATTTGCACACCACTTATTTCAAACCCAGCTAAATTGTTCACTTGCTTTTTCCCCATCTTTACAGGACCATTAAGATCCTGTTACCTTCATTCCATAAATGCTTCTGTGTGTCATTAGTCATAAGGCCTCAACCAAAAGTTTTTTTATCACTAAATAAAATGTTCATGAACATTTGTTCAAACAAAACAAGGTTGCAATAATTGATGTTTGAATGCCTTTTGAAAGAAATAAAAAATCTCTTTGAAAAGGATGAGGCTCCAAACAAGATTTAAAATATTGAGATCCAAAATTAATTTAATGTACCTGCTAAAACTGAGACAGTTGTCAGGAAATTACAGGACTCCTATCGATAGACACTAAATCCATGGTGAGACAACTCATCTAGGGTCTGTGAACACAGGAAATATATATATAAACATCAAAGACTGTTTAATTGACTGGTTGATCAAAAAGATGGAAAAAAGAGAGTTCGCCAGAAACTTAGAGACATGAACCAGTCATGAAATAATTGACAAAACTTACGACAGAACAGGTCAGCTTATGAATTTATGAAATATTCAGCACTTTTGAGTGTGCTAATAGGCAGGTGGGCAACTACTGAAAAAGTAATTCAATAATTGTGCAACATGCAGCATTTGTGTAATCAGAGAGGCAGTTTGGGTAAGATGAGTGAGACATTTCGAGCTTTGCTTTATTTTCAGCTATACATGATACAATAGAATTTTTAATAGTTAGGTTTTTTTTTTTAACTTTTACGTCATCATATTTTCAGTATTGCTTTATTTTCTATAATATATGATGCAATATAATTTTTAATAGTTACGTTTTTTTTTAACTTTTACACCTTCATATTTTCAGTATTGCTTTATTTTCTCAAGCATAAAATCATCAACTTGTTATAGAAAATGATGTATTAACATTTTTTAGTGCTTATGTCTGTTTATTTCCATTCTCCTTTTAATAGATAATCTTTAGTTAATGGTTTTAATAGATACTCATTTATTTGTAATGGTTAATTATTAAAATTGCTAATTAATCTACTCCGTTATAATCATTTATTGGAAATGGTTAATCATTAAAATTGTTAATTAATCTATTCCGTCATAATCATTTATTTGAAATGGTTAAACATTAAAATTGTTAATTAATCTACATCATAATCATTTATTGGAAATGGTTAATCGTTAAAATTGTTAATTAACCTACTCAATCATAATCATTTATTTGTAATGGTTATCATTAAAATTGTTAATTAATCTACTCTGTCATAATCATTTATGAAAATGTTAAACTGCTATCCTCAGAATCATTTAGCAGCTTGTCCTGATGTTGTTGTAGCATGTCCTCATTGCAAAGAGCCAAAGTTTAGGAAAGAGGTAAGTAGCTCTGCTGTACATGAACCGTGCTTACATTATAATGTACAAGTACTTTAAGGTTAGCTGTGCCAGGCTGCTCCTAACATTTAGGTCAGGAATGATGGGGATGGTGTCCTACTGTGTCAGAAGTGTGATCATGTTTCTTATTTCTATATGTTATAAAAAAAATTAACAACAATGTTATTTCAGCATTTATGAGTCTCTTACAAGGCAGGCCTTGTTCGTGTATCCACATGGTAATAGAGGGAGGTAGAAAAGTACGTGGAGAATAGAATTGGCTACATATGTAAGCCCATGCATGACCTGTGAATTTCATATTTTCGATTCATAACTTCAGTTGACTTAAATTATTTGATCTATTTTAAGAATCCAAACTGAGGAAAGAACAAGCAGGATTTAGAGAGAACAGAGGATGTGTAGACCATATATTCACTCTCAGGAACATTATAGAGCAGTGCTCAGAGTGGCAAAGACAGCTTTACATAAATTTTGTTGATTTTGAGGGGCTTTTGACAGCATACGTGGGGACAGTTTGTGGAAAATGCTGAGGGCTTGTGGAATTCCGGGCTGCATGGTGTCAATCATAAAGGGCCTCTATGCCAACTTTGCGTGTGGTGTTGGGCAGAGCAACCTGGCCTTCGAGGTGAAGACAGGAGTGCGACAGGGATGCCCCTTGTCAACCACTCTGTTTTTGGCAGTCATGGACTGGGTGATGCGCCAGACAACGGGGGGCAGTCCAAGAGGAGTAGGATGGACTACATTTTCAACATTGGAGGATCTGGAGTGTGCAGATGACATTGCACTGCTGGCACATTCACATCAACACATCCAGGAAAAAACGGATAGACTTAATAAATTTAGCCAGCAGGTGGGCTTGAACATCAATTTAAAGAAGTCTGAGGTCATGACGCTCAATGTGAGCAACCCTGGGCCCATGTCGGTAAGGAATCAGCGGCTGGTGCAGACAGATACCTTCGCATGCCTGGGAAGCATGGTGACGCCGGGCGGTGGGGCAGGCGAAGACATCAACATCAGAATGAATAGGGCAAGAGCAGCCTTCTTTAGCCTAAATAACATCTGGAGGTCCTCCCGATACAGCACAAGCACAGAATTAAGATTATGCCAGAGTTGCGTGCTTTCTGTGCTTCTCTGTGGTGCGGAGTGCTGGAGAGTCGCAGAGAAGGAGGTGTCAAAATTGTCCTCTTTTCGCACGGCATGCCTAAGAAAAATTCACCAAATCTTTTGGCCGAATACCATCACCAACCAAGATCTGCTTACTCGTAGCAAGCAAGAGGACATGCATACCATCATAGCTGGCAGACGCTGGAGCTGGGTTGGTCATGTCCTCAGAAGAGACCCCGATGCCATCACGGGAACAGCTATGCTTTGGACCCCTGAGGGAAAGCGAAAGAGAGGCCGACCAGAGACAACTTGGCGGAGGACTGTGGAGGCTGAGATGCGGGGAATGAACCAGAGTTGGGGCACTGTACGAAGGATGGCCACCGACCGTGCAAAGTGGAATCAATTTGTTGTTGCCCTACAAGACGCCACTAGGCGTGATGGCCACTGACTGCTTTGACAGTCGGTGGTTAAGGATCGAAGAAGAAGAAGAAGAAGAATCCATTACTTATATACTTATTTTATCAACAACTAAATGCTGATGTCAGTATCTATTATTAGATATTGTATTCTTATCATTTTACTACCTGCTATATATTAAGTTTTGCTCTTGTTTTATACGGTTTTACTATATTATGTATTTCATTATGTATGTCTAATTTTTTAACACCTGTTCTACAGTAAAGGTTGAGTGGCATGTTTGTAAATATTGTAATTATGGAATCCTTACTTGTTCAGCCTTTTACATTATAGAAGGAAGTGCTGTGTAGTATTATTTCAGAGACACTCTAAATCAAGGGTTCCCGCATTTTTTAGGTTATTTACCCGCTTGACTTTTAGTAAACCTTCCCCCGTACATCCTATTCAGTATGAGATAAAATAAATTCTAGAGTTTCCAATGCATATGCACATCAGAAAATAAATAAACGGATTCATAAATTTTTTCATAAACAAAACTTTGCTCAGTAGATAAAATCTTTTGGGGATAAACTTTTTATCAGAACACAGTCAAATAAACTTGTGAGATCCGGGGGGAGGGGGGGGAGGAGGGGGTCAGAGTGGTTAAGAGGTATGGCGCTCGGATAAGGGTGAAAAAATAGGAGGTCCCGTGTGCAAGCTGCGCACGTTAAAAATCCCACAGCACTTGGAAATCGTAAAGAGTAGGCTTATCAGGCCGCTGCCCTGGCAAATTAAAAGAATTAGAAACCTACCCACCACAAAAATATTTATAGAATGTGTAATTCCTATATACGCACATTGTGATTCTCGCCGGTGCTACGGAGTTCATGCACTGTGCTGAGATCCTCCTTGTGTGATCTAAGGGAGGAGATCAGAGCACTGATGGAGTTGTCCATGTGCAGTGAAGATAGCCCTTAAAACCAAAAATGTGAGACCCTTCATTCTGTTTTTGTCAGCCAACAGTTCTATTTCTGGTACAGTTTTTGTCAGCCAACAGTTCTATTTCTGGTACAGTTTTTGTCAGCCAACAGTTCTATTTCTGGTACAGTTTTTGTCAGCCAACAGTTCTATTTCTGGTACAGTTTTTGTCAGCCAACAGTTCTATTTCTGGTACAGTTTTTGTCAGCCAACAGTTCTATTTCTGGTACAGTTTTTGTCAGCCAACAGTTCTATTTCTGGTACAGTTTTTGTCAGCCAACAGTTCTATTTCTGGTACAGTTTTTGTCAGCCAACAGTTCTATTTCTGGTACAGTTTTTGTCAGCCAACAGTTCTATTTCTGGTACAGTTTTTGTCAGCCAACAGTTCTATTTCTGGTACAGTTTTTGTCAGCCAACAGTTCTATTTCTGGTACAGTTTTTGAAACAGATACCCACATATCATGTTCAGCCTCCAGTTTGTTTCTTGTTTTGAATGTGATTGAGAACAAAACTCACTGTTCTTTCTCCAGTATTTTTACCAACACCACAACTTTTGAAATATTTTATTAGGATAATATAGCTATTTTGGAAAAGGCATTTGACAAGGTCCCCAGGAACAAACTCTGGGACTGTTTGGCAAGGAAGAACATTCCAACATCTCTGATTCATGCTATACAGAGCTTCTACAAGTCTTGCAGAAATTATGTGAGGACAGCAAACCATAAGTCAGAAGAATTCAGGACCACCACTGGTGTAAGACAAGGTGATATCCTGTTGCCTTCTCTTTTCATACTCCTTGTGGACGATGTCATCAAGGCATGTAAGGAGAGGACAGAAAAGTATTCAGTGAGAAGATGAGACAGGTCTGTATTTCACAGCTGGCATATGATGATGTTGCCCTGATTGCTAAATCAGAGGCGCATCTTCAATCCAACCTGCAAGTCTGGAAGGAAGAGCTGGAGAAGAAAGGGATGATCATAAGCAGCTCGAAAACAAAAACCATGGTGATATCACGAGAGGAAAGAAGACATCAGATTAAGCTGGGAGAACAGTCCTGGAGCAGATCGACTACTTTAAATACCTTGGAGCTGTCGTAGACCGGAAGGGAGGCATCAAAGAAGAGTTGGCCACTCAAAAAGCAGCAGCTGGGAGACTTTTTCAGGCCATAAATCGAGGATTCCTCAGCAAGAGAGAAGTTGGTAAGAAAACGAAGATGGCTGTATACCGCTCCACCTATGTCCCAGTCTTGATGTATGGATGCGAGTCATCGGCAATGACTACAGCCCACAAAAGCCAGATCCAAACCTCAGAAATGAGGTATCTGAGGAAGGTGGTTGAAATAACAAGAAGAGACATGGTCCGCAACCAGACGATACGTCAAGACCTAAAAACCCAACCCCTGCAGACCCAAGTAGAACAGTCCCAACTGAGATGGTTTGGCCATGTCTGCAGAATGGGAGAAGATCGGCTACCACGGCAAGCATGGGAAACTAAGAGCCAGGGATCCAGACCTCCAGGACGACCCAAAGTCCACTGGCAGGACAACATTAGACAATCTTTGAAGGACCGAGGATTAGAATGGAACAAAGCCAGGAGGAAGACAGCCGATAGAATAGTATGGCGCTTTCTCTTCCAAACCTGTACACCTCACAGTAGAAGAGGAACGACTAAGTAAGTAAGTAATATAGCTATTTACCAAATATTCCCAGTACCCCCTTAGCAAGCTTCTCATACTCCCAGGGGTAAGTGTAACCCTGGTTGGGAACACCTTCTCTACACATTAAGGTTCTGCTGTAATTAAATATCCCAATCCCAGTTGTCATTTTAGCAGTTTCTTCTCGCTGATATAGTTTATTCTCTAGTTGCCTAACATGTTCTTATCAGAGCCTTAAATTTTGATTCCCAGCTACTGGCAGTTCTGCTATTTATTATTCTTTTAATTTATTAATTTGTTTCTGTGTTCTGCTCAGGCCTTGTAGTTTCTCTAACTTCCTTAGTTTCTTTATCTGCCTTTTAAGATTGATAAATCATTTTCACAAAATCGGGATTAGTTTCACCAAAGACTGCGAATATTGTGTTAGCGCTAGAATGGAAACTTCGGCTTGCTATAACCTTTCATAGCCCAGATTGAGAAACATAACTAAACTTCTGACTGCACACACTCGTACAAGCAGATGACAATAAACGCTGTTGTTATATTTAAAGAACTGTTAATTGTTTGGCTCAATGTTTTGCTAACTCATGTAATTATACAATTGCATAATTTATTGTTGTTGCTAACTCATGTAATTACACAGTTACATAAACTGTTTTGTTTGCTTGTGTTTCCTTTTTTCATTGATTGTTTTTTTATTTTTCAAAAATTGTATTAGTGAACTAAAGAGAATTATTTCAGGGCTAAAGCATAACAAAGACCCTCGGTAGCACAGTGGTTAGTGCACTGGCTTCCCAGTGCAGCAGTCCTGGTTTGATCCCCAGTTAATGTGGGATTTTTTTAGGCCGCAAACATCTCGGGGTTGACCCAGCCTCCTGAATTGGGTACTAGAGCAACTCTGGGAAGGTTAAAGGTGGCTGGCGTGATGCTGACCACATCACCCCTTGAGTGTCATATGGTCAAGAAAATATGGGCCTAACACCATATTCTCAATGGGCATGTAGCGGGATCCTTTATCTTTTGTTTTTAAGAGCACAAGAAAATGTCATATTCTTCATCTTGACAAATAAATATTTTTATTCACTTGTTCATTCATATCCACCTGTGATTCACATTTATTTTGATCACTATGTATTTATTTTCTGTAAAACACAAAAGTGTTCACGTTGTTTTCTTTAGAGAATATTTGGACTGTATTTCTTGAGAATTTTACATTTTATTTTAAAGATAGCTAACCGTTACTGTGTTTTTATCCTTCAGCTTAATTTTCATATCCAGTCCGAGTGCCAGCTGGTAGAAGTTCATTGTCCATTTTACCTCATTGGTTGCAACCACAGAGTAAGTTGATTTGTTTATAATGCATTATTAAGTTGATGGTTGTCATTATTCTTCCAGTTAATTCTTGCCTGGTGGCGGAGACATACAGAAATAATATCTGAGAGTGTAGTTACTGTAGGTTTTTGAGATAATGGAATATAACAGGTGGTGGGAGACATACAGAAATAATATATGAGAGCATAGTTCCTGTAGGTTTCTGAGATAATGAAGAAGGAATATGACAGGTGGTGGGAGACATACAGAAATAATATATGAGAGCATAGTTCCTGCGAAAGTTGGTACATACAATACATATAATGAAAGAGTAATGGGGAAATGCGGCAGCGGAACAGCAAACGAAAATGGGGATAAATTAATAAGTTTCTGTAGTATTAACAACCTGGTCATTGGAGGAACACTCTTCCCACATAAAGAAATTAACATGGGAATCACCAAATGGTCGGGACAGAAACCAGGTAGACCACATTATGATTAATGGTAGATGGAGACATGCATTGCAAGATGTGAAGGTAAGAAGAGGTGCAGATGTGGGAAGTGATCACCATTTAGTAGTAGCAAAACTGAAAGTGAAACTAAGAAGGGCTGGACCAACTGTAACTACACAGAAAAGGTTTGACATCAGCAAATTGAAGGACCCCCTTACCAGAAAAGCTTTTGCGGCTGACATAAAGAAACGATATCAATTTGCCAAAAGTCAGGAAAAGACATTGACTGATGATACAGACCAGAAATTCAACACCATTTCAACAATATATAAGGAAAGCAGCAAATCATGCTTGGGATTCCAGGAAAGGAAGAAGCAAGACTGGATAACACCAGAAACATTAAACACCATAACACTGAGAAAGGAAATGAAAAGAAAAAAAACAGAAGCGAAGTCCCCCAGGTTAAAGCAACTATATAGCGAACAGTACAGTCAGCTGGACAAGGAAGTTAAACGCCAAACCCGAGCCAACAAAAGGAATTTCCTAGACAATCTTGCAAGACAGGCAGAAGAGGCAGCACTGAGAAATGAACAAAGCACAGTATACAAAATAACTAAATTCATCAGCAGAAAACGAATTGCAAACAATATTACATTAGTAAGAGATAAGCAAGGAAATCTCATCACGACAGCAGAGGAACAGGAAACAAGATGGGCAGAGCACTTCAGAGAAACTCTGAACAAGGAACCACCAGAGACACAATTGAATGTTCCTGAGGCTGAAAATGATCTAGATGTAAATACAGACATTCCATGAAAAGAAGAAATCATCACAGCAATCAAAGGGTTAAAGAACGGAAAAGCTCCTGGCCATGATAACTTAAATGCAGAGCTATTTAAGACAGACCCTGAGCTAGCAGCAGAACTATTAGAACCACTATTTGCACAAGTCTGGAAAACGGGGACAGCACCATCAGAGTAGAACAAAGGAATAATTGTCAAATTGCCCAAGAAGGGAGATCTTGCAGACTGCAATAATTGGAGAGGAATCACTCTTCTCTCAGTTCCCAGCAAAATATTAGGCAGGATAATTATACAGAGAATTTCAAAAGCAGTAGACCACAAACTGAGGAAAGAACAAGCAGGATTTAGACAGAACAGAAGATGTGTAGATTATATATTCACTCTCAGGAACATTATAGAGCAGTGCTCAGAATGGCAAAGACAGCTGTACATTAATTTAATTTTTTTTTTTTTTTTTCGTACGCACGCTAATACTCGAGGCGAAATCTCAGGTTATTATTTTATATCTAACCTGACATTGATTTTACGTGAGTATCCCTTTTTTCTTGTACAGAGACAGGTGTCCCTCGCCATTGAGGCAAATACTCTCCGATTTCGGAGGTACCCATTACAGCTGGGTCGGCTCAGGAGCCGCCAATCCCTGGTCGACGACACTCCTTCAAATGTCCTCGCCAGGTCTCGAGTTAATCCAGTCCAAATCCCGGTCGACGAAAAATCCTCAAATGCCGTCACCCGGGTTTGATCCAGGATCACCCGGTCGCCAGAGCGGTGTGGTAACCACTACGCTAGCGCGGCTCCATTAATTTAGTTGATTTTGAAAAGGCTTTTGACAGCATACATAGGGACAGTTTATGGAAAATACTGAGGGCTTACGGAATTCCAAGCTGCATAGTGTCAATCATAAAAAGCCTCTATGCCAACTTTACATGTAGTGTTGGGCAGAGCAACCTAACCTTTGAGGTGAAGACAGGAGTACGACAGGGATGCCCCTTATCAACCACTCTATTTTAACAGTCATAGACTGGGTGATGCGACAGACAACAGAGGGCAGTCCAAGAGGAATAAGATGGATTACATTTTCTACATTAGAAGATCTGTAATATGCAGATGACATTGCACTACTAGCACATTCACATCAACACATCCAGGAAAAAACAGACAGACTTAATAAGTTTAGCCAGCAGGTGGGCTTGAACATCAATCTAAGGAAGTCAGAGGTCATGACGCTCAATGTGAGCAACCCTGAGCCCATATCAGTAAGGAATCAGCAACTGGTACAGACAGACACCTTCACATACCTAGGATGCATAGTAACACCAGACGGCGGGGCAGGCAAAGACATCAACATCAGAATGAATAAGGCAAGAACAGCCTTTTTTAGCCTAACCAACATCTGGAAGTCCTCTCAATACAGCACAAGCACAAAATTAAGATTATATCAGAGCTGTGTGCTTTCTGTGCTTCTCTATGGTGCAGAATGCTGGAGAGTTACAGAGAAGGAAATGTCGAAATTGTCCTCTTTTCACACAACATGCCTACGAAAAATTCACCGCATCTTTTGGCCGAATACCATCACCACCCAAGATCTGCTTACTCAGAGCAAGCAAGAGGACATGCACACCATCATAGCTGGCAGACGCTGGAGCTGGGTTGGCCATGTCCTCAGAAGAGACCCCAATGCCATCACAAGAACAACTATGCTTTGGACCCCTGAAGGAAAACGAAAGAGAGGCCGACCAAAAACAACCTGGCGGAGGACTGTGGAGGCTGAGATGCAAAGAATGAACCAGAGTTGGGGCACTGTACGAAGGATGGCCACCGACCGAGCAAAGTGGAATCAATTTGTTGTTGCCCCACAAGACGCCACTAGGCGTGATGGCCACTGACTGCTTTGACGGTCGGCGGCTAAGGATCAAAGAAGAAGAATAGTTCCTGTAGGTTTCTGGGATAATGAAGAAGGAATATGACAGGTGGTGGGAGACATACAGAAATAATATATGAGAGCATAGTTCCTGTAGGTTTCTGAGATAATGAAGAAGGAATAGGATTGGTGGTGGGAGACATACAGAAATAATATATGAGAGCATAGTTCCTGTAGGTTTCTGAGATAATGAAGAAGGAATAGGATTGGTGGTGGGAGACATACAGAAATAATATATGAGAGCATAGTTCCTGTAGGTTTCTGAGATAATGAAGAAGGGATAGGATTGGTGGTGGGAGACATACAGAAATAATATATGAGAACATAGTTCCTGTAGGTTTCTGAGATAATGAAGAAGGAATAGGATTGGTGGTGGGAGACATACAGAAATAATATATGAGAACATAGTTCCTGTAGGTTTCTGAGATAATGAAGAAGGAATAGGATTGGTGGTGGGAGACATACAGAAATAATATATGTGAGCATAGTTCCTGTAGGTTTCTGAGATAATGAAGAAGGAATATGATTACTCTCCCTCCTGGAAGAGGCATAAAATATTAGCTATTAAACGTTTGGTCGCTAATGGATGTGCCATGGAAAATAAATACGTAATTTTGTCACGATTCTCGTTTCCCTGATACAAAAAATTAATTGTAGAAAGATGATTTCTCAACCAAATTCTGAGGAAGCAGCAGCATATATTTGTTCTCCCCAAACCGATCTCAAAAGGTCAACATAGTTTTGAAAACAAGAGCAATAACTAACACATAGCTTACACATAACTTACACATAACTAACACATAACTAACACATAACTTACACATAACTTACACATAACTTACACATAACTAACACATAACTTACACATAACTAACACATAACTAACACATAACTTACACATAACTAACACATAACTTACACATAACTAACACATAACTTACACATAACTAACACATAACTTACACATAACTAACACATAACTAACACATAACTTACTTACGGGAGCCGCGCTGGTGTAATGGCTTCGGCGTTGTACTGGCGACCAGGTGTTCATGGTTCAAACCCGGGCGTCGGCGTTTGAAGAAATGTTTACGGCCGGAAATTTGACTGAATAGCCTGAACGGCTCCTGTGATAAACCCTCTGTGGATGGGAAGGAGCGAAGCTCCTGACCGGGTTGGAAGGAAAGTCCTCAGGTTCCCCAGCCTCGCAATGACATGTCATTGGGCCGAAGGGCTGAAAGCCCAAGTGCCGCTGGTTAAGGAAAAAAAAACAAAAAAAAAAACACATAACTTACTGTTGTAGCCGTTTATGGTAATTGGATTGGTCTTCATAACGCGAATGGTAATATGAAACAAAATATCAATAAACTGTTCTGTGAAAACGAACTACAACAGGTAGTGTTTAAACTGTTCACTCGATGGTAGTACACAAGTCGGTTTACTGTACATATAGTTTATTCAACATGGCACATATGAAGGAACGAGACGATCATAGTTACAGATTATAGGTACAAAATGTCATACTTTGAAGTTGCTGATAATACTCTCAGCTTCTTAGTGATTCTTCAAGAATTAAGTCCTATAAACATCCACAGCAATATATTCAGGTTAGAGTTCTGAATCGGCTAACCTCTCTTTACATCCATGCCACGACTTTGGCATAGAAGAATGTACGGCATATAAAATATGAAGCATACGAATAAATAAACTGGTTTACACGTAGGTATTATTCCTCTACGGTAATCTAATATGACCACCGACTCCGTCTGTCCATTCTAGGAAATTACATGCTAAGATGACTTCCCACTAGACTACAACTGGGAGCGGCCTGATACTTTAGTTTACGGCAATAAATATACAAATATAACCGGGGCGACACTTACATGATCCTTCCATCATTGGCTTCGTCAAGAATACCAATTGAATCAATATAACATACTGGCTTATACAAAACTGCCAGAAGATTCCAATAATATATATCTCGGACATAACAAAGTCCGCACTGCCCCGTTCAAAACATGACGTCACAATCCCCAAACTAGGTTACCCGTGCGTCCAAAGCAACTCACACTGCATTGTGCACGTCAGTGCGTGAATCAATCGAACGCACAAATAATAAAATATATAAAGACTGGTGCGTACATTTGGCAGGACCGAAGACTACCCCCTTAGGTAATAAATGTACGTAACAGCTCCCTTATCACCTCCCCTTAAAAAAAATTAATTCTATTAATTTTTTTTGAACTTAATACCCGAGAGAGGTGAGTCAAAACTACAACAAGATATATTAAATGCATAAAGTTATACCATATTAAGAAAAGAATATTAAACGAAATGAATATAACTAAATGATAGTATGCATTAAAGCACACATCCACAAACGACCTACTTTGGAACGATGTGGTAAAACAAGTTTGAAAATGAAAAATGAAAAAAAACCATAAAAAAAAAAAGATGATAATAAAATTCAACTAAGTTTTCAACAAAATTTGAAACATATGATTTCAAAAATGAAAATGAACAGCAACACTGATGATGATCAATGACAAGAGAATCAATGAAACAGAAAAATTGAAAATACAATGTGCAAAAATGAAGCAATGCAAAATTAAACACTTTAAGAATCAACACACTTAATGTTTTCTAACACTAGTACGGTTGACTAGTGATCTAACAGTGAGATATCATAACTAAGACCCGTGAATGTAGGTATTACCTGACAACTAAGAAAGTTAGTTTGTGTGTGATCCATAATCAATTAAATAGATTAAATTGAATTAATCTAATTTATATATTCCTTAATTACTAACAAATAAACAGTTACTAATATTTCTAAGTAATTCCAGTATCACTCATTGTCAATGTTCAGTTGCAACTAGTTAGTAATAGACGCGACGATGTACTGAATGTTCCATACAAGATAAAATATATTCTCGCACACGCCATGTAGTGTAATATGTTCCATAGAATAATGAATGTCTATTTGTCGCTCTTAACAATGTTGCCATATTAATAAAAAGTCACTGTAGTACCAATGTTCACGTACTAATAAAATGTTACTACATAAGAAGTCATGCTATAATCCAGAAGTAAGTATATCCTGGAAGTTATACTTGTACGAATACTGCAGATCTATACATAGTCTTTACAGATGTACCATCAATGACAATGTACATAGTTATTCATGTTTCGGTGAGGATGTTTCACCATCTGGAAGTGGTTTAGTTTCAACACGTTCACTAGGGCATCTTGACAGACAGTCTGCGAACACATTCTGCACTCCAGGAATAGCTCGTATCTCAAAATGGAACGGTTGAAGCGCTATAGCGTAACGCGCTGACTTTGATGACTTAACGTTCCCTGTGTTCAGTGCTGTAAGAGCTTTCTGGTCGGATTCCACCACAAAGTGTGATCCGAGGAGATAACGATCCAATTTAGTGATTGCCCAGACAAGAGCAAGGAGCTCTTTATCCAGAACGGAATATTTCGTCTCGCTCGGCTTGAGCTTTCTGGATACGTACATAACCGGAAATAACGTGCCGTTATATTCCTGCATCAAAACTGCAGCGATAGCGTAAGAACTTGCATCACTGCGAAGAACAAAGGTGAGATCTTTGTTAGGCAACCTTAAAAAAGGTGCATTTGAAAAAAATTGTTTTATATAGTCTAACGCCGTTTGGTGATCCTGCGACCACTTTATTACATTAGATGTGCCTTTCTTCAGTAGAGACGAAAAAGGTGCAGTTATAGTAGACAAATGAGGGATGAATTTTGAATAGAACTGTATTAGTCCTAAAAGCGACCTCACTTGTTTTTTTGTCTTAGGTGCTGAGATGTTTAAAATTTTAGAGACATTACTGTCTTCTGTATACATTAAACCGCGACCTATACGGTGACCAAGAAAGGAGATGTCATGAAAACCGACAAAAGCCTTTGAAGGTTTCGCTGTTAAGTTATAATCCCGTAAGGTAGAAAGTAAAGATTTTAAACCCATGAATATGTTCATCCCAAGAGTCACTGAAAAGACAGATGTCATCTATATAAGTAATGACATCGGGACGATGAGACAATATGCGGCGCATCATGCGTACAAAGGTAGCTGGCGCATTCATTAATCCGAATGGCATAAAATTCCATTGGAAAAGTTCATGAGAACTAGAAAAAGAACAAATAACCATTACAAGAAAGAGATGATGACTGCATAGGCTGAGTCATCAAAGAATGTGAAATCAAAATCCAATATAGTATGTTACTATCTGCGTGACGCAGAATCAGGAACCAATTGTAGTCGGAGAGAATGGTGGTGGAAATACACACCATTATCCCGCTCGATAGCCATGCGAGCATCTCTATTGGTCCTAAAAGTAACCACGGTGTCACCATACCTGTTATTGGTATGAGGTAACAGACGCACGAACCTAACGTCTGCCGTGTGGTTGAGAAAATCTCCTAGTGCTTGCCAACTAGTTCGCTGTGGCAGATTTTGCACAAGGATGGTGCGAGAAGATGCACCTCTACCAATATAAGTGGTACCGTAGTCATAAGAATGGGAGTAAGGTTGATGAGTATTGTTCTTAAATGTCCCATAATTGTGTTCTTGAGTATGACTATTTACGTCAGACAAAGGAGTAGGTGCACGGCATGTCGTAAACACCTGTTTGCTGGGTAAAGTGCAAAATTTGCTGACTAGCTTATTGTTTTTACTTTTATTATCGGAGTTACAACAAGTATTTTTATTAGGAACATCCTTTCCCTTTTTTACAAACCTAACCTTTTTCTTGCGATCAGTTGACTGCTGATCAATTCGAGGGAAGGTATATGACTTACTAGTCTTTACAGGTTGCGTTGCAATCTTATTTTCCTTCTTAAGACTAGAAGCATGTCGTAAAGGTTGCAACGAATTAGCAACAGTGGCGTAATGAACAATGGAATCGTTCTCCATGCTAGATTCCAATACCTTAGCATTACATAACAGGTTAGTAGTATGTGTATGTGACACAACTCTAGGTATAGACTTAAATGCATAGGCATCCTGTATATGCTGCTTTTCCCATTCAGCAATTTGCTGTGGGGTACATTCCTTTATATCATGTATGCGACCCAGGATGACATCACAAATTGGATTCGGAAGGAGACAAGCCTGGATCTGTCCTGAAAAAAATGGTGTATGAAGTGTTATAATGGCTGTGGGAAATGTTTCCACAGTTCCGCCAAACGTCACACATTTCACAACCCTGCCCGTCGCACAACTAGGGTCGATCAGCGAAGTCCGGACGCCCACAGTGGTACAACCTGAGTCGAATAAAAGAGAGCATGAAATATTGTTAACAAATCCTCTGTTAAACTTAAGAGAGCCCTGTCCCTGGTGTACTGACGCAGCAGTGGCCGTACAGACTGCAGGTAGACTAGGCAAGGTATGTCCGCAACGCAGCGTCGTGATCGCCTTGGGCTGGAAAAGAGTAGAGCATTCTGAACAATCTTTGACTGGGGTACAATCAAGAGAACAACACATAGCATTATGAGTTTCAACTCCTTTACCCTGTTCAATGTTAGCCTGTGTATCACTAAAAGCGACATTAGAATGTCTACCTGTATTACTCGACGATCTATCTCGTCGGCGCGATCGATTGTGATTTTTGTCATTAAAATTGCTACAATTGTCATTTCTGCTAGAGTTAAAATTTGGATGAGTCCGATAATTTGTATAATTAAAGTTATGATGTTCTTTAAAATTTTTATTCCAAGAACCTTGTCTGTTTTGCGGACCCTGAGATTTTGATCTCCAGTTTTGTCTATTATAATGTCCTTGATTATTTTTAAAATAATTGTTACCAAAATCTCGCGATCTGTGAGCCTGGTTCCAAGAAACATTAAATGGAGCAGATTGTTGAAATTGCTTCCCTTTGTAAAAGTTATCATTGTTAAAATTGTAATTATTTCCCTTATTGACATACCTATCAGCACTAAAAGAACGATTGCGTGAAAAATTGTTTTGTTGTGCTGCAAAAGCAACAGGCAATTCACTCTTAATCTGTGCATTACTTAGATCCATGGTTGGGTGAGCAGTGCAAAAGTTTTTTGCATGTTCTTCTAAATTTTTCATTGATAAAGGTTTCCGTTCGTGTAAAAATGCGAGAAATGTAGGATTTACAGACGAAAGTACCTTATCGCGCATCAGTAAATCGAAGAGACCTTCATATGACTTTTCAATTTTGGATAATTCGATCCATCTTTCTAATGTTAGTCGTATCTATGACAGAAAATCACTAAAATTTCTGCCAGATTGAGGTAGTAATGTATGAAATCTTAATCGATATTCGTCTTCTGTCATTTGGAATTTTTGCAGAAGTGCCGATCTAAGAGCATTATAGTCATTTTTCTCACTAATACTGGTAGTATGATAAACTGCCAAAGCATCCCCAGTAAGTAACCTGGATAAATATGTGCAATACAGTGTTTTATCCACGTTGTAAGACATACAAGTGGCCTCAAATCTATCTAGGAAAAATATAACGTCATCCGACGGGGGATTAAATTTTGGTAATTTAAGGTGAATTTCCTTAAAATGATCCTGTCTGGATGAAGTTTGGCTTTCAAAAGTTCTCTGAGAATTAGATTCCTGAGTTAACCTAAGTCTCTCATATTCTGACTCTGCTAATTTTAGTTCATGCTGTCGTTTTCTATCATTCTCTTCCCTCTCAAGCTGAAGTCGTAATGTATTTTGTTCAGCTATTAATCTTCTTTCTTCCATTTCCTTTTGTTTAACTTCCATTTCTTTTTGTTTCTGTTCTGCCTCTCGCTGAAATCGTTTCTCTTCCAATTCAGCGGTTAATCTCATTTTTTTCTCATTCTCCTCCGCCTCAAATTTCCTCCTCTTCTCATCTTCCTCCGCCGCAATCCTTTTTTGATCTGCCTCAAATTGAAGTTTTTCTAGTCTTAAAGTTTCTAACTTTCTCTGTTCGGCTTCTATTTCTTGAGCTTTCTTATATTCTGCAAGTGCAAATGCTTTTGCTTCATCAGGAGCCATCTGAAGAGCTTTTGCTTGCTTAATGAAATAATCGAGTGAATACATTATTCTATATAAGTAGTCACAGTACTCTAGATATTTAAAATGATAATTAATCAATATAAATTAGTTAACCTTGTTACTATAACAAGTGTTCTTCGTTCCTGTCCTTAGAACGGTATAATGTTATCATATAATTATTAAATATGTTATTAATCAATAAATTTATGTAATCAAATGTCATGAAATGAACAACGAGAAAGACAATAGAAACATAACCGACAAGACATGATAAAATGGACGGGTGAACACAATCGTAGAAATCAAAAAAATAAAAATGTATAACTAAAATAGAATATCGTAAAAATATACGACGATAACTACGATCAGATAATTAACAGTACAATTGACAACACAGTGTAAAAACATAGGTTTTGTAAAAAACTGAACGACAGGAAAGGTGAGATGGACGCAAAATACAAACAAAAATTCATCATAAAACTAAATTACGAATAAAAATAAATACGAAAACAACAATTAAAACTTGACACTACAGCTAAACAGTCAGGTGTCACAGACCACCAGACACAGTGGACCTAGAATCCTTCTACGCTCACGCGTAGGAACATTCCACTGAGGGAAGTCTGCAAAACAATTCCTAAAGAACAGTCACGAAGGCCCTGGTGTGAAACTGGGATGTATCCTCCGTGAGTCTCCAAACCCTACCTCCCACAAAGAATACACAACATATAACACATAACACGGAAAATATAAAGGTGGACATAAGCAATTAAGGCACAGCTAATAATAATAAAATGTATAACGGATACAAGTTATACTTAGCTCGCGTGTGCCGGGAAAAAACAATGTGCCTCGTCTCCGTGGATGTACGTTTGAAGCTAAAATAATTCGATCTGCGAATACAGCATCAGCTCGCACGAAATGATAACGAAGGCAGTCAGTCCCTGTACAACCCGAAGTGAAGGTTGATAGATGACCTTGAGAATCTCGTAACGGTCAGTTGATTAAGATTCATTTTGACAACAAGTTCCAACTTGACGATGATGTCGCCTTGAAAGTACACATTCTATTTTCAAACGATTAATTTGATTGAGTAAGATCCTTTGAAATGATAAATTTCAGACCACGCTGGCGCACCAATTACTGTTGTAGCCGTTTATGGTAATTGGATTGGTCTTCATAACGCGAATGGTAATATGAAACAAAATGTCAATAAACTGTTCTGTGAAAACGAACTACAACAGGTAGTGTTTAAACTGTTCACTCGATGGTAGTACACAAGTCGGTTTACTGTACATATAGTTTATTCAACATGGCACATACGAAGGAACGAGACGATCATAGTTACAGATTATAGGTACAAAATGTCATACTTTGAAGTTGCTGATAATACTCTCAGCTTCTTAGTGATTCTTCAAGAATTAAGTCCTATAAACATCCACAGCAATATATTCAGGTTAGAGTTCTGAATCGGCTAACCTCTCTTTACATCCATGCCACGACTTTGGCATAGAAGAATGTACGGCATATAAAATATGAAGCATACGAATAAATAAACTGGTTTACACGTAGGTATTATTCCTCTACGGTAATCTAATATGACCACCGACTCCGTCTGTCCATTCTAGGAAATTACATGCTAAGATGACTTCCCGCTAGACTACAACTGGGAGCGGCCTGATACTTTAGTTTACGGCAATAAATATACAAATATAACCGGGGCGACACTTACATGATCCTTCCATCATTGGCTTCGTCAAGAATACCAATTGAATCAATATAACATACTGGCTTATACAAAACTGCCAGAAGATTCCAATAATATATATCTCGGACATAACAAAGTCCGCACTGCCCCGTTCAAAACATGACGTCACAATCCCCAAACTAGGTTACCCGTGCGTCCAAAGCAACTCACACTGCATTGTGCACGTCAGTGCGTGAATCAATCGAACGCACAAATAATAAAATATATAAAGACTGGTGCGTACATTTGGCAGGACCGAAGTCTACCCCCTTAGGTAATAAATGTACGTAACACTTACACATAACTAACACATAACTAACACATAACTAACCCATAACTTACACATAACTAACACATAACTAACACATAACTTACACATAACTTACACATAACTAACACATAACTTACACATAACTAACACATAACTTACACATAACTAACACATAACTTACACATAACTAACACATAACTTACATATAACTAACACATAACTTACACATTTAACTAACACATAACTTACAATTAACTAACACATAACTTACATATAACTAACACATAACTTACACATAACTAACACATAACTAACACATAACTTACACATAACTAACACATAACTAACACATAACTTACACATTTAACTAACACATAACTTACACATAACTAACACATAACTAACACATAACTAACACATAACTAACACATAACTAACACATAACTTACCCATAACTAACACATAACTTACCCATAACTAACACATAACTTACACATAACTTACACATAACTAACACATAACTTACACATTTAACTAACACATAACTTACACATAACTAACACATAACTTACACATAACTAACACATAACTAACACATAACTTACACATAACTTACACATAACTAACACATAACTAACACATAACTTACACATTTAACTAACACATAACTAACACATAACTTACCCATAACTAACACATAACTAACACATAACTAACACATAACTAACACATAACTTACACATAACTTACACATAACTTACACATAACTAACACATAACTTACACATAACTAACACATAACTTACACATAACTAACACATAACTAACACATAACTAACACATAACTAACACATAACTTACACATAACTAACACATAACTTACACATAACTTACACATAACTAACACATAACTTACACATAACTTACACATAACTTACACATAACTAACACATAACTTACACATAACTAACACATAACTAACACATAACTAACACATAACTTATTCTCCAGACCTAAAGGTCTTTTATATTTGGACATTTGCCCTAATATAACTGGCTAGGTTGAACGAGACGCGCCTCGCTAAAACGAGGCAAAATTTTATTTTTAAAAATATATAAAAATGTTAATAAAGAAAAGAGCGATGAATTAAAACATCATTATGATGGTTCGTCAACTCAGCCCCGAAAGGAAGATTGATTTCTTTTTATTACGGATTGGCAACAAACGCCAGTATCCACACACGTGAGTAGATTAGAAAGATAAAATTTGCGGTCAGCGCATATTGACTTTAATACTTACGTTTTCCTTACGCCACCTTCTATTTCACGAAACCTGATACATAGAACCGTGGAAGTCAAACTATGGTGCAGAATAGAAATAGATTAAATAGGATGAACTTGACTTCAACTTAACGGAATCTTGTATACATTCAACATAAAATTCATATGTGACATCTGATTGACTATGGGCCTTGTTGACAAAATCACTGCCATTCCAACATATACTACTCCATCATATACATCTACTGAGATCCTGCTGCTAAAACAAAAAGAAGAAAGATTAAAACAGAAGATAAAATAAAGATGCCCCAAGCACGAGCATTTGATGAGTGTCGTCTTGCATTGGAGTTGATTTTGCTTCGTTGATGATTTTGTTGAATTCCTATGTTCTGCAAACTGTCTACACTCAGTTCATCGCTGTATTATTTACTGGGTTTTCTCATGAAAAATGACCAAGATTTTGCACTAAAATGCCTCGATTGAATTACATTTAAATGACAAGAGATAACCCAAATTGCTTGGTTGTTAAACAATGCGAAGTACAACGTCATACCATCATTTAATTCTACCACTTTTACGCCCGACCCCAGGTATAAGTGTTTAACTTTCCTTGGTAACGTAGGCATATATTTATATATTGCCTTAGCATCTGTCACACAGACAGCGACTGCTAAATCTATCAAGGTCGCCCGGCTACACAAATTAGTGAGAGGAAAAAAATGTTGTGTTCAGTATGTGTATAGGTTATGAGAAAAAGTATGTAGTGTGGAGGGTAGGGCATGATATAAGGAAATAAAAGCATACTGAACAACTAAATTATGATCATTGTTGATTTATGTAAGTCGAACACATTAGATTCAATGAGTGGCAGGAGTAAATGTGGAAATATGAGTTAAAAAGTTAGTTGCTTATCCTTTACAGGATGTGGCAATCAACCCCATCTTTTATTGGCTGTTTGTGATTTTTCTAGGCAATTTTTTTCATTCAGTAGTTTGCCATTGCTTTCTGAACGGTATGGCGCTTATACCATTGTTAAAAATCCACACAAAGCGATCTGCTACCAAACCGCCTGCAGCAGGTTTCGAACCTGGTATATCTGGATTATGAAACTGCGTTCATATCCATTAGGCCACAGATATGAAGCTTACCTAATATTAATATTGCTCTCTGACCTAAACATGTTTTTATTTTTTAACACAACAAAAGTAAACTTCTCTTTTTGAAGCACATTATTTTTTGTTTTGTGACATACAATTTAGCACTTCTGGCTCATATCACAGTAGTTGTAATTGTGACATACAATTTAGCACTTCTGGCTCATAGCACAGTAGTGTTAATTCAACTTACATGCACTGCTTGAGTATACATTCCATTCTATAAACCCTTTATTTCAGTAATTTTTATTTAAATTGGGAATGGACCCACTCACCCATCAGTCACACCCTATAGCTTATTATAATATACCAAGTGTTAGTCCAAGTATCATGCAATCTCACTGCCTGTAGCATTTGCCCTCTTGTTGACAGCTGATGTACTTTTAAGATGCAGAAGGATGTTGTGGTGTGGAAGGATGTGATGAAAGTACTGTGAGATAAAAGAGTAGCTGTCTTTTTCTTCTCTTCATAAATCTCTTGATACAGGCTAACACATCATTTACCCATCACTGAACTTTCAAAAACTGTGACTGAGACTTTTAGCTCGGAAATTTAATACAGTACAAAATTAGACTTGTTGAAAAGGTGTAAGTCTAAGTTTACGCTAAGTCACGTAAATGATGAAGAAAACCTGAGCCCTGTCAATAATAAATAAATAACTTATTTATTTCTTTTGTAAGGGAATGCCTGTAGTTTAATCAATATCATTATTTACATCAGGGATAAGTAGATAATGTCTTTTCTTTCTTAGATGGTGCGAAGTTCAGTTGATGACCACCTCATGCATGCCGGCTCTTCACACATGAAACAACTGTGCCATGCTGTTACATGCTTAGCTCAAAAAGTGGGCATGACTCATTTAATCAATGATGCACCTTCAAATGACTTACCAGAGACTCTTAGCTGTGGGCATCATGACTGTAGTCCCGTATCTCTCATGGCAACCTGGAGTCCTGGTCAGGCTCCAGTTTATCCACTCAGTATTAGCACAAGCGAAGCATCAGTTAGCTCTGAGACTGTCTTGGCCCAGATGCAGCCATTAAGATTTGAACACGGCAGTGGAGAAGTGAGTAACACACCAGTAAACAGCGGACAAACATCAGCATCCTTTCATGATGGGCAACACAGAATCACCAGTACCCAGTATCAGTCGCCGGATGCAGCATACCGCCTGCCATCAGGTTTCCTGGCTGATTCAGATATGGACCAAACTCGGAGGTCATCACCATCATCTCAAATCCCAAGAGCCAAGCTACCAGTACGCAGACTCAACTACCAGCCAGTTTACTCTACCCCGACTTCAGATGTAGTTAGTCCCCAGTCAAAAAGTCCAGGCCATTCATTTCAAGATCAAATGGCAGAAATGAGTGATCAGGCAAATATGAATGTGATCAGGACGATCCAAGAAATGAATTCCCGATTTGAGGCACGGGAAGCTCTTCAGCAGCAGAAGTTTTATGAGTTACACAGCAAATTGACTACAGTTGAGCAGGTGAATGCTGATCTGGTAAAAAAGGTGAACGACTTAGAACAACTTCTGACTGAGAAAGATGCCAGATTTTATAACGGTGATTTCTACTGGAGCATCGGCCATTTCAGTCATTACCGAACAAAACTAGCAGCTGGGGAAAGTACCATGTTGCATAGCCCACCATTTTATACAAATCCCTGGGGTTATAAAATGTGTGTGCGAGCAAACATTGAAAAAAGCCAAGATACCGGATCAAATTTTTCATTATTTGTTCATTTTATGAAGGGAAGGAATGATTCATTTTTAACCTGGCCATTTTCTGGGAAAATCACCATTTGTGTGGTGGACCAGAATCCAGAACCCAGCAGACGTGTGCATATAAAAGAAACTTTGAAAGCTAACCCTAACCTTGCAGCATTCCAAAGGCCTACAGCTCCAAGGAACCACAAGGGATTTGGTTACATTGATTTCTTGTCCATAGCAGCAATTGAAAATGGCACTTTTTTGGTAGATGACACACTAGTTATCAGAGTTCAAGTATTTGACGATTCCAAATAACGTGCACTTAGTAGTAATGTGACAGACAGTGATCGTGGATAACAGCACAGTTCCAGTTTTGGGTACATGGATTTTTTTCCTAATTGCGGCCAAATACTGAGTTTCAGATTTAATACCTGGTAGTATCACTCGGCTGTCTACCCAGCTGTAAATGAGTACATGACTGATCTTATCTCAAGTTAGGAAAGGTAAAGGCAGTGAGGAAGGGAACTGACCTCTTAAAGCTGGACCTAGTACAATGGAGTCTCTAACACTTCACTCTCCACATCTGCTCTGGGACTGCCTTTACCTGTTTACTTGAGCAGCAGTTTAAAATGGCAGGTTCTTTGTAGACGACACGTAGATTTGTTTGGTATTTAGTCAATCTAGATCAAATAATGCACTTTCATTACCCTGGCAGACAGCAATTCTGGATTACACCATAGTTCCACATTTGCATACATGGGTTTAAAAAAAAAAAAAGCAGCATTTGAAACTTTCCTTCTTAGTACATGACACTTTGATAGAGTTGGGCATTAGGTGATTCCGGATAAAATAGTGCACTTCATTACCCTGGCAGGCAGTGATTCTGGCTTACAGTATAGTTCCAGTTTTGCTTACATTGGTATCTTCTCTATAACTGCGCTTAACGATGGCACCTTCGTGGTAGATGACACACTGGTTATCAGAGTTCAAGAGTTTGATGGTTCCAGATCAAATGTATGCCTTGTTATCTAGCTGCCCAAGGTGCATAAGCCTCCAACAAACTTATGCTAGGTCTTCTCTCTAGGTGACCTGCCCAAACTGTTTTGTTGAGGTTTTTCTGTGGCTCAAACTTTCTACAGGACAGGGTAGCAGGCCCTAAGCCCAGTCTTGCTTAGTCGCTTCTTATGACATGCCTGATAGATTTCTGTGTTACTATTCTTAGTCTCCCTTTTGGGCCCTAGTAACAGATGTGTGAAAACATGTTAGTACACAGCAACAAACACAGAGAGGGGCACACAATTCATGAACCTTCAGCTCCCCAAGGAGCATAGGCAAGTCACAGCTTGATGCCATCAAAAATATGATCACAGCTTGATGCCATCAAAAATATGATCACAGCTTGATGCCATCAAAAATATGATCACAGTTTGATGCCATCATAAATATGATCACAGCTTGATGCCATCAAAAATATGATCACAGCTTGATGCCATCAAAAATATGATCACAGTTTGATGCCATCATAAATATGATCACAGCTTGATGCCATCATAAAATGATCACAGCTTGATCAAAAATATGCTCACAGCTTGATGCCATCAAAAATATGATCACAGTTTGATGCCATCATAAATATGATCACAGCTTGATGCCATCAAAAATATGATCACAGCTTGATGCCATCAAAAATATGATCACAGCTTGATACCATCAAAAATATGATTACAGCTTGATGCCATCAAAAATATGATCACAGCTTGATGCCATCATAAATATGATCACAGCTTGATACCATCAAAAATATGATCACAGTTTGATGCCATCATAAATATGATCACAGCTTAATGCCATCAAAAATATGATCACAGATTGATACCATCAAAAATATGATCACAGTTTGATGCCATCATAAATATGATCACAGCTTAATGCCATCAAAAATATGATCACAGCTTGATACCATCAAAAATATGATCACAGCTTGATGCCATCAAAAATATGATCACAGTTTGATGCCATCATAAATATGATCACAGCTTGATGCCATCAAAAATATGATCACAGCTTGATGCCATCAAAAATATGATCACAGCTTGATACCATCAAAAATATGATTACAGCTTGATGCCATCAAAAATATGATCACAGCTTGATGCCATCATAAATATGATCACAGCTTGATACCATCAAAAATATGATCACAGTTTGATGCCATCATAAATATGATCACAGCTTAATGCCATCAAAAATATGATCACAGATTGATACCATCAAAAATATGATCACAGCTTGATGCCATCATAAATATGATCACAGCTTGATGCCATCAAAAATATGATCACAGCTTCAGGATTACTCAAGTGAATTGTAATGTAGATTTATTCTCAGTAGCACAGCAATGGCAGTGTTTTATTCTGGTTTATGAGCTGGAAGCCACAAAGATGGGGTTTTACACAAGAGTGGTAAGAATGCCAGGCACAACTTAAAAAGAGTCATTAGGAATGTCCTGACAGGTTATTGCTCATAATCAAAGTAAGCATTCATATTTTTGTTTGGACATATAATGAGTAGAGGCATATCTTGACAACAGGAAAGACAGAAGGAAAAAGAGATTTAAGGTGACACAGGGAGTAGATACTGGACAGTTTGACATTGTGCCTTGAAATGAAGTCACCAACAAAATTAAACAGCTCTGCAGATGGGAAGTTGTGGAAAGGCATGATCACCTATGCCAGCTAGCATAATACATAAAAGAAGAAGATCCAAAAATATTGCTGAAAGTGTGGTCCAACACGAAAATAAGAATCTTCAACTCAAATGTCAAGTCAGTCCTATTGTATGGCTCTGAGACATGGAGAGCAACAAAAACAACAACCAAAAAGCTACAGACTTTTATAAACGGGTGCTTGCATAGAATAGAAGGACTGAAATGGTATGACAAAGTCACAAATGTGGAATTGATGACAAGAACCAGACAAGTGCCAGTGGAACAAGAGTTGAGAAGAAGACGCTGCAGATGGATAGGACACACATTGAGGAAACCTGTTGATAGCATTACAAGGCAGTCCTTGTTCTGGAATCCACAGGGAAAGAGAGGCAGAGGTGAACCAAAAATCACATGGAGAAGAGAACTGGAAACAGAGGTGAAAATGATGAGGAAAACATGGAAAGAACTTGAGCAGATGGCACAGGACAGGAAGACTTGGCATGTGTTTGTTGAAGGCCTATGCTCCTTGGGGAGCTAAAGGGTATTGATTGATTGTGGTGACATAAGACATGCTGAAAGTGTGGTGACATAAGACATACATTTTAAAAAAAATACTTTGATCAATGTAAGTCAAGTGAGCGTAACAACATACAGTTACCTGATAGAGAGAAAAATTGGTGGACATATGAAATCAGGATTAGCTGATGATCAATGTAAGTGAAGTGAGCGTAATGACATACAGTTATCTGATAAAAAAAAACTGGTGGACATGTGAAATAACATTAGCTAACAAATGACAAATGGAAGTGCATGAAGTAAGACAAGATGGCAGAAAAGTTACATTGTGAAATAAGTGTTAAGTACAGGAAGTGAAGTGGTAAGAACAAAAAGAAAGGGGTAAAGCTGTTTTATGCTGAACACTTGAATATACGTAGAGAAGCTGCTATCATATTAAAAAAAGGGCAGACGGTTTTCAAAGCAGGTCTGTAACGTATAATCAGATGACAAGCTGTCCAGATATACAAAATAATGTCTTATTTTATCTGTGTATACATATACACACACACACATATATCCCCACACATACAAGTGGGTATCTGCTGTTGCCCTAAGACGCCACTAGGCGTAATGGCCACTGACTGCTTTGACGGTCGGTGGCTAAGGACGGAAGAAGAAGATACAAGTGGGTCTACAGTTAGAACTGCTTAAATTATATGAATAATTACACATAATTGGGACAAGAATGTGTGTTTTCTGTGCCTTAGTAAAGCAAACCCCAATCCCAGTTTTGTGTTCATATCATCAGAGCCAACAAGTACCATGCTGAAGGAAGACAATATGTATTCATAATGAAAGTAGCTGCCATAAAACTGATAACAGAAACTAAAAAAGTTAACAATGGCAGTGACATCAGTTTTACAAGTGAACAATAAATGATAAACACTGGATGTTTCTGTATAACCCTTCATCAGTTACTGACAATAAAACAAAGGTGATAAATGTGGGAAAACTCATGACAAATGTCACAGTATTTCAAAAATAAAGTAATATAACTAGCACAGCATACAAATAAGATTCCACAAAAACAGGCTAGCAGCAATAGAAGTAAAACAATATGTGTAAATAATGAAGGGATTTTGTTGTACCACTGTTAACCATCATCACCTATCAGCTCACTAAGGACCTGGCATAGACGTTCAATAAACTTGTCCGAATCTTTTGGCCGAATACCATCACCAAGCAAGAACTACTTATTCGGAGTAACCAAGAGGACATGCATACCATCATAGCTGGCAGACGCTGGAGTTGGGTTGGTCACGTCCTGAGAAGGGGCCCTGATGCCATTACAAGAACAGCTATGCTATGGACCCCCGAAGGAAAGCGAAAAAGAGGCCGACCAAAAAAAAACTTTACAGAGAACTGTGGAGGCTGAGATGCAAAGAATGAACCAGAGTTGGGGCACTGTATGAAGGATGGCCGCTGACTGAACAAAGTGGAAGCAATTTTTGTTGTGGCCCTACAAGACGCCACCAGGCGTGATGGCCACTGGCTGCTTTGACAGTCTGCGGCTAAGAATCAAAGAAGAAGAAGAATGTCTTCTTATCCCTTTCATTTCTGTGACCAGTTATTGTCTCCGTGTATTTTTAGGTTTCCTTCTACCTCTTACCCAGGTGATCCCAGAACAATGGCCACTTCATAACGTATCAATATACATCCACTTGTAACCTCAAGCTCTGCCAGCACCCATCTGTTTCATATTATCAGTTCCACACCAGAGATCCTGTCGTAACTGATAATAGCCTTTCTGTATATCTCATCTTTATTTCCTTTGTTTGACTGTAGCTGGTTATGGGTTATCCTGAAATGTCCCAAGTTTGTTGCATATTGTTTATTTGTAAAACTTGCTTCACTAGCATTTATTTTAACTGTGAAGAAAAAGAACATGCTTGGATGTTGGGGTAAAATTCAGTTTCAAAGAAAATCGGATTTAAAACTATTTGTTCCACACGTCTTTAGATTTTGATTTTCTTTGACCCTGAAATTTAAAGCCAGCTTTTGTCTGTGTCAGTACAGCTAGAAATTAAAGTGAGAAGGTGAAATGTGTCATATACATCCCTAGAGACGCCATTTTAAATAAGATACACTCTTGAATGAACTCACAAAGGAAGAGAAGAGTGGTGAGGCTAAAGAGCCTCTGAAGAAAATTGGCTATAACTAAGGCAGCAGCCGCCACCATGGGCAGAAGTGACCCAAGTTATAAAATGGTGGGAAACTAAAGCTTGTTATTTAGGCTCCACATTGACCTAAAAAAAGATTGACTGACCAACTTTTGCATCTGGTTATGTATTTATATGTTTGTATATATGTGTATATATTTGCATACTCATGCATCAAATATTTTTTTAATCACTGGAACCATGCTACTTAGCACTGTCAGTTCAGTATACAGAGTATTATGTGTTAACCATATATGATCTGGTAGCATTTATGTTTTGCCATCCTGTTTGAACATTATTCCATAGTAGCAGAATGTTTTGGCTTGTTTGATCAAGGTAACAAAGATATGAATGTTTGGTGAGCTTGAATTTCTGCTGGCCTTATTGTTTTTTTATACTGATCTCATGTGCTTGACGCACTAGGGAGAGTTATTTACAGTATGTTAAGACTGCACAAAAACAAAAGTCCTTTATATTGTATATGGAGTCCATTACTGACAGTAGATGTTTCTTTTTAAGTATATGTTACAATAGAGAAATGTGTGAAATCATTTTTATCAGATGTTATATTGTGAAGTGATTTTTTAAATAATATTTATCACATTTTACATTGTGATGATGTTGATTCTGAAAGTGATAAAATAATTAGTATTTTTTTTTTCTGCTTTATAATATCACATTTAATATGTCACCTGACTATACCACCTGCCATGTCACGTGATCAACCACTCATCTAGCTTCATCACTGAACATAACTGAACAACTTTCTAGCTGTATAAGAAGTGTTCAGACTCTCTGATTGTTGCGTACCACCTCTGATTGTTGCGTACCACAACCGTTGTGAACATGTATCCTTCATCCATTCTTCTTTTACGTTCACTGAACCTTTACTGCTGACCCAACATTCCTACAATGGCTGTGCACGGTGCTGATAACCTTATAATGTAAAACAAGTGCTACATAAGCTATTAATTCAACAGCATTTCAAGCACTGTAGGAGCATTCTAGGAGAATAAATGAATTAATAAACCATCTAGTCTATATATATTGTTATTGTTAATCAGCATCTACGTCCTGCAGCAAATATCGAAGGGTATGAATGCTAATTGTACCTTTGGCAAATAAAAACAAAAAAGACTATATATATATATGTTTTGTCTTCATATTGTTTTCATCCTAGGAGATTACAGGTTATGCTTCAACATTAACTTTGCTGCTTCTTGTTACTAATAATTTCGACATCTGCCAAAAGACAAATAAAATATTATTTCATTGTCCTAGTTGAAAGTCGTCATCAATTTGTCTTATCTGCATACATTTGCATGAGTAAAACGTATTTAAGTATGTTTAAATTTTTTTTTTTTTTTTTTTAACTTTGTAAACTCTGACAGGCTGTCTCTTGACCATCTGTTAGTGTTATCTTCCCAATAATTTCTCACCATCAGTTAATGTTATCTTCCAACTATCTCATGACCATCTGTTGGTGTTATCATCCCACTATTTCCTGACCATCTGTTAGTGTTACGTTCCCACTATTTCCTGACTGTCTGTTAATGTCACCTTCCCACTATTTCCTCACCATCTGTTAATATTATCTTCCCTCTATTTCCTGACCATCAGTTAATGTTATCTTCCCACTATTTCCTGACCATCTGTTAATGTTATCTTCCCACTATTTCCTGACCATCTGTTAGTGTTATCATCCCACTATTTCCTGACCATCTGTTAGTGTTATCATCCCACTATTTCCTGATCATCTGTTAATGTTATCATCCCACTATTTCCTGACCATCTGTTAGTGTTATCATCCCACTATTTCCTGACCATCTTTTAGTGTTATCATCCCACTATTTCCTAACCATATGTTGGTGTTATCTTCCCACTATTTCCTGACCATCTGTTAGTGTTATCTACCCACTATTTCCTGACCATCTGTTAATGTTATCTACCCACTATTTCCTGACCATCTGTTGATGTTATCTTCCCACTATTTCCTGACCATCTGTTAATGTTATCTTCCCACTATTTCCTGACCGTCTGTTGGCGTTATCTTCCCACTATTTCCTAACTGTCTGTTAATGTTATCATCCCACTATTTCCTGACCATCTGTTAATGTTATCTTCCCACTATTTCCTGACCATCTGTTAGTGTTATCATCCCACTATTTCCTGACCATCAGTTAGTGTTATCATCCCACTATTTCCTGATCATCTGTTAGTGTTATCATCCCACTATTTCCTGACCATCTGTTAGTGTTATCATCCCACTATTTCCTGACTATCTGTTAGTGTTATCATCCCACTATTTCCTAACTATCTGTTGGTGTTATCTTCCCACTATTTCCTGACCATCTGTTAGTGTTATCATCCCACTATTTCCTGACCATCTGTTAATGTTATCATTCCACTGTTTCTTCACCATTGTTGTACCAAAAATATTGAATGTGCGTACATTAATATTATACAGCCTGTAGTTACATAAATGGTCAGTATTGCCCGTAGGTATTTATTGATTGGCCAGGTGTTTTTAGTGAAGGATTCCATACAAAGATTCAACCAGTAGGTATTGGCATGAAGTTGTAAAATAAGAGCATTGTGAGAATATTTCAGTTGAGATCATTGAACAGTTCACCAGAATGTCATTGAACAGTTCACCAGAATGTCATTGAACAGTTCACCAGAATGTCATTGAACAGTTCACCAGAATTAAAGGTCAGCTCAACATAATTCAGTGTCATACATAAGACGCCTACAGACCCCGTACTGCGGGTTTACCTCGGACATAATGTAACAAAAATGTTTTAAAGGAAGTGACCCCCAAAATTTGATGGCAGGAAAGGACCAGTGCACTAGTGTGGACCCTAACAACAAAATTCTTTTTGATAACTTTTTAAAAAAAAATAGGAGTTTTGGCGATGTGCACCCTGTTCTACCAGAACTAGTGGTCTGTGATTGTCTTAAATTCTGTAACTATTGACTGACACAAGAAGATACCAGGCAGCTTAACAGCATCATCATTACCTTAGAGCAGGAGTTGGCAACCCAGGAGCTTATGGGATCTACTTTAGTAATACCTAGCCATCTAAAGATCTATCATATATGTGTGTGTGATTTTAAGTTGAAAGGGGGGGGAGGGGGTGATGAATATTCCCTATCTCATGCAGTTCACGAATATATTTTAGTAATCAGCGTGAGAACTTTCATTGGGAATGTGGAAAAAGTACCTTTGATCCCAGGATCACCACAATTATATATGCCGGCAGGAGAGATCCAGTTCAAAATTGTTAAAAGTTAATTTAAAGTTAACTAAAGATCTACTAAATCATCTACTGGGATCTACCAATGTGATGATGTACGAGATTTCACCGCTCGAAATATATATATAGTGTTTATAAGTGTAAAAATAACATAGGAATAAAATAGCGAAGTTATGGAGAACGTTATCTCCTACGCCGCAAGTCAGGGCTAAGATTTTATGCCTCGACCTTGGGACACTAACGTAACATATTTTGACACAAAACCAAACCTAGTTCCGAGACGATAGTAAGACAGAAACGGTGAAAGAATAAAAGGAAGCATAAGAGGGAGAGAGAAAATGCTACACTTCGAGGCCAATAAAAGGTCCACTGGAAGCCCTGTTGAGGACGTGGACAGATGAGAAGGCAGAAGAGACTGTTACCTCATCGTATCAGTATGTGAACGAGCTGACCACTCGTCTCAAAACTGGCTGGAAACTGGCAAATGATAATCTCAGACAAGCCAGGAAAAAACATGCTGCTTATTTTAACAAGAAAGCGAAGGATAGGGAATTAGCTGTGGGAGAGAAGATGTTGCTTCTCTTACCCGGCAGTAGTAACAAGTTGCAAATTGGATGGCAAGGTCCATATACGATATTAGAGAAGGTGTCTAGAACTAATTATAAAATTGACAAAAAAGGTAAGGAGAAAATGTATCATGTGAATCTCCTAAAGAAGTATCTGGATAGGGAAATCCAGGATGAGACACATCTAATGGCCTTGTCGATAGCAACGGGGATGAAGAATGAACCACTCACCTCTCACGAGTACCCCCTAAAAACAGGTGAAACACAGGCACAAGTAAAAATTAGTAAACATTTGACTAAAGCATAGAGGGAGCAGGTTCAAAAGGTTCTAATTGAACATACAGACGTGTTAACGGATAAGCCGGGGCACACAAATCTGTTAGAATATGATATGAAGCTAATAGACCCAACACCCATCTGTATGAGGGCATATTCGATTCCGTTCGCTAAGGAAAAGGCTTTGAAAGAGGAGATAGATTATTTGTTGAAGGAAGGAATTATGTCTCACAGTGAATCTCCTTACAGCTCTAGTGTGGTTTTGCTGAGAAAACCCTCTGGAGAACATCGTCTGTGTATAGATTACAGGAAAATGAATGCTGTCACAGAAAGTCAGGTGGATCCATTGCCTGATACAAATCAGCTGTTTGCCAGGCTGAACAAGGCAAAATATTTTTCTAAGGTGGATCTTAGCAAAGGCTATTATCAAATTCCAGTAAAGCCTGAGGTTCGACCTTATTTAGCCTTTAGCACCTCGGAAGGCCATTATGAGTTCAACATGCTGCCGTTTGGGTTGAAAAACGCCCCGAGTGTGTTTTCCAGGATGATGCGAAAATTGTTGGATCCACTGAATAATCCATGTATAACGAATTTCATGGATGACATTCTTATTGCTTCTGAAACTTTCGAAGACCACATTAACTTTCTGAATATGCTATTCGATAGGCTCAGAGAAGCAAATTTGACTGCTAGACCAACCAAATGTTGTGTAGGTTGTAAAGAGCTGGAATTCTTGGGACACACAGTATATCAGGGAAGCATGACCCCTGACCCCAAGAACCTGGAAAAATTGCAAAGAGCACCGAGGCCACAAACAAAAAAGGATGTGAGATCTTTCGTATCTTTATGTGGGTTTTATCAGAAATACATAAAGAACTTTAACTCTATATGTGCACCGCTGACAGATTTAACTAGAAAGGGTCAACCTGATAAAATTAGTTGGTCAGCGCAGTGTGAATTGGCATACCAAGAGTTAAAAGAGAAACTCACCAGCAAGCCGATCTTGAAATTGCCTGATTTAAGTAAAGAATTTGTGGTGAGAACGGATGCAAGCAACGTCGGATTAGGGGCCGCATTATTACAAAGGTCCACTTCACTTGATGGGGAATTAAACCCAGTTGCTTATGCTAGCCGCAAGTTGAATAAGGCAGAGCAAAACTACTCAGCAAGTGAAAAAGAATGTTTAGCACTAATCTGGGCTATAAAAAAGTTCCAGATCTATCTCTATGGTAGGTCATTTGTGGTACAAATAGATCACCAGCCTCTTGTGTTCTTGTCACAGGCCAAGCATGAAAATGCGCATCTATTAAGGTGGTCTTTACTCATTCAACCTTATTTATTTACCATCGAATATATACCCGGTTCGCAGAATGTGGGAGCGGATTTTTTGAGTAGGCATCCCTTGGAAGAAACTCGGGGTAGTCATAAGAACAAATGAGTTAATTCGATCTATGTGAATCTCAGATCTTGAACTTGCTTCAGAAGCATGTTCTCAAGTGGGGAGATGTGTGATGATGTCCGAGATTTCACCGCTCGAAATATATATATAGTGTTTATAAGTGTAAAAATAACATAGGAATAAAATAGCGAAGTTATGGAGAACGTTATCTCCTACGCCGCAAGTCAGGGCTAAGATTTTATGCCTCGACCTTGGGACACTAACGTAACATATTTTGACACAAAACCAAACCTAGTTCCGAGACGATAGTAAGACAGAAACGGTGAAAGAATAAAAGGAAGCATAAGAGGGAGAGAGAAAATGCTACACTTCGAGGCCAATAAAAGGTCCACTGGAAGCCCTGTTGAGGACGTGGACAGATGAGAAGGCAGAAGAGACTGTTACCTCATCGTATCAGTATGTGAACGAGCTGACCACTCGTCTCAAAACTGGCTGGAAACTGGCAAATGATAATCTCAGACAAGCCAGGAAAAAACATGCTGCTTATTTTAACAAGAAAGCGAAGGATAGGGAATTAGCTGTGGGAGAGAAGATGTTGCTTCTCTTACCCGGCAGTAGTAACAAGTTGCAAATTGGATGGCAAGGTCCATATACGATATTAGAGAAGGTGTCTAGAACTAATTATAAAATTGACAAAAAAGGTAAGGAGAAAATGTATCATGTGAATCTCCTAAAGAAGTATCTGGATAGGGAAATCCAGGATGAGACACATCTAATGGCCTTGTCGATAGCAACGGGGATGAAGAATGAACCACTCACCTCTCACGAGTACCCCCTAAAAACAGGTGAAACACAGGCACAAGTAAAAATTAGTAAACATTTGACTAAAGCATAGAGGGAGCAGGTTCAAAAGGTTCTAATTGAACATACAGACGTGTTAACGGATAAGCCGGGGCACACAAATCTGTTAGAATATGATATGAAGCTAATAGACCCAACACCCATCTGTATGAGGGCATATTCGATTCCGTTCGCTAAGGAAAAGGCTTTGAAAGAGGAGATAGATTATTTGTTGAAGGAAGGAATTATGTCTCACAGTGAATCTCCTTACAGCTCTAGTGTGGTTTTGCTGAGAAAACCCTCTGGAGAACATCGTCTGTGTATAGATTACAGGAAACTGAATGCTGTCACAGAAAGTCAGGTGGATCCATTGCCTGATACAAATCAGCTGTTTGCCAGGCTGAACAAGGCAAAATATTTTTCTAAGGTGGATCTTAGCAAAGGCTATTATCAAATTCCAGTAAAGCCTGAGGTTCGACCTTATTTAGCCTTTAGCACCTCGGAAGGCCATTATGAGTTCAACATGCTGCCGTTTGGGTTGAAAAACGCCCCGAGTGTGTTTTCCAGGATGATGCGAAAATTGTTGGATCCACTGAATAATCCATGTATAACGAATTTCATGGATGACATTCTTATTGCTTCTGAAACTTTCGAAGACCACATTAACTTTCTGAATATGCTATTCGATAGGCTCAGAGAAGCAAATTTGACTGCTAGACCAACCAAATGTTGTGTAGGTTGTAAAGAGCTGGAATTCTTGGGACACACAGTATATCAGGGAAGCATGACCCCTGACCCCAAGAACCTGGAAAAATTGCAAAGAGCACCGAGGCCACAAACAAAAAAGGATGTGAGATCTTTCGTATCTTTATGTGGGTTTTATCAGAAATACATAAAGAACTTTAACTCTATATGTGCACCGCTGACAGATTTAACTAGAAAGGGTCAACCTGATAAAATTAGTTGGTCAGCGCAGTGTGAATTGGCATACCAAGAGTTAAAAGAGAAACTCACCAGCAAGCCGATCTTGAAATTGCCTGATTTAAGTAAAGAATTTGTGGTGAGAACGGATGCAAGCAACGTCGGATTAGGGGCCGCATTATTACAAAGGTCCACTTCACTTGATGGGGAATTAAACCCAGTTGCTTATGCTAGCCGCAAGTTGAATAAGGCAGAGCAAAACTACTCAGCAAGTGAAAAAGAATGTTTAGCACTAATCTGGGCTATAAAAAAGTTCCAGATCTATCTCTATGGTAGGTCATTTGTGGTACAAATAGATCACCAGCCTCTTGTGTTCTTGTCACAGGCCAAGCATGAAAATGCGCATCTATTAAGGTGGTCTTTACTCATTCAACCTTATTTATTTACCATCGAATATATACCCGGTTCGCAGAATGTGGGAGCGGATTTTTTGAGTAGGCATCCCTTGGAAGAAACTCGGGGTAGTCATAAGAACAAATGAGTTAATTCGATCTATGTGAATCTCAGATCTTGAACTTGCTTCAGAAGCATGTTCTCAAGTGGGGAGATGTGTGATGATGTCCGAGATTTCACCGCTCGAAATATATATATATATATATATATATATAGTGTTTATAAGTGTAAAAATAACATAGGAATAAAATAGCGAAGTTATGGAGAACGTTATCTCCTACGCCGCAAGTCAGGGCTAAGATTTTATGCCTCGACCTTGGGACACTAACGTAACATATTTTGACACAAAACCAAACCTAGTTCCGAGACGATAGTAAGACAGAAACGGTGAAAGAATAAAAGGAAGCATAAGAGGGAGAGAGAAAATGCTACACTTCGACACGCGTTTGGTTCTGCTTGGTCGCCGCGAGCCGAGCAGACGATAGTGCAAGCCGATATCGTAGCTTGTTTCAAAAATACGATAGAAACACCCCTTTTTCTGTAACGCAGATGCGAATGTATATTACCACAATGATCGGATGCGAGACAGCCCAAAACCCGTACCCGCACGTATCTCTAGCGTAAAAGTAGGGCTAATGTAGCGTACAGACAGCACTTTGTTGCTTTTGTGACGTATTACTACAAGCGTTGTCTCGTAATGAATGAGAACGGCAGTTTAAAGAAAAGAAAAAAATTACGATTAACATGGAATATTTTGAAAAAATACAGTATGGAACGGGGAAGGGAAGGAGCATAGTTGGTGGTACTACGAGTTAGTGTTTGCAAATTTGAATTAGCAAGATAGAAAAATATGTTAGTTGAGGAAATGAAGAATAAAAACGATAATATTGAATATAATGAATACAAGAATAAAAATTTAATCACTGTGTGACAGGTAACAACAGGATCACTAATTATTGGTCAGAATTATAAACTGCTAGGAATTAACCGAGATATTGACGAAGACAGATGGACGAACAGACTTGAACCTTTCTCAGTTTGCCCTGTGGTGGGGATAAGGGGTAAGTTAGTCCTAGATTTGAAAATTTAGTTCGAGTTTGAATATAAGGACGCTCAAAGCCAAACGGTACCTGATTGGCTGTAGCCTAATATACTAAGGGAAGAATAAAACTAATGGATAGTAGTATTCGGGGCCACTTGTGATAGAGATTTTCGACACTAAAGTTGTTTAAAAGCAAGATAAAAGTACTGTCTTGGCTTAGCTGTTCTGCACCAGCAAGAGATCTGGAGTTGACCATATTATCTCAATTCAAACTATTAGTGTTTAATATTTCTCTGATGCGGTAAGAAAGAAAACCTTTATATTATCATTATTATTATCATTATGTATATATTATTGAATTTGTATGAAAATTATGTGGGGAAAAGATTATCTAGAGTGAAGCCAACATCAAACTTTGTGTTGTTTCACAGAGTTGTTAAGAAATATAGTAATAGGTTGTAGAAAAGCCCGACAGGTTTTCTGACACTTTGGGAGAAAATAAAATTAAATAGTAATGGGGAAATTGTTGAACAGTATTGTGACATAAGACCAGGCAAACCACTGACCGTCTTCTTCAGCAAGTCACCGTCTTTGTACATGACTTGATATTATTAACTTAAAATGTTTCCTTTGTCATTGAAAGTGTCAAACTGTAGTTTGAAGTTTATTTGACCATGAATGGGGTAACAAACCAATTAAGAACGTTAACTAATTGTGTAGTTACCATGCTGAATCTGAATGAATTAAAATGTTTAGTTAGGGAAAGAGAGAGTATATCAGAGGGTGATGTAGGCCGCATTTATATTGTTCCAGGGTTTCATCCACGACTAGAAGTGAGCCCAGGTCAGCTGAGATCTGTATAATTCTGCATCTAAAGAAGTGAGGCAGTATTAACTGTGTGCCTCCTTGTTATTTCAAGATCAGAGGCCTGACTTGTTATTGGAAGCTGGTGGAGTGACTATACTTCATCCTGCACATCAGAAGCCACAAAGTTAAGCCAGTGTCTGTGGGCATTTGATATATCAACCCAAAAATTACTCTCATTTCCCAAGTGTTTAATAAATATTCAGATTGTGATGAACTTAGACGTTCTTCCTAACAGTACCCATTCATAGGAGCTATAGTACAGTGACATTGTCCCAGATTGACACATGTAATTAAATTTGTGAACAATAATATATATATACAGTTATAAATTGAATCATTTTGATGTAAATATTTTGATTGATCATTTTGAATTTCAATTCCAGTATACACAAAATTGTGATACTGGAACAATAAATTGTAAAAAATTAATTCACATTTAAACTTAACTCTGGGTGTTGTTAAATACTTTTCATAGAGTTCTTAGTTGTATTTGTTGTCATATTATAGCAACACACCTTACATTACCCTAGACATTATACGTAGCTATCAGACATTCTAGTCAAGAATAAGTCTGAATGAGATCATAAGGTGGTAGCAGAAAGGCACTCTGAAAACTCACCCTAATAATTGTTAGATTCAGGGGCCTTCACAGCTGACCTCATTCAGTACAATAGAAATACATAACAACAACAAGTCATAACATCTAAATCCACCACAACCGGTAGATCTGGATCGACTGGTTGCTATAGAACATAGGCCTTAATCTCATTGATTTTCTCTTCCTGTCACGTGTCATCTGCTCAAGATCTTTCCGTGTCTTCGTTATCCCGGATACTTTTATGTCCAGTTATCTTGTACTTGTGTTTTGTCAGTCTCTTACCCCGGACATTCCAGAACAAAGACTGTCTTCTAATGCTTTCTACTGTTTTTCTCAGCGTATGTCATCCGTCAGCTGCATCGTCATCTTTTCATCTCTTGTTCTACTGGCACATCATATCTCATTCTTCTCATCAGTTCTGTATTGGTGATCTTCTCATCACTTCTGTATTGGTGATCTTCTCATCAGTTCTGTATTGGTGATCTTCTCATCAGTTCTGTATTGGTGATCTTCTCATCAGTTCTGTATTGGTGATCTTCTCATCAGTTCTGTATTGGTGATCTTCTCATCAGTTCTGTATTGGTGATCTTCTCATCAGTTCTGTATTGGTGATCTTCTCATCAGTTCTATATTGGTGATCTTCTCATCAGTTCTATATTGCTGATCTTCTCATCAGTTCTGTATTGGTGATCTTGTCATCAGTTCTATATTGGTGATCTTCTCATCAGTTCTATATTGGTGATCTTCTCATCAGTTCTGTATTGGTGATCTTCTCATACCACTTCAATCCTTCTGTTCTATGCAAGCACCCATTTATGAAAGTCTAAATTCTTGTTTAAGCTTAGAAGCATGCTATAGAAGAAAACCAACATGTTTAACATGGCACGGACCAAGAGGCGGGTGTGTGTGTGTATGTGTGAATATGTGCAAGTGTATATAAGACTGTCATCGCTTATGCCAGTTGAGGCGACATTTAAAGAAATATTTGCCAGATTTTGGTGTGCTTTTTTAAAAATAATAACATACCTTGATTTCATTTTGTGATGAATCAACTGAATGCGGGAGAACAATGGTTTTATTCTTTGGTACCGTCAGTGTTTAAACTGCTTTGTTTTAACTTGCTTGAGGTCAGGATTTAGTCCATCTATGAGCATGTGGTTATGACCTCCTTTCTGTACTGACTAGCAATAACCCGTCAATATTGACAGGTTTGTAATTATAGTGTGTTGTTTTTGTTACATGTATTACAGACGGTACTATTACCACTGTGGTCATTTCATTGCAGGCGACCGTCACTAGATATTTGTAGTGAAAATTATATGGATGTATTAAATATGATGACATGGATTAACCTTCCTAAATGACATGTGGAGCGGTGATAATGATCTAATGGACCGTAAATTGACTAAATAACTAACATTTCTTTTATGACAACATGTCTCGTAATTGTTCGTGCATCTTTTTTTAAAATCTTGACTTTCCATAATCAAACTGTTCATGCACACCGTCATTTTGCGCACTTTTTCTATTTCCGGGAGAGTACATATAAGGGAAACAATACAATTATTGTCTAACTTTCAACCACAGTTGCACCCCCTTAGCAGTTGTCGAAAGTTAATGTACTCTCTCGAAAAATAGAAAAAGTGCGCAAATGAAGGTGTGCATGATGTGACCGACCGACGTACTTACGGCGGATATTATGGTATTGAATATTGGAAGTCCTTGTCATCGCCCTTCGGTTCCCCAAAGAGAGTGGGCCTTCAGCAAACTGACGTCACGTCTTCCTGCCATTTGTAATCAGCCCAAGGTCTTTCTTCACCCCCTTCATGTCTTGTCTCCAGTTCTCTTCTCCCTGTGTTCCATGGGAATTCCAGAACAAGGACTGCCTGGTATGCTGTCAGTAGGTTTCCTCAGTCTGTGACCTATCCATCTTCAACGTCTTCTTCTCATACCTTGTCCCATTGGCGCTTGTTCAGTTCATGTCATAAGTTCTACATTAATGATCTTCTCATACCTTGTCCCATTGGCGCTTGTCCAGTTCATGTCATCAGTTCTACATTAATGATCTTCTCATACCTTGTCCCATTGGCGCTTGTCCAGTTCATGTCATAAGTTCCACATTAATGATCTTCTCCTACCTTGTCCCATTGGCGCTTGTCAAGTTCATGTCATCAGTTCTACATTAATGATCTTCTCATAATTTGTCCCATTGGCACTTGTCCAGTTCATGTCATAAGTTCCACATTAATGATCTTCTCATACCTTGTCCCATTGGCGCTTGTCCAGTTCATGTCATCAGTTCTACATTAATGATCTTCTCATACCTTGTCCCATTGGCGCTTGTCCAGTTCATGTCATAAGTTCCACATTAATGATCTTGTCATACCACTTCAACCCTTCTATTCTACACAAGCATCCATTTATGAAAGTCTGTATCTTTTTGGTTGTTGTTTTTGTTGTTCTCCATGTTTCAGAGCCATACAATAGGACTGACTTCACATTTGAATTGAACATTTTTATTTTTATATTGGACTTGATTTATTTTGACCTCCATAAATTTCCTAATGCAATAAAAGCTCAACTAGACCTGTGCGTTCAGCTGGAAATATTGGAAGTGCTGCACAGAATTTTTGGTTCAAGGATTTTAGCCTTCATTCATGTTCCTGTTCCTATCTTATGGACCATCGAATCATCACTGCAGCTGCAAACAGGAAGTCTGCACTAAAGCATTCAGTGCGCGTGCAGCGGTGGCTACTGCACCACCTTGTTTTACAACACGAGTTTGTCAATCTCTTACATACCCTCATATTATATGGTAGCGAGATAAAGTCCCCAAAAAAGTAACATAACAGAAAAGAAGGAACGAGTGTTTTTATTTAAATAAAATCTGCGTGACGTAGATATGAATCTTACTATTCCTGTTGTCATGGACTCAAAACTTCAACACAACTAATTCTTTGAACTTGTGAATCAAAACCATTTGTACGTTCAGTAACAACGTCGGCCATGTCATCTGAAACTGGCTGGGAGATAAGATTTGGTAAATCCTGATAAACCTGAAGTAGCAGCCATATTGGAAGCAAACATGTCTTCTTGATAGAGTAGTCCGTCTTGGCGGGGATACTGGCCACTGGAGGGTGTTATTTCCATGAAGCTGTTTCCATAGGAACCAACAGTAAGAGACGAAGCCACTGGAAAAAATGTTGAAGAAAGCATGTAAATATGTCAGCATATTGAGGTGTGTGTTTAAGGCACAATTTATTCCTTTAACCTAGAAACATGGACAACCTATGCTAAGCTAGAAAGACGGCTCAATACCTTCCATCTACGGTGTCTACATCACATCCTCGGTATTTCGTGCAAGGACAAAGTGACAAATGTCCAGGTGCTGTTACGTGCTGGCCTTCAAAACATGTATACACTGCTTAGACAGCGCAGACTATGCTGGCTTGGCCATGTCCGGCGCGTGGAAGATGGTCGCATCCCTAAAGATGTCTTCTACGAACAACTGGCAGATGGCAAAAGAATAGTTGGGTGATCGCAGCTGAGGTTCAAAGATGTGTCCAAGAGAGACATGAAGGCAACCTGTGAGGATGAAGTTGGGTGACCGCAGCTGAGGTTCAAAGATGTGTCCAAGAGAGACATGAAGGCAACCTGTGAGGATGAAGCTGGGTGACATGAAGGCAACCTGTGAGGATGAAGCTGGGTGACCACAGCTGAGGTTCATAGATGTGTCCAAGAGAGGCATGAAGGCAACCTGTGAGGATGAAGCTGGGTGACATGAAGGCAACCTGTGAGGATGAAGCTGGGTGACCGCAGCTGAGGTTCAAAGATGTGTCCAAGAGAGACATGAAGGCAACCTGTGAGGATGAAGCTGGGTGACATGAAGGCAACCTGTGAGGATGAAGCTGGGTGACCACAGCTGAGGTTCATAGATGTGTCCAAGAGAGACATGAAGGCAACCTGTGAGGATGAAGCTGGGTGACCGCACCAAGTATGCGATGCTTCCTACGCCGCCATCTCAGATTGTGCAAAAAGAAGCTCTCACAACAAGCAGGATAGAAAAGAACATGCCAAAAGGAATACCAGGGGGGAGTGCTATCACCGCAAGGGCGCATTCCCATAGTCAGTAATGTCTGAAGGGTTGTCACCTCAGGGGCGCATTCCCATAGTCAGTTATGTCTGAAAGGTTGTCACCGCAAGGGCGCATACCCATAGTCAGTTATGTCTGAAGGGTTGTCATCGCAAGGGCGCATTCCCATAGTCAGTTATGTCTGAAGGGTTGTCACCTCAAGGGCGCATTCCCATAGTCAGTTATGTCTCTATCACTGCAAGGGTGCATTTCCATAGTCAGTTATGTCTGAAGGGGCTAGAATACTGTTCCTTCAAACTTCATTCATTCAACTATTCTTTTTATTTGTCAATATGTTAGCCAGTCAGAATAATCATTTAAATCTATCAGCAGCATCCGGTTCTCATACATCTTCATTTGCTATAACGTACTCACATTTATTTCTCTCATAAAGTTGATGGCCTGTCTCAACCTTTTCTCATCGCTCTCATATAATCATATCTATTTATGTCGTAAAGTTGATGGCCTGTCTCAACCGTTTCTCATATAATCATATCTATTTATGTCATAAAGTTGATGGCTTGCCTCAACCGTTTCTCATCGTTCTCATATAATCATATCTATTTCTGTCATAAAGTTGGCAGCATGTCTCAGACTTCTCTCATCGCTCTCATATAATCATATCAAATTCTCTCATAAAGTTTCCAGTCTGTCTCAGACTTTTCTCATCGCTCCCATACCAAATCTATTTCTCTCATAAACTTGTCGGTCTTTCTCAGGCCTGTTTCTTATCACCATACAGCTTCTCCCTCAAATGGGTTGGTGAAGACATGTTCTCCGAGACACGGCTTCACGAGATGAGCTGATTGACAGTATGGTCTTCACCAACTCCATATCAGTAAAAAAAAAACTAAATGGCGATGACAGAAGCCTGAGACAGCCCGCCAACGTTATGAGAGAAATAGATTAGGTTATATGACAGCGAATGAAGAACAACAACAATATATCAGCCTGGCACAGATATACAGGAAAAAAATTAACAGGATTGACTTACATACCTTGTATGCTGTCAGGCGTATAATACATTGCAGGTCTGGCGTGATCAAATGACGGACTTGGTCTAGCAAGACTTTCCAGGGATGGAGTTGTACGGGTCAGCCCGTCGAAGGTCGCATTGGCCCTAGGTAGACCATCGAAAGCTGGGTTCGGCCTGCTCAGGCTCTCTTGATACATAGAACTCCTGATCAGGGAATTTTTCTTGTAAGTGTCGTAAGTCTGGTGGTAGTTATTGTAACTTAGCTGCGTGTAATGATCACTCAACGCTGAATGGTGAGATCGAGTGTCAGTCCAGTATGTGGGCGGGGCTGGAGGAGCGGGATTGACAGAAGGGTTAAAATTCATCGGATGAAATGGTTGTGAAGTTGTATGATCTGGAAATGTTTGTCCTTGTCTGGGTTGAGCGAAGCTATTTGTATGGTTCACATAGTCACTGTAGGCGTTAAAGCTAAATGTAGGGATATAAGATGGACGATCGTAGGAAGGAAAGTGTTTGATTGGTGAAATCGGTAAGGGATTGGGATTTATCGCTGAGGGGCGGAGCATGTCACGACATTGAGATGTAAAAGACGACATGGTAGCATTGATGTCTGAAGTTTCCCTGTGTGCTGGATGAGAAGGCAGTGGCCGCGAAAAAGCAGTACCGCTGATTGATTCGTATTCTGACAAAGGTGGAACGTGCTGGAATGAAGAGCAGTTGTCTTCGGTGTCTGCAGCATCAACTTCATCTGGGGAAAGTAAACAAATGTGCAAGTCAACTTACTAATTACCATCACTGCATGAAAATATTTATTTGGTTAATTTAACCCTCAATCTAACACTTTGAAATCTCTCTCTCCCTGTCTCAATCTCCCTCTCCCTCTCTCTGCCTGCTAGGCCCATGTGAGCACTGCCCTCGAGAATGCCTGTTTGCTGCCAGTTAGTAAACTCATTGTTTTTGTCCCGTATAAGGGTACAGTCAAGACAACAGAAAATATTTGTCATTTACTTTGTTGGTCTTTTACTGTAAGACTCGTGTTCTCAACATGTTTTTAAAGTCTAAGAAATGTAGTATTCACAAATATGTACAATGTCAGATTAACAGTTCCCATACATGCTCGGTCCACGCCAATTTTGAATAAACTCTCGTTAAATTCATTGTCATCTAATTGTAATAAGATGAACAGTCAATGCTAGAACGAGTTGACAGAAGACATCGGCAAATATAGTAGTCTTCTTTAGTCATAACTGACTATGGGAATGTATCATTGTGGTGATAGTCCTCAGCGTTTTGTTGTTGTTGTTGTTGTTGCAAAGATATGGACACTAAAACTATTACAAAAGTAATCTTTGAAGGACCGAGGACTAGAATGGAACCAGGCCAGGAGGAAGACAGCCGATAGGATAGTATGGCGATCTCTCTTCCAAACCTCCACACCTCAAGGTAGAAGGGGAACGACTAAGTAAGTAAGTACAAAAGTAAGAATGTTTATTGTAAATAGCAATGTAGTCAATGGCTGTGAAAATTGGACAACAACAAACACGACAAGTAGGCAGATGTCGTTTCTTCATAAACTGCTGCTTACGTAGAATAGAATGTTTGTTATTATTGTTGATGATGAGAGTCGACATTATTGTTGATGAGAGTCGACATTATTGTTGATGAGAGTCGACATTATTGTTGATGAGAGTCGACATTATTGCGCTTCGTGCAAAAAATCCAAAGGTTCTCAGTCTCCCCTCAGCAAATGTCGACGGCTATGAATGCTGATTGTTCCTTTAGCGAGTTGGTTGTATACACGCCGGATGCATCCTCTCATACGTCCATCCCTACTAGCCTTACGTTTGATGCCGAATTCCAGCAATCTTAGCTTTAATGAGTCACCGATATCAGTGTCATTCTCTAACAGGCGATCATTAATTTCCCTCTGTATTTCTCACGTATTCATATTCAATGCACCTTCTATGGGTGCTCACCAAGTTAGTCTGTCAGTTCTTTCGTGGCCGCATGCCCCTGCATCATTAGAACAGTAGATCCACACCAGTTCTTGAAAATTCGAGGCTTCTATGGAGGTTTTTTCATAGAAAATAGAATGTTTGTTCAAGCAGAATGATCAATGTGTAACTGATGGATAGAACGAGATAAATACCAGTGGATCAGAAGATTAGGGACAAATGCTGGCGCTGTATATGACAAACTTTGAGGCAACCAAGTATTAGCACTACAAGTCCTTGTTCCTGAACTCTCGTGATAAAATAAATACACTGCAACCAAAATAATGAGCAAGAGAAATAAAGAAGATTGTTAAAAAAAAACAAGGAACCCGTTACACGCCCATTGAGGCATATTGGGAATATGGTGTTAGGTCCATATTTTCTTGACTCTCGGCTCACTAGGGGTGATGTGGTCAGCATCACGACGGCCGCCTTAACCTTCCCAGAGTTGCTCTGGTACTCAATTCATTAAGCTGGGTCGACCCTGGAGCCGTTTGTGGTCTAAGAAATCCCACCTCAACTGGGGATCGAACCATGGACCACCTAGCTAGGAAGCCAATGCACTAACCACTACGCTACCGCGGCTCCCCAAGATTATTAAGCGTCTGTGATTTTTTTCGTGCCTTGGGCTCCGTTGATTGTCGGTGAAAGATGTGGATGCATTCTGGGAAAAATGTACAGTAAAACATAATTAAACATTTAAAATTTTTGATTTATGTACACGGACCCTCTAGAATCCATTCACGGACCCCACTGAAAGAAAGAGAGAGAGAGAGAGAGAGAGAGAGAGAGAGAGAGAGAGAGAGAGAGAGAGAGAGAGAGAGAGAGAGAGAGAGCCATACAGACACAAATTATATCTTTTTCCATCCGTCTATTCCTTTATCAATTTTTGAGTAGGAAATAGAATGTACTGCATATTCTTACATGATGTTAATACCTGACGGCTTTTTAAATTTAGGCAGTCAACTTTGAATGTTACAAGTGATATCTGTGAATTTTAGGGGAAGTCTGTAACTTGTTGGCTTGTGTCCGTATCTTTGCGTTCATCTTGATCTCCTCTACTACCATCGCAACAGCTTCAATCACTACAACCACAACAGCTATTACTTTGCTGTTTCCACCATTACCACAGCTCCAACTATTACATCAACTACTACTCTTGTTCCTACTACCATTACCACAGCTCGAACTATCACAACAACTACTACTCGTGTTTTTGCCACAATTACTACAGCTCCATCTACCATAACAACTATTACTCGTGTTACTACCACCATTACTACAGCTCCAACTACCACATCAACTACTACTCTTGTTCCTACAACCATAACTACATCTCCAGCTACCACAACAACTACTACTTTTGTTCCTACAACCATTACTACAGCTCCAGCTATCACAACTACCACTCTTGTTCCTACAACCATTACTACATCTCCAGCTACCACAACAACTACTACTTTTGTTCCTACAACCATTACTACAGCTCCAGCTATCACAACTACCACTCTTGTTCCTACAACCATTTCCACAGCTCCAGCTATCACAACTACCACTCTTGTTCCTACAACCATTACTACATCTCCAGCTACCACAACAACTACTACTTTTGTTCTTACAACCATTACTACAGCTCCAGCTATCACAACTACCACTCTTGTTCCTACAACCATTACTACATCTCCAGCTACCACAACAACTACTACTTTTGTTCCTACAACCATTACTACAGCTCCAGCTATCACAACTACCACTCTTGTTCCTACAACCATTACTACATCTCCAGCTACCACAACAACTACTACTTTTGTTCCTACAACCATTACTACAGCTCCAGCTATCACAACTACCACTCTTGTTCCTACAACCATTTCCACAGCTCCAGCTATCACAACTACCACTCTTGTTCCTACAACCATTACCACAGCTTCAACTATCACAACTACCCCTCTTGTTCCTACAACCATTACCACAGCTCCAACTATCACAACTATCACTCTGTTCCTACCACCATCACTACAGTTCCAACTACCACAACAATTACTACTCTTGTTCCTACCACCATTACTACAGTTCCAACTACCACAACTACTACCACTCTTGTTCCTACAACCATTACCACAGCTCCAACTATCACAACTACCACTCTTGTTCCTACAACCATTACCATAGCTCCAACTATCACAACTACCCTTCTTGTTCCTACAACCATTACCACAGCTCCAACTATCACAACTACCACTCTTGTTCCTACCACTAACACCACAGCTCTAATAACCACAAAAGTTATGCCTCTTGCTGCTACCACCATTACCACAGCTCCAGCCACCACAACCACAACAACAACTACTCGTGCTGCTGTCACTACTAGTGATACCGCTGTGTACATGCTGTGTCATAATAATAAATAATATGTACATTTGTTACAAAACAACAACAACAACAAAATACTACAGCTACTGACTATTACTACTACCGTCCCAAACGACAAGATAAATAATGTTACTACTGTTATCATAGACGTGTCCTAACAGGCCACTGAAGCTGTGCTGGTGCTATCGACCTCATATAATACCCGGCTAAAGAAACCGCCACTGTAAAGATACATGGGGTGCCCTGACGCAGGCTTCTTGCAGTGGCGTCTCCCTTTTCCTTAAGAACCAAAAAAATGGAATATAGAAGACGATTTTGAACACTACCAATAGTTCTGTAACGGCTGATATGTGCTTCTGTTGCTTCCTGAATCTCATAATCTTTAATTAATCAATACCCTTTAGCTCCCTAATGAGCATGGGCTTTCAACAAACATACGCCAAGTCATCCTGTCACGTGCCATCAGCTCAAGTTTCCACGTCATCCTGTCAAGTGCCACCAGCTCAAGTTTCCACGTCATCCTGTCACGTGCCACCAGCTCAAGTTTCCACGTCATCCTGTCACGTGCCATCAGCTCAAGTTTCCACGTCATCCTGTCACGTGCCATCAGCTCAAGTTTCCACGTCATCCTGTCACGTGCCATCAGCTCAAGTTTCCACGTCATCCTGTCACGTGCCATCAGCTCAAGTTTCCACGTCATCCTCATCATTTTCACTTCTGTCTCCAGTTCTCTTCTCCTTGTGTGTGTGTGTGTGCGTGTTTTGTGTATATGTGTGTGTATGTGCGTGTTTTGTGTATGTGTGTGTTTTGTGTATGTGTGTGTGTGTGTGTGCGTGTTTGTCTACCTCTGACTCTCCTACACTAGGGGTCCCAGAACAAGGATTGCCTTGTAATGCTATCAACAGGTTTCCTAAACGTGTGTCCTATCCATCGCCAGCGTCTTCTTGTCATCTCTTGCTCCACTGGCACCAGTGGCGTATCCTGGTAATGCGAGCTAGGCGTGCTGCTACTTAAAATGAATATGTACGCCTACTATTTAACTTCTTTCCCTCTTAATTTAAAAACCAACTATATTCAATTACGCAACGATAGTTATTAGGGGTATATGTCAATTATCTCCGAAATACTAATTAACTTACAACTTGAAACTCACTGTCACTGTAATAATCTGCATTCCCGGCAACTAACAAAAATTAATCACAAAAAATACTGGACGGACACAGCCGATTTTTACAACCCGAGAGCTGCAAGACCACCGCACGCATGTTCGTATTGTATTGACGTATCTGGCCATGACCCCGATCCACACAAACCAATATTCAGACGTGAATCCAAAAGGTACCACACGCATTGTGACGGAATTTCCCGAGAAACTTCGGGCGATTGCAACCAACCAATAAAAACTGCACTATAAAACACGTCTGGGAAACTGAAACAAGATATACTCGTAGATTCTATGCGGGAAAATCCGTTATCCTGATGCGTGCGGTCCGAAAGCAGAACATTATAAGAGAAATATTTTATAGAATAATACATTAAATTGTTATTTTCCTTCGGGCATAGGTGTGCGCAGCACGCACAGCACACATAGAGAATACGTCACTGACTGGCACTTGTCTGGTTCTTGTCATTCCACGTTAGTGACCTTGTTATGTCATTTAAATTCTTCTAGTCTAAGTAAGCATCCATTTATGAAAGTCTGTAGTTCTTTTTTGGTTGTTCTTTTTCTTGTTCTTCATGTTTGAGGGCATACAAAATGTATCATTACAAAATAATCTTCATACAAAATGTATCATTACAAAATAATCTTCATACAAAATGTATCATTACAAAATAATCTTCATAGAAAAAATGATGTGGTTTCACGAAGACGACAACATGTCTAAGCTTCGTGCTAGGTAGGCCTACATACCGGCATTTTTCATGTGCCTCTGTAAGTTTGTCTGGAGCTGTAGGTCGTTGAGTTTGTCTGTCTGTGTTTCCATGACGAGAAGGATGTATTCGTCCAGCGTCATCTTCATCACGTGAAGGAATGCTGATAATGATAATAATGAGTATGACGACAATGATAAGAATTGTAATGATAAGGAATGTTGTGTTGAAGCTAATGATAAGGATATACATCAAATAAAGTATGTAATCTAACGTTTATAAGTGCAGCACAAACAAATATTATTAACCTACTCAGCGCATATTAGAAAGAAAAAAAATTGGCAGGGGAGGAAGTTCGGAAGCCAGGCTCACTGACACAATAAATCACGGAGAGAAAAGACATTAATAATTAGACAGATGTGTACTGCTTGTACTGAACATATTTAAGGCACAAGACCAATAGCGTGTATGAAGAAACGATGTATCAAAAAGAGTAGAAATGGACAATGAAAGAGCTGAGAACTGAAGAGAGGTCATCAACGAGAGAGAGAGAGAGAGAGAGAGAGAGAGAGAGAGAGAGAGAGAAAGAAAGAGAGAGAGACAGAGAGAGAAAGAAAAAGACAGAGAGAGAGAAAGAGAGAGAGAGGAAAACAAAGTGACCAAGTTTGTGACAGTGACATCATGAGGGATTGGAAGAATAAACAAATGGAAGACAGAATACAAAATGGAAGAATAAACAAATGGAAGACAGAATACAAAATGGAAGAATAAACAAATGGAAGACAGAATACAAAATGGAAGAATAAACAAATGGAAGACAGAATACAAAATGGAAGAATAAACAAATGGAAGACAGAATACAAAATGGAAGAATAAACAAATGGAAGACAGAATACAAAATGGAAGAATAAACAAATGGAAGACAGAATACAAAATGGAAGAATAAACAAATGGAAGACAGAATACAAAATGGAAGAATAAACAAATGGAAGACAGAATACAAAATGGAAGAATAAACAAATGGAAGACAGAATACAAAATGGAAGAATAAACAAAGGGAAGACAGAATACAAAATGGAAGAATAAACAAATGGAAGACAGAATACAAAATGGAAGAATAAACAAATGGAAGAATAAACAAATGGAAGACAGAATACAAAATGGAAGAATAAACAAATGGAAGACAGAATACAAAATGGAAGAATAAACAAATGGAAGACAGAATACAAAATGGAAGAATAAACAAAGGGAAGACAGAATACAAAATGGAAGAATAAACAAATGGAAGACAGAATACAAAATGGAAGAATAAACAAATGGAAGACAGAATACAAAATGGAAGAATAAACAAATGGAAGACAGAATACAAAATGGAAGAATAAACAAATGGAAGACAGAATACAAAATGGAAAAATGGAAGACATAATACAAAATGGAAGAATAAACAAATGGAAGACAGAATACAAAATGGAAGAATAAACAAATGGAAGACAGAATACAAAATGGAAGAATAAACAAATGGAAGACAGAATACAAAATGGAAGAATAAACAAATGGAAGACAGAATACAAAATGGAAGAATAAACAAATGGAAGACAGAATACAAAATGGAAGAATAAACAAATGGAAGACAGAATACAAAATGGAAGAATAAACAAATGGAAGACAGAATACAAAATGGAAGAATAAACAAATGGAAGACAGAATACAAAATGGAAGAATAAACAAATGGAAGACAGAATACAAAATGGAAGAATAAACAAAGGGAAGACAGAATACAAAATGGAAGAATAAACAAATGGAAGACAGAATACAAAATGGAAGAATAAACAAATGGAAGACAGAATACAAAATGGAAGAATAAACAAAGGGAAGACAGAATACAAAATGGAAGAATAAACAAATGGAAGACAGAATACAAAATGGAAGAATAAACAAATGGAAGACAGAATACAAAATGGAAGAATAAACAAAGGGAAGACAGAATACAAAATGGAAGAATAAACAAATGGAAGACAGAATACAAAATGGAAGAATAAACAAAGGGAAGACAGAATACAAAATGGAAGAATAAACAAATGGAAGACAGAATACAAAATGGAAGAATAAACAAATGGAAGACAGAATACAAAATGGAAGAATAAACAAAGGGAAGACAGAATACAAAATGGAAGAATAAACAAAGGGAAGACAGAACAAAAAATGGAAGAATAAACAAATGGAAGACAGAATACAAAATGGAAGAATAAACAAATGGAAGACAGAATACAAAATAGAAGCAGAAGGGAAATAAATATAAAGACGACGAGAAACGCAGACAGAAGGAAGAAAGAAGAACGAGAACAAATAGGAAGAAGGAAAGAAGAAGGTGACGGATAGAGAAGAAGAAGACAATGAATGGGAAAGGGGGGGGGGAGAAGAAGAGAGATAATGGACCGAAGAAATAATGAAAAACAGAAGAGGACAAATAGAAAGAATTAAAGAAGTAGGAGAAGATGAAAGGAGAAGAAAAAAAGAAAAATCGAACAGAAAGAAGAAGAAAAAATAGGACAGATGTGGGGGGGGGGGGGGGAAAACGTAGAGAAAATAGAGGAATAAAAGAGAGAAGAAAAACAAAGAAAAGAGACGGAAACGAGTATGACGAAAGAAGAGGAAGAACGAAGGCAAAGAGAAGGGAGAGGATAATGTAGAGTAGACGAAATATATTTGTCACAAGAAATTGTGATTAGGTGACTCAGAGAGAGAGAGAGATAGAGAGAGAGAGAGAGAGAGAGAGGGGGGGGGAGAGAGAGATAAATGCTTACAAAAACTGCTGGCATTGTTGAGTGTTAGATCCTTCAAGATTAATGCCCCAAACATGCTCCACTGTAGCAGGAAGCGACCAGCTCTGTCTTGGAACTTGGGCTGCCCAGTTGCCACATCGCTGGTCTAGAGGAAGCAACAGCGTCAAGCAAAACCGTTAACAAATCAAAGATATAGAACTGGTCAACTGTCTTTGATTCAATTCTTCTTTCTATAATCATCATCATCACTCTTCAGCACCCTATGTAGCATAGAAATTCCTCAGACTTATACCAAGCCTTCCTGCCCCGTGCCATCAGCTCAAAGTATTTTCATGCCTGTCTCCAGTTTTCTTCTCCACGTCTTCCTTTGTCTCTCTTACCCTCGGGTTGCCAGAACAAGGACTATCTTGTGATGCTTTCAACAACAGGTTTCCTCAACGTATGTTATCTCAATGTGTGTTATCTCAATGTGTGTGTTATCTCAGTGTGTGTGTTATCTCAATGTGTGTGTTATCTCAATGTGTGTTATCTCAATGTGTGTGTTATTTCAATGTGTGTGTTATCTCAATGTGTGTGTTATCTCAATGTGTGTGTTATCTCAACGTGTGTGTGTTATCTCAACGTGTGTGTTATCTCAATGTGTGTGCTATCTCTATGTGTGTGTTATCTCAGTGTGTGTTATCTCAATGTGTGTTATTTCAATGTGTGTGTTATCTCAATGTGTGTGTTATCTCAATGTGTGTTATTTCAATGTGTGTTATCTCAATGTGTGTTATCTCAGTGTGTGTTATCTCAGTGTGTGTTATCTCAATGTGTGTTATCCCAATGTGTGTGTTACCTCAATGTGTGTTACCTCAATATGTGTTATCTCAATGTGTGTTATCTTAATGTGTATGTTATCTTAATGTGTGTTATCTCAATGTGTGTGTTATCTCAATGTGTGTTATCTCAATGTGTGTTTTATCTCAATGTGTGTTTTATCTCAATGTGTGTTATCTCAATATGTGTTATCTCAATGTGTGTTATCTCAATTTGTGTTATCTCAATGTGTGTTATCTTAAGGTTTTTCTCAATGTGTGTGTTATCTCAATGTATGTTATCTCAATGTGTGTTATCTCAATGTGTGTTATCTCAATGTGTGTTATCTCAATGTGTGTGTGTTATCTAAATGTGTGTTATCTCAATTTGTGTTATCTCCGTGTGTGTTATCTGAGTGTGTATTATCTCAATGTGTGTTATCTCAATGTGTGTGTTATCTCAGTGTGTGTGTATGTGTTATCTCAGTGTGTGTTATCTCAGTGTGTGTTATCTCAGTGTGTGTGTGTTATCTCAATGTGTGTTATCTCAATGTGTGTTATCTCAGTGTGTGTTATTTAAATGTGTGTTATCTCAATGTGTGTTATCTCAATGTGTGTTATCTCAGTGTGTGTTATCTCAGAGTGTGTTATTTCAATGTGTGTTATCTCAGTGTGTGTTATCTCAATGTGTGTTATCTCAATGTGTGTGTTATCCCAATGTGTGTTATCTCAATGTGTGTTATCTCAAAGTGTGTGTTATCTCAAAGTGTGTGTTATCTCAATGTATGTGTTATCTCAATGTGTGTTATCTCAGTGTGTGTTATCTCAATGTGTGTATTATCTCAGTGTGTGTATTATCGCAATGTGTGTTATCTCAATGTTTGTGTTATCTCAATGTTTGTGTTATCTCAGTGTGTGTTATCTCAGTGTGTTATCTTAGTGTGTTATCTCAATGTGTGTTATCTCAATGTGTGTGTTATCTCAGTGTGTGTTATCTCAATGTGTGTTATCTCAATGTGTGTTATCAATGTGTGTGTTATCTCAATGTGTTTGTTATCTCAATGTGTGTTATCTCAGTGTGTGTTATCTCAGTGTGTGTTATCTCAATGTGTGTTATCTCAATGTGTGTATTATCTCAGTGTGTGTTATCTCAATGTGTGTTGTCTCAATGTGTGTGTTATCTTAATGTGTGTGTTATCTCAATGTGTGTGTTATCTTAATGTGTGTTATCTCAATGTGTGTTGTCTCAATGTGTGTTATCTTAATGTGTGTTATCTCAGTGTGTGTTATCTCAGTGTGTGTTATCTCAGTGTGTGTTATCTCAGTGTGTGTTTATTAATCTCATTATCTTTGTTTTATAATGACCTCAAAACCCAGCCCGTGCAGACCCAAGCAGAACGGTCCCAATGACGACGGTTTGGGTTTGTCTACAGAATGTGAGAAGGTCGGCTACCATGATAAATACGGGAGACCAAGAGCCAGGGATCCAGTCGTCTAGGAGACCCAGAGTTCGCTGGGATCCAGTCGCCTAGGAGACCCAGAGTTCGCTGGGATCCAGTCGCCTAGGAGACCCAGAGTTCACTGGGATCCAGTCGTCTAGGAGACCCAGAGTTCGCTGGGAGAACAACATTAGACAATCTCTGAAGCACCGAAAACTAGATTAGAACCAAGCCAGGAGGAAGACAGCCATTATGACAGTATGGCGCTCTGTCTGGCAAACCTCTACACTCCAAGAGGATGAAAGAAACGACAAAGTAAGTAAGAACGTAGCTTTGTTTTCTCCCGCTGAATTTGTCCCATATCATAGTCCACAAATCCAACCTAAAGAGGCTAGTTCCATTTCAGACTTGGTTCCACTATTATTCTTAATGTGACTATCTGGTCTTTACAGGATCTGTTTTCCTGCTTTTTCATGAGCATACTGGTCTTTGTGTAGTGTTTCAGATACATAGAAGCAATCATAATTACGAACGATTCAGAAAAAAAAGTTATAGCTTAAAGCACGAACAACTAGAGGATTTAAGTTTCGCCCTAGCAAAACTTAAATCAGTACGAAACAGGGATTTGGATCGATTACATTTTTTAATTGCTCAGCTGTAGCTGCCTTCCGGTATCGAAAGTGACTGCTCAAACTCAGCTGCGGTTCTGCTCAGAGCTCAGACTAATTTGTTAAATTTTATTTGAAGTTTAAAAATTGCTGTGATTAAAAAAAAAACTGCGTTTATTCAAGAATTTTCACATAATGTTAATGTCACTTGGACAAGAATCATTCAGTCAGTGGTCATGCCTTGGGGCTTTTCCGTTCTTCAACCCTTTGATAGCTGTGATGATTTCTTCCTTACGTGGAATATCTGTATTCATATCTAAATCATTTTCAGCCTTTGGAATGTTCAATTGTGACTTTGGAGGTGCTTTATTTAATGTTTCTCTAAAGCGCTCTGCCCATCTTGCTTCTTGCGCCTGTTCTATGGTGATGAGATTTCCGTTATTGTCTCTAACTAGTGTCATGTTGTTTGCGCCACTGGTAGCTTTTGTTACTTTGTATGCTTTGCTTAGTTCATTCCTGAATGCTGCTTCTTCTGTCTGTTTTGCAGAGTTATCTACGAATTTCCTTTTGTCGGCTCAGGTTTGACGTTTTATTTTCTTGCTCAGCTGACTTAACTGTTCACTATAAATTTTCTTCAGCCTGGGGGGGGGGGGGGGGGGGGGGGGGGGGGGGGGGGGGGGGGGGGGGGGGGGGGGGGGGGTGGGGGAGGGGGGGGGGGGGGGGGGGGGGGGGGGGGGGGGGGTGGGGGGGGGTTTGCTTCTATTTTCATTTCTTTTCTCATCCCAATGGTTTTCAATGTTTCTAATGTTATCCAATCCTGTATCGTCCTTTCCTGATATGGAAGTCAAAAATGCTTTCTCTTTGAACTAAGCTTACACTTGTGCGTTGTCTTATCATTTTTACTACTACAAATATGTACATCGTGGACTTTGACAACAGATTTTGAGAGAAGAATACAGGCATTAGAAAGCAGCTGTTATAAAAAGATTCTTAGAACACTGTACAAGGATAGTCTTACAAGTAAACAGATAAGACACATAGAAGTGCTCTAGAACCATATAAAGTCCACCATACACCAATAAAGAGACGGAAGCTGATATGGTACAGCTACAATTCAAGATCAATACAGGCGCCAACCACAAGAAGATCCGGCAGACAGAGAGAGAAATGGATTGACAACATTAAAAAATGACGTATCTTCCTGTCGCGGCGCTAGACAGAGAAAGACGAAGAGAGAGAGAGAGAGAGAGAGAGAGAGAGAGAGAGAGAGAGAGAGAGAGAGAGAGAGAGAGAGAGAGAGAGTGAGTGAGAGAGAGTGAGAGTGTGAGAGAGAGTGAGAGAGTGAGTGAGAGAGAGAGTGAGAGTGTGAGAGAGAGTGAGAGAGTGAGTGAGAGAGTTAGAGAGAGAGTGAGCGTGTGAGAGAGAGTGAGAGAGAGAGTGAGTGAGAGAGTGAGTGGCAGAGTGAGTGAGCATGTGAGCATGTGAGAGAGTGAGAGAGTGAGTGAGAGAGTGAGTGAGTGAGTGAGCGTGTGAGAGAGAGTGAGACAGTGAGTGAGAGAGAGAGAGTGAGAGTGTGAGAGAGAGAGAGTTAGAGAGAGAGAGTGAGCGTGTGAGAGAGAGTGAGAGAGTGAGTGAGAGAGAGTAAGTGTGAGAAAGAGTGAGAGTGAGAGAGAGTGAGAGAGAGTGAGAGAGAGTGAGCATGTGAGAGAGTGAGAGAGAGAATGAGAGTGTGAGGGAGTGAGAGAGAGTGAGAGTAAGAGTGAGAGAGAGTGAGAGAGTGAGCGTGTGAGAGAGTGAGTGAGAGAGTGAGTGAGAGAGAGGGTGAGAGTGTGAGTGAGAGAGAGAGAGTGTGAGAGAGAGTGAGCGTGTGAGAGAGTGAGAGAGAGAGTGAGAGTGTGAGAGAGAATGAGAGAGAGTGAGAGTAAGAGTGTGAGAGAGAGTAAGTGAGAGAGTGAGAGAGAGTGAGAGAGTGAGCGTGTGAGAGAGAGAGAGTGAGTGAGAGAGTGAATTAGTGAGAGAGAGTGAGAGAGAGTGAGAGAGTGAGTGAGAGAGGGAGAGATAGAGTGAGCGTGTGAGAGAGTGAGAGAGAGTGAACGTGTGAGAGAGTAAGTGAGAGTGTGAGAGATAGTGAGAGAGAGTGAGAGAGAGTGATAGAGAGAGTGAGCGTGTGAGAGGGAGTGTGAGAGAGAGTGCGAGAGAGTGAGAGAGAGTGAGAGAGAGAGTGAGAGAGAGAGTGAGTTTGTGAGAGAGAGTGAGCGTGTGAGAGAGAGAGAAAGTGAGAGTGTGAGAGAGAGTGAGTGAGAGTGTGAGTGAGTGTGAGAGAGAGTGTGAGAGTGTGAGTGAGAGTGTGAGAGAGAGTGTGTGTGAGAGAGAACTTTTATTTTCAAAGAGAGTGAGAGTGTTGAGAAGAGAGTGAGAGTTGAGCACTAACATCATCATTAAACCTGAGTGAAAAAATAATTCATATTTAGCGTGATAATCAGAACTCATAAGAGAGAGAGAGTGAGAGAGAGAGTGAGAGAGAGAGAGTGACAGAGAGTGTGAGAGAGTGAGAGAGAGAGTGAGCGCGTGAGAGAGAGTGAGCGTGTGAGAGAGAGTGTGAGAGAGTGAGAGAGAGTGAGAGAGAGAGTGAGCGTGTGAAAGAGAGTGAGAAAGTGAGAGTGTGAGAGAGTGAGAGAGAGAGTGAGCGTGTGAGTGAGAGTGTGAGAGAGTGAGAGAGAGTCAGAGAGACAGTGAGAGAGAGAGAGAACGAACGAACGAACGAACGAACTTTATTTTCAAAGGGTTGAGAATTGGGCACGCAGGCCCGTCTGAAATTCTGCCCTTCCTTTCTCCCGTCTTTTATACTGATTTCATTTATTCTCACATACAATTTACCCATCAATTCAAGGAATTCAACGTTGTACAGGTAAAGTAATAGCATACTCACATTCACAGTATCTAATTATAAACATGAAATAAAATATGTTGAAAAGTACAAACTAAGTATTACCATGAAACAAAATATGTGAAAGCACTAGACATGCACAAACCTACACTCGATATTATTAAAGGTATACTAAAGTACTAACTATAAACATGAAATAAAATATGTTGAAAAGTACAAACTAAGTATTACCATGAAACAAAATATGTCGAAAAGCACTAACATCATCATTAAACCTACACTCGATATTATACCATTTGTTCGGAAAAATAATCATATTAGGGGGGCAGATAATCAGAACTCATAAAGTAATCGAAAAGTTTACGATTGTATGAATAGGGACTGAGATTGTTATGTTTTAGATAATGTGGAAGATAGTTCCAAAGATGAGCAGCAGAGTAAGCTAAGCTTTTCTTGAATAAGTCAAGCCTAGGCTTGGGCACTTGTATTTTGTTAAGGCGTTGACTGCGTCTTTCACTGTATTTGAACATTGGCCACAGATATGTTGGAGCATTCTGTGACAGGATTTTGTGAACAAATTTAGCTTTGTTGAACAGAAAGCGCTTTCTTAGAGGCAGTATGTTGCGGCATTTATATAGATCTACACACTGTGTTTGGCAGTTGTCAGAAACTAGACGCACTGCACGCTTTTGTAGTGAATGGAGTCTTTTTGTGTTGGACATAGAAACAAACCATCCAGATTGTGGTGCTCTGTTGCCTCCGGCGGTATAGTCAAGGTTTGGACAAGGCAATTTGCTATTAAAGGAACTTTGTAGTGAGATATCTAAGATATGGTTTCTTGTAGAACGGCAGAAAGGGTGAGTTCAGTTTAAACTAGCACCTACAGCACGCTATTTCGGTTTGTTTGTAGGTGAATGATGGTTTCAGCACCTGAAATTATCTAAGTCTTTTTGTGTTGGACATAGAACAACCATCCCAGATTGTGGAGCAATAGTCAAGTTGTGTTTGTATGTGAGATATATAGAACAATTTTCGTGCATCTTCATCTAGGAAATGTTTGATTTTAGCTAACTGGTAAACTTTCTGTGCCGTTTGCTTGGTCAGTGCATGAACATGTGAGTTCCAATTTAGATGCTGGTCAACGACTATTCCTAGAGTTTTATGTTCATTAACGTTTTCAATTGGTGAGGTACCAATATAGATCTGAAGTGTTGTTTTATCTGAATTTTGTAATTTTTGTCTAGTTGATATTAACATGCACTTTGTTTTAATTATATTAATTAGCATGCGATTTCCGATGCTCCACTTAATCAGATTGTCTGTATCTTTTTGTAACGATAGTTCGAGTGTGTTGCAACTTGTATCACTAGTGAGCGTGTGAGAGAGAGTGAGAGAGAGAGTGAGCGTGTGAGAGAGAAAGTGAGAGAGAAAGTGAGAGTGTGAGAGAGAGTGAGAGAGAGTGAGAGTGTGAAAGAGAGAGTGAGAGTGTGATTGAGAGTGAGAGAGAGAGAGTGAGAGTGTGAGAGAGAGTGAGAGAGAGTGTGAGAAGGTGAGAGTGTGAGAGAGAGTGAGAGTGAGAGAGAGTGAGAGAGTGAGTGAGAGAGAGTGAGAGAGAGTGTGAGAGAGAGTGAGTGAGAGTGTGAGAGAGTGAGTGAGAGAGAGAGTGAGAGAGAGTGAGTGAGAGTGAGAGAGAGTGTGAGAGAGAGTGAGAGAGAGAGTGAGAGAGTGAGTGAGAGAAAGTGTGAGAGAGAGAGTGAGAGAGAGTGAGAGTGTGAGAGAGTGAGTGAGAGAGTGAGAGTGAGAGAGAGTGAGTGAGAGTGTGAGAGAGTGAGTGAGAGTGTGAGAGAGAGAGTGAGTGAGAGAGTGAGAGAGTGAGTGAGAGAGAGTGAATGAGTGAGAGAGAGTGAGAGAGAGTGAGAGTGAGAGAGTGAGAGAGAGTGAGTGAGAGACTGAGAGAGAGTGAGAGTGAGAGTGAGTGAGAGTGAGAGAGAGTGAGAGTGAGAGTGAGAGAGTGAGTGAGAGAGAGAGTGAGAGAGTGAGTGAGATAGAGAGTGAGAGTGTGAGAGAGAGTGAGAGTGAGAGAGAGAGTGAGAGAGTGAGTGAGAGAGAGAGTGAGAGAGAGTGAGAGAGAGTGAGAGAGAGTGAGAGAGAGAGAGAGAGAGAGAGAGAGAGAGAGAGAGAGAGAGAGAGAGAGAGAGAGAGAGAGAGAGAGAGAGAGAGAGAGAGAGAGAGAGAGAGAGAGAGAGAGAGAGAGAGAGAGAGAGAGAGAGAGAGACATCTGGAAGTCTATGCTGTTAAACTAAAGTCGATATTTGTTTCCGTGAGTGCGATATGTTCCACACACATCAGCCAAATACTTTCATGTAGCAGTTTAATAAAAATATTTCGATTATTCCTCTGTATCTTAGACTATCTCATTTTGTGTTGTTTATCAGATCCACCTGACGTAATTCCTAACGTATTTTGTGTTCTTTTGTGCGTGTAGAATATTCTAAAGTTTTTTTAAAATCACATTAACTTTCACAAAGTTAAAGCCAAAGCAGAATTTAGATGTATCTATATCTACGTCAAAAACTCATTCAGTTATTCTTTGCAACAAAATAGCATAGGTAAGATTGTACCCAGATACCTGTAGTACACATGTGTCAATCATGCTGTCGATCCATTCTGTATAGCTCTCAATCTGTGATTGCTTCCGGAGCAGGGTTTTGACCTCCTCGAAAACTGAAAAATGAATTATAACGATTGATTGAGTAACAGAAAGGAGAGTAATTAAAAAAAATACTCATTTATATTGAATAAATGTTCAGCACAAACAAGATCTGCGATTGAATGAAACAGGTAACAGATATCTTGGTGCATATATCATATATACTGAAGCGCATAAAAAATGCACCAATACCAATGTGGACTGATCTCGACCAGCTGGTAAAAAAGCTGTTGTTACGCACAGATTTTTTCTGAGTCAACATATATATTTACCTGTCTTGATTGTACGCTTTAATTTTTTGTAATCTAAGGTGCATAACTCTTGGTTAGCTGTGGTTACAGTTTACAATTGTTGTTACCTTCTCTTGTGTCTTAACCTGACGGTCTATTATTAGATTTATGTCTGGTTGTTAATCCTTATATGGCTCGAATAGATCAGCTTTTCTTGGAATGTTTGCAACCTGAGTTGATGTTTATTCCCTGACCATATAAGGCTCGATTTGGTCAGTGTCTTTGCTTGGTATGTGTCCAACATCGGCCCGTTTGAGTTTAACTCAGGGGTCAAGCGCTACTGCGCATGTGTCGAATTTAAGGTTGTTTGAAAAAGACTTCCGTTCCAGGAGTCGAACAGTGGTTCTGATCAGAGTGAGAAGCGTTTCAGCGTCCGTGTTCATTTTGACGGGGAAAATGGAAGTCCTCTCAAGTTGTTAGTGTATCTACAGATGATTTTCCCCTTGTGATTCTAAGCGCCTGGAGGCGTGTGAGTTGTGGTGTTTATTTCTGAAGAAAGGTCATTGCTCTTCATATGATTATTATTTGTCGCCATCTTTTATGATTGACATTTTGTAGTCTGCTTGCTAAGAGTCTACTCTCATGAGAAGTTACAGCTCACGAATCACCATGTCTTTTATGCATCGGGTTGATGCATGCCCCAAGGGCTATCTGTTGGTTGAACTCTGTTGCTCCGGCGGTATCACGTCGGTCAAGGTTTGACACCTTTGCTATTAAAGGAACTTAGAGGACATTGCCTGATGTACTCCAGAAGATATGTCTGTCTTGCTGGGGGTCAGAAAGGGAGAGTTGGTTTAATCTCCTACATCTATATATCTCGGCTGTTGTAGAAAAGGATGATGGTTTCAGCACCTGAATATATCTACAGTCGTTTATGATGCATAAATGCCAATTATATTATTCACCATTGCTATGCTGTATGTCATCAAGTATCGTACTGACTTTGTATATGATGATGAACGTCTACTGTTCTGTATCGTGAATAAATCCATGAAACGTCACCAGCTGTTACCATTACTTGACTTCCTCGTCGTGAGTCAAAGTGACGTCCTTGTGACCTGTGTACTGTAGTCCTGTGTGGACCTTTATATTCTATCAACACATCAGACAACCTACCAGACACGAGACACCCTTCCATACAGTCTTCAACATTCCCTCGTGTCCACAGTAGTAATATTACCACTACATTTTGGTGACTACAAAATAATTACTCCAACATTTCTTGGTGGCCAATATTCTACTGCTACAGCTGTGTAAAAATGTTTACATATTTGAGATCGCTATTCATTTTTCTATTCACTCATGCTGGTCATTAATGTGTACATTTAATTTTGAAAAAATTCTGTAATCACATCAGAAAACTAAAAATGCAACCAATAACAAAATCAAACTGTCCACGTTTTAAAGTCAAAGTTCAAACAAGCCTCAATTTTAGGTATGGCCACCGTGTGCCTGCAAACAAGCTTAGCAGCGACTCCGCATATTACGCACGTCTCTGCAGGAAATTCTGGGGAATCAAGTCCCATGAACGGCTGAGAGCAGCTTCCAGCTATTGCAGAGTAGCTGGGGAACCTTGCATGTAGACCCTGCGTCCAAGCTCGACCCACAGATGTTCTATGGGGCCAGGTCTGGTGATAGGGCAGACGAATCAATCGTCACAATGTTTGCTGTTGTATATTGTGACGTATAATGGAAATATAGCCTACAGTATCCGACCGCCTTCCGTGACCACGCTTTAGTTCTATGATTCGTTCGCAAAGTCGAGCATTTGACAGCCTGCATTACTCACCTTTAATCCACGCCTCTTTTTCTTGAGACGTAAACAAACAGACAAATTACCAACTTCCGCGACTTGCCAGTCCTAACGGGGAGCTAATCTGGTTTGTTTACCGGAGTTTCTCACGCGAGCTGATCTGTCAATCATTAGACACCAGACAGTTGCACGTGGAAACATCGGACCTCTTTTGAAGTAGCCCCACGGGCTAAAACAAATTCCCCGAGAATCCTTTGATGTTCGTACATACAGGGAAAGATAACTCTGTGATCTCGAGAAACGGGGAAAATCTCGGAACGAAGCCCGTTACACGGTTTAAGCCTCTGTTGTCGGTTAGCAACGCCGAACAGAGCGACCGTGGAAACACTGTTATCGTAACGAGAGCCTTTTGATGTTGGTCAACCAGCGCTCGACGAGAGAAACGGTGGCCGGCTCAGAGGACCTTTCATCTGGGAAACGCAGTTTCCTGATTTTTCTGCTATGCACTAAGAGTGTGAAAATTAACATCCTCTAGAGATCATAATAACATGATGATATATAAACTGCGTCTTTCCAAAATCTGTTATCAGTGTCGCTCAGAATTTTTCGTAGAGTCTAAACACGGTATCTAGAACCATTGGGAATAGATGTGTTAATAGTTTCGTGGTGATTTCAAACTGGATTTCCGGTAATATAAAATTGTGCTTAGCGTATTAAAGTGTTAAAGGTTTATCATCTTAAATTCACTGTGATTTTCTAGGTGTTAGAATCAGTGGAAAATAACGCATAGCTAGTTGTGTACCAGTTGTTCAGTAATGAAAATTTTTCCACCCGCTATCACACAGAAAGATACGGTTTAGCTGACTGAATTAATACACTAGGCGCGACGGATAATTGATGGAATAGAACTCACGTTTATTTCATTTTGTGTAATTTAGTAAGTGACTGTTGTTTAAATATCATGCGACTAAACAAACCGACGCCGACCCTCTAATAGCTATTTAGCGACAGGCGATAATGGTTAAAGTGCGCGTATGGATAAATTAAATAATAACTGACATTGTACGCTGATTGTTAGCGCGCGCAGAAGGAGCGGGGAGGGCACATATCTTCACCTGATCTAGAGACGCCGCGCTATTAAAAAAACGGACCGGATAGGAATAGGCTAGAGACACCGTGTGCTTATATGTAGATATATATTAGTAGCATTTTTTCATAATGTTTCTCCATCCTTAGGCATGACCTGATCAACGGCGACCAGCGGTTTTTTATTTGGCTTTATTTTGGTCTATATTTTGGTCCATTGTGGTCTATGTTGGCCTTTTCTCCATTTACTGATTGGATTTGTCTTCTTTTGGCTTACGCTTCTCCAAGTTCAGTTGTGAACAGGACCGGCCAGAGAGACTAACTGACATTTTAATGATAAATTTAACAGGACTATAAACACCAGAAATTATTTATGCAATTTTATCAGCCCACTGGGATGTGAAAGATATAACATTTCTTCCGACTTTTAACAGTCGTTTTCATCGGATTTATCCAGCAAGTTACGCTGTTTGAAAATCGGCACTCACCACAGAGACAGCCGATAGGATTTACCACCATCATAAATTAACAATAATTAACAGTTTTTTTTAGCAATCAGATGTTTTCCTACTGTTTACTGTGAACACCAGATCTCAGAGAGTCTCAGCATTAACTTTTCAAGGTGACATTATTTATCCAGGAATGTGGCAGATTATGATAATTGATTTCATATATCTATTTCTTTATCTTCATTTGTCTTTTACCTAGCTTTCACCTACGCCTGTTTTTAACATAAACCCCTATACATTCTGAGATCTGTCCCTTTTTCTAATTTAGCGCGTAATTTAATTTTCTGTTCGCTATTCCCTTTGATGAGAGTTTACCAGAGATCGATTAGCTAACGTGAGCTGTATTATTTTACACCAGCGATCGAAGATCGTTGTAATGGGATCAGACAGCGATCAAGGTGGAGATAATCTTGGAACCAAGGGAGACAATTTTTATTACTCTCCTTGTAAATGTGCTCGCTAGTGAAGAAATTAAACCACGGTGAGAACGACGAGATCAAAGACATTGCTCACTGGAACGGCCATACGAAGCAGAGACGTGTAAAACTCACACTAATTAGCGAATTGGCGATGCCTGATCTAAGAATGAACAGGGTTCTGGTTTTCGGCTTACAATGTGAGAAAGATCTTTGATTTGCAAATCCGAACGTAGAATTCACTGTAGGTGCAAACATCTGGCAGAGAGTCTAGTTTCGGTCAGTAGTGTAATAGTCTCTTTGATTTCAGAGAATATATATACTAGAGCATTCTAACTCTAGTTATCCAGTACTCGACAGATTCAGAAGACATCTAGCTGCAATTCTAGAATCACTCGTATTGAGTAGAGTTTCGTAGTTTTTGTTGGAGAATAGTCTTAGAAGTTTGTGCGAAGGTAAATACTATACTATAGTGCGTTTCAAAAAGATCGGTCGACGATTGACTTCAAATATCTCCATATTCCTTGCACTGATAAACGTGATTTTTTGCATGTGGTCTTATATTTTCAATGTCCCAAAGTTTTTATAAAATTCAATGTTGCAGGTAGTGTTCTTTTCTTGCAACGGCTAATTCCTTTGATCTTTTTTAACGAAGTAATTATTTTGTCCTGGAAGAAAATAATTTACCGTAAATGAAGGAAGTTGCATATTTTCGGCATAGGCGTCTATACAATTCGAATGTTAGAGGGGTTTGTTAACTGATTACTACGTGAGGTCCTTTTTTATTTCTTCGAAATATTTGAGAGAATAATAACGCCTATTCGTTGTAAACGTTACTTTTTATACTAAAACGTGAATGGATGCATGAAGAGGTGAAAGTACTGTGTATGTTAAAAATGGTATGAAATCGCGGATATAAAAAGGAAATGAATTGGTTTACATATAAACATAGATGGAGGAAAAAACATATAAGGTATTTACTCACTTATTCTGAGTCAAACGAGTCTAACATATTGATGACTATTCTCGGCTGAACGAACGACAGTCCATCTTTTTTCCAATAGTCATTTTCCTCTTTTAAGACATGGTCTTCACATGTACACCAATAATCTTTGTCTATCTGCGAGAGGGCGGCATATGCTAGTTCTTTCATATTGCATAGTTTGAAAGTTTTATTTTCAGCTGCCACCTGTCCTTTAACTTTTGCCCAAACGAGTTCAATTGGGTTTAAATGGGAATGATACGTTTGCAGTCTCAAACACATATGACCATGCTGTTGAATTAACTTGTCTATATGGAATATATTGGTCTTTTGTGATTTCTTAACAAGGGACAGTAATTCAGGTTTCAGAAACCCCTCGTTAAATGGGATGTCTTCTTGTCTGAGCCAAATCTTTATAGCATCTTTTGTACTCGAAGATGTCGGGATTTTGTCTTCTTCTGACACAGCGTTGTGGTATGATGCGTTGTCCATTATTAGACAGGATGGTCTGTCTAGGGACGGAAGAAGAGTATTTTCTATCCACTCTCTAAATATGTTACCGTTCATCTCGGTATGATAGTCCCGGTTGTCCGTATAATTGGAAGTGAAAATAAGTTCAGCATTTTTCACTAGCCCATTATGTGTGCTGCCTGCTTGTGCCATTATCAGACGTTGTCGTTTTCCACTGGGTACACATCTTTTAATCGTTCGATCTGATAACTGCCATTCCTTTTCACTTGTGTGGTGAGCATTGATCCAAGTTTCATTCACATACACAATATCATAATCTTGATTACGCATTTCCCGTACTTCACGTAAATATTTACTTCTCATAGATACTAAGTGCGGCTTCTCGCAGATGACGTTTCTTCCACTAGCGTTCCTCAGAAGGTTTGTTTAAACAAGTAGTTAGCACGGTACAAGAATACAAACTTAAAGATAAGTTAGTTGGGCAAACTTATGATGGAGCGTCTGTGATGGTAGGTCATTTGGGTGGCTTACAAAAAAAGGTTATTGATGTTTACCCAAAAGCACTCTTTACTCATTGCTGTGCCCATGCATTGAACCTCGTCTTGCAACAAAGTTTGATGAATATCGAAGACTGCAATATTTTTTTTTTAATAACTCTCAATGGTCTTTCTGCATTTTTCTCAAAATCGTCTAAGAGAACAATAGCTCTTCAAGAATTTCTTTCTAAGAAGTTGCCAACTGTAGCACCTACCAGGTGGAACTTCACTTCCAGATTAGTACATACAGTGAACGATCATTGGTTAGAGCTTATTGACTGTTTTGAAAATGTCATTGATTGTTCTTTAGAATTGGATGCTGACACAGTGGTTAAATCGCAAGGCTTTTTTGTCTTTCTTGAGGAGCCTAAATACAATTTTCCTACTTCAAGTATTTTCAAGATTATTTGCATATACAGATGTTTTATACAATTTACTCCAAACAAGAAATTTCGATATTTTGTACTGCTGCAAGAAAATAGAAGAGAACAAAAATGAAATTCAACGAGCAAGGGATACTGCCTTTAATGAAATTTGGTATGCTGCATTGGGAAGGAGGGGAGAAGAATTAGAATCACCTACAAATAAACGACGCCGTGGTTGTTTAGGAAAAGATGCATGTTGCCAACTGTATTTTGAAATCATTGATAACATTAGTGTTCACACAGAAACACGGTTGGCCGCTTTAAAGAAACTTGAGTATTTCCACCTTCTTTATGAGCAAAAGTATACCAGTTTCAAGAAAAAATTTCCAGAGGACCTCATCAAAAAATTAAAAGACGTTTATTGAGAAATGTTCGACTATGTAAGATTGAAGAATGAACTTGTTGTACTTTATTGTTTGGATGAGTTCTGCAACAAGTCAGTTCATGAGTTACTGCAGTTCTTAGTTGAAAATGATCTCAGTTCAGGCTTTAAAGAAGTGTTCAAACTGGCATAATTGATAAGGACAATTCCAGCAACTACTGCTTCTGTAGAAAGATCGTTTTCAGCTTTAAAGCGAATCCACAGTTACCACAAATCTACACAAGGTCAAGACCCACTCTCCAGTCTCAGCCTATTGTCCATTGAAAAGAACTTTTGAGCAAGGTTAGAATGAAGAATACATTTTACGATGCTGTAACAGAGAAATTTCTGCAAAAGTAAAGAAGAATAGATCTGATCTTCAAGTGAAACCTGTAAGTGAAAATATGTATAATTTAGTTAATGTTTTTCTTCCAGCCGAATAACTATCGTTGCATAATTGAATATAGTTGGTTTTTAAATTAAGAGGGGGAGGAGTTAAATAGTAGGCGTACATATTCATTTTAAGTAGCAGCACGCCTAGCTCGCATTACCAGGATACGCCACTGTAACTGAACGCACCGGAAGGATCACTGTAATGTTCAAAACAGTGCGGTAGTGAGCTGCAACACGGATAAATCACATGAAATACGTTCAAGATGTTAAATCGAAATAGCTCACAAATATGAAGGGGTAAGCTTTTTCAATACACGGTTGGACTAGGAGGTGGTCGATTTTGTATACTTTAAATAAAGAAAATTTAAAACCATAAGTTTGTTAACGAGGAAAAAAATGTCCCCCTCGGGACATGGCGATCACTAGGTCATATGCAAAGTTGCAACAATTACGATCAAGTGGTTGCAGAGATATTGAATATTAAACAGCGGCAAACATTGTGAAACGCACAATAGTAATTTTGAGTGATTTAAGTGGAAAATCGCTGATTATATTTTGCTAGATTTTGTGCAGAACGATTTACTAGATAGGTCCGATATATTATCTCTCTAAGTTTTACTGTGTTACAGTGGCTAGCAGAATAAATAATAATTCTAGCTAAACTTTTCCAGCTATGAAATAAATTTAAGTAACTGCTAATAACCAGTCAGAGAATATTTTAACCAACTAGTAAAGGCACCGTTCATCATGAGTATTGACGAAATATGTATTTATTTATAATTCATGATAATCGTTTTTTTAATGACTAGAATTTATTTCACGGGAGTTTTTAAACGATAAGACTAGCTTTAAGCTTGTAGTTTATAATTTAAAGTTAACTAACCGAATTGAATATATTATATTTTACGCGAGGTAGGATAGGAGTGAGAATACTATATTATGGTTAAGCATTGTATTTTTCTCTTCCTTTATACAGTATTTGGGTCAAACCCAAAATCTACCAGCGGCTTCCATGTAAACCTGAGAGTGATCATACTAAAGAACATTTCTTATATTAGTAACTGGGTTTTTCTCAAGGTAAACTTGTCTGAGGTTGTGTTTACACCCAGAAAGAGACAATACCAACCCACAGAACATTAAGAGTGACTTGGTAATTAGCATTTGATCCAGATTTATTGTTCCAATCTCATTTACATTTAGCCCCATCGTGGCGACCTAACAAACCTTAACATTTCCGACGGTTAATCATTTGTGATGTGACCAAGAATTTTATACTGAGAGAAGTTGCCGACCTGACATTTCCTAAGTACTGGAAACCTCAATATTCGGACACTGTGAGCACGGTGACATATATTACCTGAACTGATATGAAGTGACATAAACAGTAATCCAGAAAAAAATATAGTCGTAAAGAGAACGCTCGCCGGAGAAAATCGGAATTAACCTGTCTCTGTAGAGCTGGGGTTCTGTTTTGCCAAAATAACACTGAAGTTGCTGTGTGTGTGTGTCCTAAAGTTTGCGCCAAAAGGTGAAAATCAAGTTTGTAGGTAAGAACGAATCTCCGTGGCCACGGTTGTATGGATAGAAAGAAAGCAGGAATGAGTGGTTATTTGATCGTATAAATTCATGCACCCACTGTGTATTTTTTTATGCAAGTTTTGCTAATGCTGTTTCCTCTTAGAATAGATTAACGTATGAACTCTGTTCTTTACCGTAGAGGGAAATCCTAGACCATAGCATATAAACCTTTGACTCTTTTGGGGGGTTAATAACTTTCTTCATAACGGGATCTTGTCTCAACAGAGGGAGGGAGGATTATACCTCTGGGTCTAACTCTTCAATTAATTCATTAACCTATGCTTATTTGTAGTTGATTTGATATTCAAAATTATTGCTGTTGCAAAGTTTCTTTATGATAAATACAATTTACATAAACTTTATTTACGTGTCTCGGTCAGTTTGTCCCAAAAGATCCCTAATCCATTGATGTAGTTTTCACGTCTGTGCGTCTAACTGTCGTCACTTATGTGTGTGTGTAGGTGAGTGGTTATATATATGTTAATATATATTCTAGTAGATTGTCTGACTAACTAAGTTCTGTTGTAGAGATAGGCTGAAGGAGAGAAGTTTCTCGATTTCAGGGACAGACTCTAACTAGTTTCCACCAACTCACTCGTGAAAATCTATTTTCTTTGCACTACCTCTCACTGAGCTATCACCTGTTCTAATTTATTCAGAAGGGACCAATCTATGTCTTAATTCCCCTATCAAAAATCTACGACAAGGAATCAACCACCAAATTAGGCGTTCCCCTTATAAAATTTAATTATTAGTGGAGGGACTGGGGCCCAATTCGGAAGATAAATACTCTGGACCTTATATACATATTCATGGATTTTACGTCCAACAGATTGTTTCACCAAGAATAGGGTAAGAAGCGAGATTGTGTGGCCACGTATGACAGACAGAGAGAGAGTGAAATTTTTTTTTAAGTACAGGAAACATTGTATCATCTGCACTCTGTTTGACTATTGTTTAATTTTATTGGATGACTTTTGGTGGGAACTGTGTTCTTTCTTTACTGTCTATACTGTAACCTAGTGCTAAACTTTTAACCTTTGGGGTTATTAACTTGTTGGGTTCTTATATTCTCAATGAGGGGAGGGCTCAGGTATTCTGTTATTTCTATATATGTAATTCTGATGTATTTGATCTTTCTCTTTTAGATATTCGATGTTGTAAAGTTTAATGATAATAAACAACAAAAGAACTAAACTTTGTGTGTTGGTCAGACCCATACCCAAATTAACCATAGTTTGTTTCACGTTTGTGTGTCTTGTTGTCACATAGCTGTGTGTGAGTGTTTAGTGTAACTTATATTTCCAGATGTAGGGAGGTGCAAGATTGTCTTATACTAAATTATAGTCATATAGATAGGCTGGATTAGAGAAACTATTCAGTCCAGAGACAGATCTTCTCCTTAAACTATCCACTCGTGAAAATCTATTTTCTTACACCTTTACTTCTCACGTATTATTACCATACCCTATACTCAGGCGGGACCTTACATAACTTTAAAACCTATCTAAGCACGACATATATATTGCTGAGTAACGCAAGCAGTGTGCGCACGTGCGTTGTCACGATAGAGGAGTTGCACGTCTGTATGTGCTGTAAACACAGGAACAACCAATGCATCCAGAACTTCCTCCCGATATGTCAGTGCTTTGACATTTCCACGGAAGATGTTAAGAGGCAAGCGATGATGAAAACTGAATCCACCCCAGATGTGAATACTTCCACCCCAAAAATCGATTGTTCTGACGTACACATGAATCTACACAACGCTCTCTGCACCGTCACCAAACCCGCTGACGTCCGTCAGCAAATGATAAGTTGAATCTGCTTTCGTCTGTGAACAATACACCAGTCCACTACTGTCTCGTCAATCTGACATGTTGTTCTGCCCATTGCAGACGCTGTTGACGATGTCTATGTGTCAAGTTTGCCCCACGTAAGATCGTCTTACAGTAATGCCTGCCGCTCTTAGTCGTTGTACGACCCACGTAAGGTCGTCTTACAGTAATGCCTGCCGCTCTTAGTCGTTGTACGGCGGTACTTGGAGATACTTGCCCACGTCTACCCATTACTGCTCGCGCTGTTTGCCTTGCCGGGAGTGAACGATTCCGTAGGTGACTCAGCACGATATGATGATCTTGTGCAAGAGTGGTCACCCGTGGTTGCCCACTCTGAAGTCTATCCTGGGTACTGCCAGTTGTTCGGTAAAGTTCAATGAGACGTACGATGGCAATGCATCTTTCTGGCTAAGCCCCGCAAGCACATTCCGGCCTCCGTCATACCAATGGCTCATTGGTGGTTGGCTTCAGTCAGTCGTGACATTTCAAGCATAAGTACTCAGTGTTCTGACTCGATGGCTTTTTTAATACCTGATACCGCCACGCGTGCACGTTGTCTAGGACATAATTGTTGGCAATTGTGCTGCACGTGCCACTTCCATTATTTTCACGTGGTCACCACGATTTGCAGTTGGCTTCAGCATTCAGTTGCCTTGCTGGCAGCACTTCATTCTCTGCCTCACGGGAAATACGTGAGTATTCCATTCCCACAGTTTTTTTTACCGGTTGGTCGAGATCAGACCACGTTTATATTGGTGTCCTGAAAAGGACGTTGGTAGCGTTGTGTCCGTTTACAGGGAAGCTGCGATATTTGCGCCTATCGGCCGACACATTCGACTACAACACGGCATGTTTTGAGACCGTGTTTGCCTTCCCACTTTGATCCCTACTCTCTCTAAGCCAGACTGCAGTGATGATGCAGCCTGTTTCCAGGACCACCACTTGGATGTGGAATAGGGTCTTGGTCAGCTTTGGTTCGCTGACCCTGACGCAAGCAGTCAAGCTATGAGTCGCTGACTGCATTCATCTCTCTTGCTGCGTCTTCGGTCCCCGAAAAAATATTATTTCATACATTTACCATATAGATAAAACAAAACATAACTACTTTGACCTTTATTTCTTATTCTTTCTCATTCTTCCTGAGAAACACTTCCAAGATTCGCCCTAAAGCTGACTAAATGGCTTCTAAGTTTCGTACAACGTTCCAACCCTGGACGGAAATGGTAACGAGAAAGAATGAGAATACGCAGAGGAGAAATACAGGGGGAACAAAGACAAAGCGTATTTCTGGGTCCTAGACTGCGGATTAAAAAATCCTTGAGACACAAAAATTTGGCCTACCATCTTTTGCTTTGTCGCAGTTGACAAGGGATTTATCATTGACTGCAAAACTGGTTTGAACACACATCTGGTCAAAGTCAATGTTTTCTAGGTCGTTCAACGCTCTGTTGGTGACGTCTGCTGTGGCCATCTGAGGTCTGGCTGTCTGCAATGTATGTTCACAACAGGATTTATGACAGACGTAACAAACATTAAAAAAAAAACGGCGAAAGAAAAACAAAATGTATGATGAAATAAAAACCTATACAAAGATAAACGATATCACTGGTTTTTACCAAATATTATGCCCGGTTCTTTTCCAGAGTCCGGCTATTGGTAAAGTACACGTTTGTAAATGTAATATCTTGTAGATTCACTTTAACACGACTGAAGTCTCCCCACGACAGATCTGTCCTGGACACGCAAATTAGAACACATAGGGACATAATCAATGGAAATGTGCTCAACTTGAGATTGTAGAGATCAAATTTATGTCAGAATAATTCGCTAAACCCTCAAAAGGACGACTAGCAGCTATCAGGCAACATGATAAGGAGTCCCGTTCTTCTGTGAGCAACGACCATCACGGCGATTCCAACCAACCAAATACACTTGCCAGTTTAGGATTGTTCTGTTCTGTGTAAGGTAATTGTTCTTTCATTTGTTGAAGAAAATTTGTGTTGTAAATTCTGAAAGACCGGGAAGATCATGCGTAGGGGGGCATTTGTGGCGTGTTACACCTTGGTAAACTCCAATAAGGTCAAAGGTCAAGGTAGTCTCATAACAGATACTGCCGTAGGGGAATGAAGTGTTAGAGACTTCACTAAACTAGGTCCAGCATCAAGAGGTTTGGGGGGGGAACCAGTTCCCTTCCTCGCTAATGTTTACTTCTCTAACTCAGAAGCAAAGTCAGGTACACATTTAGAGCTGAGTAAGGACATTTAGTAAACATCTTTTTCGAGTCTTTATTGGATCCATTAGGAGCACAGGCCATGACGGTCTTCCGTTATCTTGCTCAAGAGAAGGAATTATCTTATGCAACAGCATTTGTGCTATTTTACGCAACCGTATATTTTCTGCATTACACAACATTATATATTTTTTTTTTACACAACTGTTTTAGTGTTGTTTGCATAATACTATTCTACTATTTTACCCAACAGCTTTTTATATCAAGCGACACAAGCAGTTATAAGTAGAAAATTGCGTTTAACAGTAGCTCACACAACAGTATGTCTTTGTAAAATCAATATGTGTAAATAATAAAGGTGAGTGCTGTAACATTGATAATAGAAAGTAAAGATCCGAGAAACTGTTTAGGCTTAAGTTTTACAAATGAAGAACATGGGAACATTGGCCGTTTCGGGGTTGTCATTCGATAGCCACAGCTACAGACAGGGAATAAGGATGGGAGGTCCTTGAACAACTATGAGAATATAACAAAGAATGTATCAAATTCATGGAAATATTAATAATCAATTAACAAAAAATACGAAACAATATTGTTTTTGGAAATCTAGCTTATCTTTGATGCGAAAAATTCACCATAACTTCGAACAATAATATTTAAATTGCATATGGTAAAAGATCAACTTTAGAATCACTTTCCTGTTCAAATAAACGAAAGTACATTCTTGTGTACGAACCTGTGCCATTTTGATGAATGCTAGTTGTCTTGTCAGGCTACGTATGAAATGTTGTAGAACTGGAAAGAGATAGATATTAAGTTGGTAACGTGTCAAGGTTAAATTATTCTCATATACGAAAAACGTCTGATGAACCAGTATAAGACAAGCATACACAACAGGTCACCTCACAACCACAAACTGGTCACAGAGACGATTTCTACATTGTTTTTATATTCTTTAATACTGTAAATAGTCTTTCTCATTTTTCATCTCGGTTTACTATATTTCCTAATTCATGCACTTAGTTCACTCCTTCTAATTTTTTTACTGCTCTGAGTCCTATTGCTGAGGAAGATATAATGTTTGTAACATAGGCTGTGGTGTGATTACGTCCCTAACCTATTTGTGTACAAATTGTCTGATATATTCAGGCCTTTTGGGATCTTCATCGTATTTTTTTTTAAATTACTCAATTTTTTCTTCTTTTTTTTGTTGTTTTGGTTGTAGTTTGGGGGGGGGGGGGGGGGATTATTTTGTAGCTGTCGTTTATTGTTGGATATTTTCAAATTTTGCCAAGGTCAGTTTAGATAAATTAAACGTTAACCTATTTTGGTTACACAAGAGCAATAGACTTTGTTTTGTTTTCTTCACGTCAGTTTCTTTGGGTTTTTTTTTTTTTTTTTTGGCCTGGTCTTGTGAGTTACCTTTTACACATTTGGACTCTCTTAACGTTCGGCGTAAACTATCACACTGGAGGCAATCATAGACAGTGAATAAACGAACAAAATTGCTTGGTGCAAAGATATGTGGCATTACAGAAAAGTTTTAAGTTTTCATTAGACCGGTTTAAAAAAAAAAACAATATGAAATACGAAATCCTGAAAGAAATGTTTAATTTGACAGGAAAAATCATTGCAAAAATAAAAATGTTCTGGAACAGACTAAACACTGACCGGGCTTGCATTAAGTTAGAGTACATAATTTAAAAAAAAGAAGGCTTCATTAACTTTAGACAAGCTACTATTGAAACTGGGACAACATAGGAAGCGACATCGACTAGTCTGCAAGTCATCAAGAACTGTTCTAGTGTGTGTCTTACCTTCAACGTTTGACATCCAACATCGACTAGTCTACAACAGTCATCAAGAAATGTTCTAGTGTGTGTCTTACCTTCAACTTTTGACATCCAACATCGACTAGTCTACAACAGTCATCAAGAAATGTTCTAGTGTGTGACTTACCTTCACTTTTGACTTTCCGGACACTTTCTGGAACGAGATCATCCAGGGAGTTTTGCATCCAGCGAGGTAGACTTTTCAGGAAAGCCCGGAGATCTGACGATAGGCTGAGAATGACAGGTAGATTTGAAATGTGTCACCTTTGAGTGCTGACAGTTAAAGCTATATTATCATTATATTGTCATCTATTCGCTCCCTGTGGAGCAGGGATACACAACTACAGCTGGTTCCCTTGAGGGAAGTATGCAGCGAAGCAGTCACGTGATCTTGTAGCAGTGATTTCTGTAACAATTTGATTTGCACATTGAGGTTGTCAGATTTTTCACAACCTTATATTAGATGCATTTTACAGATTGCCCGAGGCAGCAAGTAGTCCGCTTTATTTTCGTCTCTTCGGAGAGCCGAGGGAACGTCACGGGACAAGGTAGTTTTTTGTTGCAAATATAACATTTCCAGTGGTCAACAGCTGGCAGAATAATGGGTAGCTAAACCGAGGGTGTGTATTGTAAAGGAAATAAAAAATAAAAAAATGAAAATAAACGAAAAAAAAAGAGAGTGCAGGTTGAGGCAAAATTGAGATAGGGCTGGTATTGGTGAAGTTCCTAACTAAAATATCACTGGATGTTAGGGCCAGATTTTTACACCAGCAATCATAACTTCAAGATTTATGTTCAGTCGTCTGGTTACTTTAATATTCCACTGACAACGATTAATTTAGCTCTTATGACTACAGAAAAACAGGGCACAGATTAACCAGAACAGGCTTGGAATAAATAAGAAAAAAAAAAAAAGAATTTTATGTGTTTTTGTTACATTCGTAGAGCAGAAGTTTAATCATGTTTGATCAGATCATAATACGTGGAATTCTAGATTTTCCTTTACATTTTTTTCCTTTTTAATACAAAAAGGAATCATTCTGTGAATCATTAATTTTATAAGTTGGGGCTTGCCCTAGAATAGATGGATTGAGATGACATGGCAAGATCACTAATGTGGAACTTATTTGATAATGAAGACCTGGATGACCTAAGAGTAATACCTCACAAATGATGCCAGCGATTCAAAAGAGTTGTGATACAATGGATCCCATCTCATTGCAACATCCCCAGCAATGAAAAGAATGGCAGATTGGCAAAGGAATGTGGAAAGCTACCTCTGCCTGATGCTAGTAAAACTTTTGAAGAGGCCAAGAGTGTAATCAAAAGCAAACACAAGAACAAGTAGGATACAGAGCTTCCAGACCACCAAAGAAAAATATTTGTATTACCAGCTCAACAGAAGAGAACAAGTGATAACATTCAGACTCTGCAATGGCCACAACAGATAAAATGGCTGCTGAACATCTGCTTCAAATATGCCCAACATATGAGGGACAGGGAAAACAAATATGGCCGTCGCCAGTATCATTATATGGAGATACAAGCTTACAACTGCTTTATTTGAAAATATTCAAGTTGACGTCTGAGAGTGTACCAAGAAGAAGAAGAGATGATTTTGAGAACCAGTTACGTTGCACAGGAGTTAAAGGTGAGCAGAACAGGCTGGCTTAGACTAGGAGAAAACCTGTTGATAAAACAATTAGTTGTTGTGAAGTAGCCAGGTAAGAGAAGTCTAGACATACCAGAAAGTACATAGACAAGGAAACCGAAGACAGACATGAAAGGGTTAAAGAAAACATTTATCAACCTTGAACCAATGGCATAGGCCAGGAAGGCTTGTCATCAATTTGTTGACGACCTTTGCTCCCAAATGGGTTAAAGGGTCATAAATAAATGATGAATGAATTATAATTAAATATTAACACAAAAAAACATTTCTTGACTCGTCTGTATAGCTTAAACGGATAATTAATTTATCGGTTGTACGATACATTTTTTGTTGTTGTTGCAAGACCTAGTGTGCGTGGTCAATAACTATATTGTAAATTTTTCCACTGTTTAAATAAGAGTCTTACCTTTCTGGAAGATCTTGGATTGCATTGGGCACTAGAACGTCTGTTAGAACCTGCATAACAACAAGATTAACAAAGTGTCACATATAAGTTTGCCGACGGTGAGCGATGTGTTAGAGATACCTGACGGCGAAACAAGCAAAGACATCAACAACAGAATGAATAAAGCGAGAACAGCCTTTGCTAGTCTAAACATCATCTGGAAGTCCTCTCAGTATAGCACAAACACCAAATTAAGATTATATGAGAGCTGTGTACATTCTGTGCTTCTCTAAGGTGCGGAATGCTGGAGAGTAACAGAGAAGGAGATGACGAAATTGTCCTCTTTCCCCACAATCTGCCTAAGGAAAATTCTGCAAATCTTTTGGCCGAATACCATCACCAATCAAGAACTGCTTACTCTAAGCTACCAAGAGGACATGCTCACCATCATAACTGGCAGACGCTGGAGGTGGGTTGGCCACGTTCTCAAAAGAGACCGTGGTACGTAAAGAAATATATGTGTTCACTTGTATATAGAGTTACAGTTAGCGCTGAGTAAAATTGATCAAACCAATGGCTTCCACCAGTTTTCTCATATCTTCCTTTCTTGTCCCGTGTCTTACTGTGAAAGTAGCTTTTTAAAAAAAAATGGCTATGTGCAGACTAGATTACATAAATCCTGAAAAAAAGAAGTCTACGTCACATTAACTATTTTCAGACGCGATATTTTACCCCCAGGTTCCTTACTAACGTTATGCGTGGCACATACGCACATACACAGACAACTCAATGAGAAATGTCACTTGGAAATTAGCTCTGATCTCTAAAGGCTTGTCTTTTTTTCTATATTCCTGTCCTTCTCTTAATGTTGTCTTGCCACTTATAGCACTGTCTTCCTCTCGCAAAGTTTGCCTTCGACTTTCCCTTCCAATATTTATTGTGAAATTATTATTTTTAAATATATCTCTGACAACGCAAACAAAGAAAAGGACTTCTGCACCGTCAGTTATGTCGGGTTCTTCTTCTTCTTATTTGATCCTTAGCCGCCGTCCGTCAAAGCAGTCAGTGGCCATCACGCCTAGTGGCGTCTTGTAGGGCAACAACAAATTGATTCCACTTTGCTCGGTCGGTGGCCATCCTTCGTACAGTGCCCCAACTCTGGTTCCATGTCAGTCACTTCCTTTCGGCTTTCACCACTGACAGTCATACGAGCCACAGACTCCGAATGTCCATCCCGCAGCAAAGTTTGTTCATTTATTATTGTTTCCGTAACTTCATTGTTTTTTTACACAGACAGGGGTGTCAGCCCTGTACTAAAACCCCCAACCTGGAGGACCAGGGTACCAGCTTTTGTCTGACCCCTACCCACACAGACCAGTCCAGCTTGGTTGAACCTACCAGGAGTAAAACTCCCACTGGCATAGCTCTGGGGATTATCAGGGTACGCAAGCTGCCATACCGCTACAATGTATAGGTACCATTATATTTTCATCACACTTCTTTGTCTTGGGAACTACCGTCCCGTACTGACTTCAACTATAATCCTGGCATATTCTCATATGTCGGGTTAGGCAACTAATATGAGGTTGTGGATGAGGCTGGCAACATCATCATGTCAAACAGATTGCCACTCAAACCACAGTTGTAGAGCTTGTGACATTCATGGAGACTTCCTGTGGGAGGACGGGCTGTAGTAGTGGCTACATGTTCAGTAAGGACGGCAAACAAAAATATGATAATGACAATAATAATAATGATTAAATATTAGATTAAAAAAACATGACCTGTGGAGGAAGAATACTGGCCTCATTTTGGGTGTCTTGGAAAATCTAACCACCTCCTGGTACATTTTAGAATAAGCTCAGTTTAGAAGGTTCGATGAAAATTACAGTTTTAAAAAAATGGGATCTGCTGACGGGAATCTCCTAGGAAACAAAGAAAGAATAAGACCACTCCACGCTCAGGCATGTCGTAAGAGACAATTAAAATGAGGTTGTGCATGAGCCTGGCAACCTCATCATGTAACATAACTGCTACATAAACTACCCCTGTAAGAGCCTGTCATACACGTTGTTAAACCCCTCGGAGATGACACGTTCTTAAACCCCTCGGAGATGACACGTTCTTAAACCCCTCGGAGATGACAAACCTATAAATAAGTCCTAAAACTCTGTACAAACACCCAGAAAACCTGTACAAAGACCCATAAAACCTGTACAGAGACCCCAAAAAAAGTTTCAAAAGAGTTAATTGGTGTACACATATTTTTAATTACAGAGACTGCATTATAATTGAGACAGGATGACTTTGCCTTTTAAAACAGGTCTTCATTTCACCTGCAGCAACGCCTCCGTGCCGCGTAAGGCGCAAGAAGGTAAATGACCGAATGAATGAGATGAAATGTTGTGCTGCCTTACATTGTAAAGTATAGAATCACATATGGCCACAACATCACACATGACCGAATGAATGAGATGAAATGGTGTGCTGCCTTACATTGTAAAGTATAGAGTCACATATGGCCACAACATCACACACCGAATGAATGAGATGAAATGGTGTGCTGGCTTACCTTGTAAAGTATAGAGTCACATATGGCCACAACATCACACATGACCGGAAGTTTTAATACATCTTGCAGATGTTGTGGGTAACCTTGCCAAAAATGTATCAGCAAATTCTGAATCTGTGACAAAAAGTGTGAAAATTAGAGTTTTTATTTGACGACGGATATCTGTGAGGTTAGACCATGTTTGTCTGTCTGTTTAAATATGTTTTATGTCTGTTTGTATGAATGTATATCTGCCTAACAGTATGTCTCTCTCTCTCTCTCTCTCTCTCTCTCTCTCTCTCTCTCTCTCTCTCTCTCTCTCTCTCTCTCTCTTATCTTACTCTTTCCTCTGTCATTACATTTGTCCTTTGTCCTAACCTATTTATCAATGGTTACCCTTTTTTCAACTCCTCTCATGTTATTGTCGCAATATTTTGTTTTATCTTGTCTGTCTATCCCTGCCTGTCTGTCTCTATCTCTCTGTATGTATATCTATTTGTCAACCTGTCATATCCATCTATCTATCACTCTCCAACTTCTTCTTCGTACACTCTCAGACGTCCACTTGAATGTTTTCAAATAAAGCAGTAGTCAGTTTGCGGCAATTTGAATCTCTGTAGAGCATTTCCACGAATGGTACTGGTGTCGGCCATATGCACTTTCTCTGCTCCTCAAATGTTGGGCAACTTTGAAGCTGATGTTCAGCAGTCATTTTATCAGTGCCACAGTTACACTGATCGGTAGTTCCTATCTTTAGCTTGTTGAATAGATGGTATCTCAATCTGTTGTGGCCAGTGCGGAGTCTGAAGATTACCACTTGTTCTTTTCTGTGGAGCTGGTAGTAAGCATCATTCTGTGTGTGACCTGGATGTTCTACATTCCATTTGTTTCTGTATCTGACTTTGATTAAACTCTTTGCCTCCTCGAGAGTTATGCTTGTATCAGGCTGAGGTAGATTTCCACCTTCCTTTGCCAGTCTGTCAGCCTCTTCATTGCCGGCGATGTTACAATCTGTATCCGTTCATCTATCTGTCTATCTTTCCGCCTATTCATATGTCTGCCTCTTTCTTTTTGTCACACACACACACACACACACACAAAATTACATACATTCTCTCTCACTCTCTATGATTACCTCCTCAAAGTTGGCTGTAATGACTGTATCTAAGATTCTCTGCGAATGAGTACGGTACATCATGATAAAGGTATTCATCTGCGGGCAGAAAAACAAGGTGCTTACAGAATTCAGGTGTGTTATGAAGATCTTTAAGAAAATACAGATTACTTTTGATATATACACGGACAAAACAGTAATATTCGGTTATGTTTAATGTTTTTTTTTAAAAAGTATCTTCAACTCAGATTTCAAATCAGTCCTATTGTATAGCTGTGAGAACAACAAAAACAACAACTAAAAAGTTATAGACTTTCATACATGGGTGCTTGCGTAGAACAGAAGGGTTGAAATGGTACAAAGGTCACCAATGTAGAACTGATGACAAATGCATGTGTTACAAGAGATGAGAAGAAGACGCTGGCCATAAATCGGACACACAACGAAGAATCATTCTGGTAGCATTTCAAGGGAATCAATAGTTCTGGAATAGACAGGGTCAGAGAAGCAGGCGTGGACCGAGAAACACAAGGAGAAGAGAGCTTAGAGACAGTAATGACAATCATGGCGACATGGAATGACCTTGAGCTGATGGTACGCGATAGGACTTAGCATTCTAATGTCCCTTGGATCGCCGAAGGTAATACATTAATGGATAAATACTTAGGGTTAGTCTTCTTTGCACGAATTGTGTGATCTAACGATAAATGTTATTAATTTTAATTTCAGAAATTAACAAGTAACAATGGATGAAATAATTTAAGTTATATAGTGCTCTAAGCGTTGAAGTAAAATGGCTTGTGTAATCTTTGATAACACGTGTAATATGTGGAGCAGACGACGCATTGTGACAAAACGGGGCGACCCCTATCGATCTTTGTTTCTCTCCGGCAGTATCGGTATATTTGTGGTACTGATTTTTATTATGTGCTCTCAATTCTTCTTCTTCTTTCATTCGCATGAAATATATTGTCTATATCTGCAATGTTGTTTCTTGTATAAACTTCACTGTCTTTTGTTGTTCATACAGAGGTCCGTATAGTTTTGCTTCCAGTGTTGTTTCTCTGGGCCAGTGGGTTTGCCTCAATATATCATATTCGGGGCAATCTTGAAGTACGTGCTCCGCAGTCTGGGGTGCCTGTCCACATGTACACATGGCTGAATTGCCAATCTTGAATTTTGTATACATGTGGCTGCGGAGTCGGTTCTGTCCTGTTCTGAGGCGCAGAATGACAATTTGTTCTGATCTGTTCATAGCTTGGTAGTCATCCTGTGTTGGTGTTGGTGGCTTTCTGATTAATTTGATCATCTTTTTCTTCTGGTGGTACGTAACTGGTACATCCGGCTGCTCGTCTGCAGCACCTTCTTTAGCCAGTCGGTCCGCTCTCTCGTTTCCTGGTATTCCACAATGAGACGGTATCCACTGCATGGCGACCCTGCGCTGGTTGCGCAGTTCAGAAATAGGGCTTGTATACCTGGCAATTTTCTGGACTGAACTGCTTGGAGTGCTGATCTTGCATCTGTCAAGAATACTACAGGCTGTGGACCGAGATTGGTGTTCAACAGTTTCTCAGTTGCCACCTTGATTGCCTGGATTTCTGCATCATAGTTGTTACAGAATTTCCCCGTTGGTACTCTGACCGTATCCCTAGTGTTGTTTGATTATTCTATGTACACTCCTGCTCTCCATTCTTTACTGCATTCTGTGCTGACCCATCCGTGTATACTCGAACCCAGAGGTCCTGTGGGTATTGATCATCCAGGAAACTGAGAGTGACTGTCCTACGTTGCACGCTGTTCTGTTCATCCCTTTCTGTGCTCTCAAGTATCGCACTTTTCTTTCTTTCTTTCTTCGTTATTTTTCTGCTAAGTAGCAGATATCTGAGTATTGTCGAATTGCTTGACACTCCCTGTAGGTGATAATAATCAAATTTGCTTGACGCTACCCAGATTTGCTGAGATAATTACTCGCAGTCGCAAGGGAGCGGCACAGCTTGGCAAAGATTAGCACAAGATCTCGTGTACGCGGCTGAGACTTATGACATAAGCGTTTCCTGTTCTACTTGTTATGACAAGAGTACTTTCTGATAAAGTAATGATAGTTACATTTTGAACACGCTGTTCTATGAGTTTACTGATCTGTCTGTAAGTTTGTACACAAGGGCATTGGACATCTTATTACCATATATGGGAGAGATGACCTCTGCCTGACGTTCAAAATCATGTCGGAATATTTTGAAATTACCCCATAACCCGCCTGTTTGAATATGATTGGAGTTTTTTGATGGCTCATAACAAACGAAGGCGTGGGAAGGCAGGGAATATAATCTGACCATTTTCTCAAGCTATTTCACTTGAGAAATCGCTCGCCAAGACACCAGACTGCTACAGTGAAGAATTAGAAGTCAGAATTCCTTCTTAAAATACCGGACACCTTTTATTGGAGTATTTATCAGGACTTTCAATATAGCCCAGGAAATCTCTAATATTTTAAATAAGGAAACCGGGACTGAGGAAACTGAAGGACACACACGAAGTCAGAGAGGGAGCTTATTAAATTAACGACACCCCAGACGCGTGTAAGAGGCCGATTCAAGTCTCTTTTATTCATCTGAGCAAAAAGTCTGTGAGTCAGGATTGGCTTATTGGTGGTACAAGCAGAACGTACGATCTCTGGAATAAGAAGGGAACAGTGGCTTAAGCTTTAAGACGAAGGATCCACTTGGTAGACTCTCCTTGACATTTATGGGAAACGAGCTACACCCGACAACCTTAACCAGGACAAGCGTGAGCAGAGTGAAAAGAACCAACCCATAAGAAGGAGCAGAACCGTCATTGGCAGCTAAGTTCAAATCTATGCTGCCACTTGAACTTCTTGTAACACTTCACAATCCTTAAAGACCGTGATGATAACTTTTCTTGATCCATAACTATTCAAATTATTTTCCAACTGTTAAAACCTAAAGTGATTGTTAAATTTTGTTATTTGTAATGTCAACTAAGAAGGTTTGGCCATGTCTGCAGAATTGGAGAAGATCGGCTACCACGACAAGCATGGGAAACAAAGAGCCAGGGATCCAGACCTCCAGGACGACCCAGAGTCCGCTGGGAGGACAACATTAGACAATCTTCGAAGGACCGAGGACTAGAATGGAACCAGGCCAGGAAGAAGACAGCTGATAGAATAGTCTGGCGCTCTCTCTTCCAAGCCTCTACACCTCACGGTAAAAGAGGAATGACTAAGTAAGTAAGTAAGTATTTGTAATGTTACAAATTTAACTTCGATTTAATCATTTTAAGGTTACTGCATGTTTGTCTCAGTCAGTTTACTACACACACTCTAAACAGAGCTATACTAGAATAATAGAATTCCACTGAGTAAATCAGGGGTGGGGGCTTAAACGAGCTGAACTTAAGAAGTGCTTAAATCCTTCACAAAAGCGTCGGCAGAATTACAGAGTTAACATACTCAGCTTTCTAACATACATGCATTAATGCATACCTAGACTAATACGTGCCAATATATACAGTAGAACTCCATTTATCCGAACCCCAATTATCCGAACATCCAATTATCCGAACACTTGTTCTAGAAAAAAAAAAAAAAAAAAAAAAATCAGATGCCACAGTCACGTTAGACTAAAATTCTGAATCTTTTGATGCGGCAAACTTCAAATGTGTGCGAACAATTTGTAGAGAATGGGATGGGCTAATGGTCGGTCGCTTACGTACAGGAAGTCAGTTAGATCATAAAGTCAGTTAATATCTGGTTTACCAATAAAGTGTACGTGTGCGTTCTAGGTAGAACACTGGCTAAACAGACAGTTCAACTTAAAATAATTGTGTCTGCTACTACAGCAGAATAATTTTGGTGTACAAGTATTTCTCTGTGCGATATGGCATCTTCCAGTAGGCCTAAAGCATATAAAAGGAACCGCAATGTTTTGTCAATTGAAACGAAAACAGAAATTATCAAGAGACTAGGACAAGGTGAAACTGTGTCTTCACTTGCGAGGATGTTCAATGTTGGGAAAGCTACCGTCTCTGACATCAAAAGTAACACGGATAAAATTATGAGTGGGACCCAAAGATGCAGCAATAGTGAATGCAATCAGCGACCCATAGCTTGACTGCTTGCATCAGAGTCAGCGAACCAGAGCTGACTAAGACCGTACTCCACCTCCACGTGGTGGTCCTGGAAACAGTCTGCATCAGTGCAGTCTGGCTGAGCGAGTACAGATCGCAATGGGAAGGCAAACCCGGTCCCTAAAAAATGCCATGCTGAAGTCGGATGTGTCGACCGAAAGGTGCAGATATCACAGCTACGGCGTAAACAGACACAACGCAACCACCGTCCTTTTCAGGGCGAACAAGGAAGAAGAAGAAATTATGAGTTTTGCATCGAAATTTGATAGTGAAAATGGGTCGAAGAAACGTAAAACCATGAGAAATGCGAAAGATGTGAAATTGGAAGAGGCTTTGTATATATGGTTTGTGCAAAGAAGAAGCAAAGGGGAACCTATCTCTGGTTCTCTGTTGTGTGAAAAGGCATTTCAGTTCAACAATCAACTTGACGGTCCTCCTGACTTTAAGGCTAGCCAGGGATGGTTAAGAAACTTTAAATCTCGTCATGGCATACGAGAATTGGAGATTCAAGGGGAGTCTTTATCTAGCGATGCAACTGCCGCTAAAATTTTTAAAGAAACATTCTTGGCTTTTTTGGAAGAAGAAGGTTATTCACTCGATGATGTGTATAATGCCGATGAGACTGGCTTATACTGGAAATCATTGCCTCAAAAATCACTTGCATCTCAGCGCGAAGCAGCTGCCCCTGGGTTTAAAAAGTGCAAAGAGAGAGTAACAATTTTGGTAGCCGCAAATGCCAGTGGAAGTCATCGTTTACCGGTGCTAATGATCGGCAAAGCCAAAAAACCACGTTGTTTAAAGAATGTGACATGTCTCCCATTGTGTTACAAAGCACAGAAGAGTGCTTGGATGAATAGTGAAATATTTCTTGATTGGTATACAAATCAGTTCATCCCAAATGTGAAGAGGTTGAGAGAACAAGAAAAGAAAACTGAAAAAGTAATTCTTCTACTGGACAATGCACCATCTCATCCAGAGACGGATACATTGAATGCAGTTGATGCAAATTTTAAAGTAATTTTTCTGCCTCCCAATGTAACAGCACTGATTCAACCAATGGATCAGGGTGTTATAGCAAAGCTTAAAAAGATGTACAAGAAGGAAGTCCTGCGTCGTTTATTGTTGACTGAAGATGAAGAAAGTGTGGTGGCGTTTTCCAAAAAGCTTAATCTCAAAGACTGCTGCTATATGTTAGCTGATGCTTGGACCACCCTGTCACAAGATAATCTCAACAAGGCTTGGAGTAGATTGCTTGGGAAAAAAGGAGGAAATGAAACTACTGCAGTGGACACAAATGATGATTGTATAAATGAAGTTGTGGAACTGTTTCAAGCAATGCCCGGATTTTCGGACTGTGACAAAGATGATGTACACATGTGGCTAGAAGATGATAATGATTCTGGTTTTCAGTTTTTGAATGACGAAGAAAGTTTGTCTTTTGTGCAAGAAGAAAACCAAATACATGTAGTGACCGATGATGAAGAATCCTCAGAATTACATGATGTACTTGTAGATTATGAAGAAAAACCAAAACGTCGACCAAGTCCTGAAGAGGCCTTTATAGCACTAGAAACAGTGATTGCTTGGTACGAGCAAGAAGATGACAGCTGTCCTACACAGCTTCTGCTGTTGAAGAGAATGCGGGACTTAGCAGCCAAAAGGAGACTATCCAGTTTGGTGCAAAAGAGGATTCCTCATTATTTTAAATAGTGGGCTACATCTGTGCAAGTACATATATACGTAAGTTGCACCTGGTTTTGAATCGTTTGTAATGTTATTTTGAAAACATTTCTCTTTCTTAACAAAAATAATTAATACAAGTACTGTAGTACATGCACTGCAGTGTAATAAAAGATTTTGGTGATACAGGATTTTTGCTTTATTTGCGAGAATATTTGCTCTGTTAGAGATGTGTGATATGACATGTGGCAAGTGTGGTCAATAATAATCAATTGTTTGATTGTAAAGTTTCAGTATTTTCACTATATTTTCAGGACCATGTTGCTTTATAACAAGTCAAATAAATAAAGTCCTTGGAGATTTTTAAAAAAAAATTTTTATTTGTGATTTAAAAAAAAAAAAGTCAAATTGTTAGAAATTGATCGATTAATCTTCGATAAAAGAAATTCGATTAATCGATGAAAATTTTTCAAATAAATCACACACACACACACACACACACACACACACACACACACACACACACACACACACACACATAAATATATCATCTTTTTTTTTTTCATTTGTGCTCCGTACCGAGCATTGCACTACTGTAGGTGACCATCTTACAGCCAAGCCTGGGTCAACATGAACTTGTAGTGGTGGTGACCATCTTACAGCCAAGCCTGGGTCAACATGAACTTGTAGTGGTGGTGACCATCTTACAGCCAAGCCTGGGTCAACATGAACTTGTAGTGGTGGTGACCATCTTACAGCCAAGCCTGAGTCAACATGAACTTGTAGTGGTGGTGACCAACTTACAGCCAAGCCTGAGTCATGAACTTGTAGTGGTGGTGAACATCTTACAGCCAAGCCTGGGTCAACATGAACTTGTAGTGGTGGTGACCATCTTACAGCCAAGCCTGGGTCAACATGAACTTGTAGTGGTGGTGAACATCTTACAGCCAAGCCTGGGTCAACATGAACTTGTAGTGGTGGTGACCATCTTACAGCCAAGCCTGAGTCAACATGAACTTGTAGTGGTGGTGACCATCTTACAGCCAAGCCTGAGTTAACATGAACTTGTAGTGATGGTGAACATCTTACAGCCAAGCCTGGGTCAACATGACCTTGTAGTGGTGGTGACCATCTTACAGCCAAGCCTGAGTCAACATGAACTTGTAGTGGTGGTGACCAACTTACAGCCAAGCCTGAGTCATGAACTTGTAGTGGTGGTGAACATCTTACAGCCAAGCCTGGGTCAACATGACCTTGTAGTGGTGGTGACCATCTTACAGCCAAGCCTGAGTCAACATGAACTTGTAGTGGTGGTGACCATCTTACAGCCAAGCCTGAGTCAACATGAACTTGTAGTGGTGGTGACCAACTTACAGCCAAGCCTGAGTCATGAGCTTGTAGTGGTGGTGACCAACTTACAGCCAAGCCTGAGTCAACATGAACTTGTAGTGGTGGTGACCATCTTACAGCCAAGCCTGAGTCAACATGAACTTGTAGTGGTGGTGACCAACTTACAGCCAAGCCTGAGTCATGAACTTGTAGTGGTGGTGAACATCTTACAGCCAAGCCTGGGTCAACATGACCTTGTAGTGGTGATGACCATCTTACAGCCAAGCCTGAGTCAACATGAACTTGTAGTGGTGGTGAACATCTTACAGCCAAGCCTGGGTCAACATGACCTTGTAGCAATTTGTTTTATATTATAATGTTGCCAACCTCACGCACAACCTCACAGTAGTCGTCTTGTCCACACCTTCTTTCTTTGTCTACACACACACACACACACACGCACGCACGCACGCACGCACACACACACACACACCTTCTTTCCTTGTCTACACACACACCTTCTTTCTTTGTCTATTCACACACACACACACACACACCTTCTTTCTTTGTCTATACACACACACACACACCTTCTTTCTTTGTCTATATATACACACACACACCTTCTTTCTTTGTCTATATACACACACACCTTCTTTCTTTGTCTATATACACACACACACACCTTCTTTCTTTGTCTATATACACACACACACACCTTCTTTCTTTGTCTATACACACACACACACACACACCTTCTTTCTTTGACTATATACACACACACAAACCTAACACACATATACAAACATGCACACATACTTACATACACAAGTACACACACAGATACGACCGAATCCTACCTTGTCCGCTGACTCCTCGTCCGGCAGTATCAGATTGTGGGCATCAGGAAACTCTGGCAGCAAAGTTCCGGTCTTGGAGCTTAACGAATATTTTCTGCACGAGCCCTGGAACCAGGAGACAAACAGTTTGTTATATCTCAGTCTACAAGAAGTTCCAGATTTTCATAAATGGGTGCTGAGACAGAAACAGTTTGTTATATCTCAGTCTACAAGAAGTTCCAGATTTTCATAAATGGGTGCTGAGACAGAAACAGTTTGTTATATCTCAGTCTACAAGAAGTTCCAGATTTTCATAAATGGGTGCTGAGACAGAAACAGTTTGTTATGTCTCAGTCTACGAGAAGTTCCAGATTTCATAAATGGGTGCTGAGACAGAAACAGTTTGTTATATCTCAGTCTACAAGAAGTTCCAAATTTTCATAAATGGGTGCTGAGACAGAAACAGTTTGTTATATCTCAGTCTACAAGAAGTTCCAGATTTTCATAAATGGGTGCTGAGACAGAAACAGTTTGTTATATCTCAGTCTACAAGAAGTTCCAGATTTTCATAAATGGGTGCTGAGACAGAAACAGTTTGTTATATCTCAGTCTACAAGAAGTTCCAGATTTTCATAAATGGGTGCTGAGACAGAAACAGTTTTTTATATCTCAGTCTACAATAAGTTCCAGATTTTCATAAATGGGTGCTGAGACAGAAACAGTTTGTTATGTCTCAGTCTACGAGAAGTTCCAGATTTTCATAAATGGGTGCTGAGACAGAAACAGTTTGTTATATCTCAGTCTACGAGAAGTTCCAGATTTTCATAAATGGGTGCTGAGACAGAAACAGTTTGTTATATCTCAGTCTACAAGAAGTTCTAGATTTTCATAAATGGGTGCTGAGACAGAAACAGTTTGTTATATCTCAGTCTACAAGAAGTTCTAGATTTTCATAAATGGGTGCTGAGACAGAAACAGTTTTTTATATCTCAGTCTACGAGAAGTTCCAGATTTTCATAAATGGGTGCTGGGACAGACACAATTTGTTATATCTCAGTCTACGAGAAGTTCCAGATTTTCATAAATGGGTGCTGAGACAGAAACAGTTTTTTATATGTCAGTCTACAAGAAGTTCCAGATTTTCATAAATGGGTGCTGAGACAGAAACAGTATGTTGTATCTCAGTCTACAAGAAGTTCCAGATTTTCATAAATGGGTGCTGAGACAGAAACAGTTTGTTATGTCTCAGTCTACGAGAAGTTCCAGATTTCATAAATGGGTGCTGAGACAGAAACAATTTGTTATATCTCAGTCTACAAGAAGTTCCAAATTTTCATAAATGGGTGCTGAGACAGAAACAGTTTGTTATATCTCAGTCTACAAGAAGTACCAGATTTTCATAAATGGGTGCTGAGACAGAAACAGTTTGTTATATCTCAGTCTACCAGAAGTTCCAGATTTTCATAAATGGGTGCTGAGACAGAAACAGTTTGTTATATCTCAGTCTACAAGAAGTTCCAGATTTTCATAAATGGGTGCTGAGACAGAAACAGTTTGTTATTTCTCAGTCTACAAGAAGTTCCAGATTTTCATAAATGGGTGCTGAGACAGAAACAGTATGTTATATCTCAGTCTACGAGAAGTTCCAGATTTTCATAAATGGGTGCTGGGACAGAAGAAATGGACTAAGGCGGTATGGCGGGATAATCAAACTGAACTGAACCAGACGATTACGAATGGGGGACGGGAACAGAAAACCAGATGATAGTGATACAGCGCATATATTCTTTAAGTATAGTACGAGCAGTGGTATATGGTTGATCACTGACCATGTCATGATATGTTTGACTGCAATATATGTGCACGTGAGTAAGTAACCCGCCAAAACATGACGGAAGTAGTTTATGGTGAGGCTATCTTTGCAAGGCATGCACCTTTAGAAGATGAGAACATGCGTGTACTTTTAGTAGGTGCTGAATTTAGCATTCACTGAGCAGTGCGCGCCGTTACCGCATTTCCCCGAAAATGCACCATGAAAAGGGTGCAAGGCAAGCGTGTTCTTTTCGTGGATTTTCAATTTAGTTTTCATGGTACAATGCGCGCCGTTCCTCCATTTTTCCGAATACATATGTATATATATATATATATATATATATATATATATATATATATATATATATATATATATATATATATATATATATATATATATATATATATATATATATATATATATATATATATATATATATATATAATTTAAGACCTACACGTTACTCATAGTACAAATAATTACACACTTTTGGCTGCCAATTAATAAATGCCACGACCTTGACATTCAAAATTTAGAATCATCATCAGGGGTTAATGCAAAGGACATCTCAGACTATGCCATCCGATCAAACCTTTCAACCATGTCTTCTTTGTTCGAATGAAGTCTGTCTAGTTCTCTTCTCCGTGTGACCGAAGAATTGAATGACTCAGAGGAACATAGGAGACAAATTAAACTTGTTAAAGACAGCTGTGATTATCACAGGGTGTAGAGGCAGATCATCATCATCATTATCATGTCTGTCTTCAGTTCCCTTCTCCGTGTGTTTTTTGGTTACATCTATTTCTCTGACCCTGTGGACTCTAGCACAAAGACTGCCATTTAATGCTATCAACAGGTTTCCTTAGCGCATTTTTTATTCAACGCAAACGTCTCCGTCTCACCTGTAGTTCCGCTGGTACTTGTCAGGTGATCGTCATGAGTTTCACATTGGTAATTGATTGTCATAAGTTTCACACTGGTGATCGTCATGAGTTTCACATTGGTAATTGATTGTCATAAGTTTCACAGTGGTGATCGTCATAAGTTTCACATTGGTAATTGATTGTCATAAGTTTCACACTGGTGATCGTCATGAGTTTCACATTGGTAATTGATTGTCATAAGTTTCACACTGGTGATCGTCATGAGTTTCACATTGGTAATTGATTGTCATAAGTTTCACACTGGTGATCGTCATGAGTTTCACATTGGTAATTGATTGTCATAAGTTTCACACTGGTGATCGTCATAAGTTTCACATTGGTAATTGATTGTCATAAGTTTCACACTGGTGATCGTCATGAGTTTCACATTGGTAATTGATTGTCATAAGTTTCACACTGGTGATCGTCATAAGTTTCACACTGGTGATCGTCATAAGTTTCACACTGGTGATCGTCATGAGTTTCACATTGGTGATCGTGTCATTCTATTTGAATTTTTCTAATCTACTTAAGCGTCCATTTGTGAAAGTCATTTCAGAACGTTATTTATGATGGTCGTCTACGAAATTTGCAGATTTTCAGCAAAGGCAGAAGTAAGAGATAATTCTTATGATGGCTGATTTGTACACACAGAGAATGACGGCGTAAAAGTTTGAGATAACATGAGTGGCCTGTAAACAAGGTGAGACTCATAAAAAAACGTGCATGTATTTGAGAGATTAAAATTAGGAGGGTACTATCATATTAAATGTCTTCCAGAAATTTAATTAAACAAAAATTGTTAAGTAATTTTTAAATAACATTTTACACATGTGCCAGTTTGTTACCTTCTTTTCTTTTCGCTGATATATATAAGAAAAGTAATATTTACTTTCAATATTTGGAATATGATTGTTCACTATGCATTTAACCAGTTCTAAAAGATGTTAATTTTAGTGTCAAGTTTTGACGGCATTAAACCAACAGATGTTATATAATTATAAAAATATAAACTACAGTGGACAATAACTCCCATAAAGTCAATGAAATAATGAACTACTAGTACAGATCATGTTTTCTATTTGAAAAGGGGCGGGTGTCCGTTGCTGCCGGTGATTTGCCGATTTAATCAAGATGTTTCTTCAAACAACTAAGTCATCTGAGAGGTCAAGTAACTAGCGAGTCGTTGGTTTTAAACACAGGTCTAGTAGCGACTAGTGCCCCTAGATCTACAGAGAGTTACGCCAACTATGTCAGAATCGAAAACGAGGCTGAGCGACGTAGACGCCATTTTCGGCTGGACAATACAAGGGCTAGTAGCGACAATAAGCATCGAGTAAGATTTTTTTTTTTTTTTTTTAATTAATGAAAATAAATATCCCGTTCAACCTCTGATGGGTAATAATTAGGATATATATTGTTTTCAATTCAAAATAATATGAACAACTGCCGATAAGAGAAAGCGGCATCACATTTGTCAAATCATTGTAAATAGGGACAATCACAATTATGCTTTTACATTAAATAAATAAACAAACAAACAAAATTTAAAAAAAAAATAAAGAAGAAAATCTGAACATGAATAATATTAAAATGGAGGGGTGTAAAGACCTGGTGGTTACAGTATAACTGACTTTAACAGATATTTAATTGACTTTCGCCTATTAAAAGTCATATGTATTGTAAGAACAGCATCAGACCTTCACATTCCCAGCCACTATATATTAACATTTGTTCGTATTAAATATTGTTTGACTATATTATGCAGTTCCCTACGACTGTCTATTCTTAACACCTCTTCTATATTTATAACGTTATATTTAGATTTATAAATATATTAGACATATAATATATAATTATTATTATTACATACATATCAGAATCTTTATTCTCCATAAAATACATTAATATGTACAGACATGATATAATAGATACAACATGGCATATAGGAGAATCATTAGAATTTACATAAAGTGTTGAAGACGTCTCAAGTAGTTATATGTGGGTGTTTTTACATCGAACCTTCGTTTTACACATACATAAAAAAATTTTAAGCTTTCTAAAAGACATTGGCATATAATGATATGGTATACCCTGCCAAAAATGAGAATTATTGAAATTTACAAAATGTGTGTGGAATACCATTCAAGTAGAGCAATATGGTTGTTTTTACATGGAGGTTTTATCAGAATTTTGTTTGCCATAAAAAAAAAAAACTTTGACCGCTAGTGGAGTGAGATATTAAATATAGCATCAAATACAATAGTCGTATGGTATAGTATACAGAGGAGCACAATTGAGTTTAGACTGTGTGGAAAACATCCCAGCAATTCAAAATGGGTGTTTTTTACATCGAAGTTTCCATATTCTGTAAGAACCTATAATTGCACTAATACTGACATATTTA